>JAUELO010000303.1:4010373-4021746 GCA_032357855.1 Amphibolips quercusostensackenii | reverse complement strand
TTGGGTAGATAATTCTTGTTTTTTGAGAATTCGTCTTTTTGAGTAGAAAATTATTGTTGTTTGTTGATAGTTTGAGAATTTAACTATCTTGTTAAAAATTATCTTCTTTATTAAAAATTCATCTTTTCCGATTTAAAAGTCCGCAATATTTTCTAAAACATTTGAGTTTTTAGCTTAAAAACTTCACGCTTTTGTTAAAAATTCATCTTTTCTGATTTAAAAGTCCGCACTGTTTTCTAAAACAGTTTTTCTAAATTTTTTGTTGAAAATTCATCTTCCATCGTAGGAAAGTCATCTTTTCGTGCTGAGAATTCAATATATTTCGGCTTGAAATCTTAGGAATTTAAAAGGTTTCGTATTAAATTCAATATGTTTATCTACATTAATTTTATTTACAAGAATGTGTAAACGTAAAATCTGTGTTTAGCCAACGGCTACGTTACTTTCCGTGGACGGGGAGGTAAATAAAATGCAAAATTGGCAACGTAGTTTATGGATCTACCAAAAAAAAATTAATTCTTAACAAAATACACCAATTTTTAACCAAATCGTTTAATTTTCAACCAAGAAGATTAGTTTTCTACCTAAAAACGAATTTTGAACAAATGAGATAAATTTTCAACTAAATAGTTTAAATAATAGATGTGATGTTAGTCTTAATCTTATTTTATTAATATTTAGTTTATATTTTCTTATATGTAATAATTTTTATTACGTAGTTGAGTTTTTCAACGAAAAAATATCAATTTTAACCAAAAAATGGAATAGGTAAATTTTCATTTAACGGAATTAATTTTCAATAAAAAATGAATTTTCTACAAAACAACTTAAGCCAGAAAGACGGCAGTATTATAAGGCAGTTGAATTTTCACCTCGAGAATATGAATTATTCAACAAAAAAGTTCATTTTTAACCAATTAGTGGATTTTGTAACATAATAGTTTAATTTTCAGTTAAAAAATCAATGTTCAACCAAAAAAGAAACAAATTTTCAAATAAAATTATGAATCTTTAACCAAAAAAATGAACAATAAAGAAAGTAGTTCAATCTTCAACCATGAAATTGAATTTTCATCATAAAAAAAAAGAATTTTTAACGATACATGTAATAGTTGAAATTTCAAAAAAAAGATTTTAATTAAAAAGTAAAAACAAACAGTTGGATTTTACTAACAGAAACAAATTTTCTACAAAATACTTGAATCATCTACGAAAACAGATTAGTTTTCAAACAGTTGCATTCTTGATCAGAAAAATTAATTGTTTATAAAAAGACGAATTTTTAACAAAATACATCAATTTTCAACCAAATAGTTATTTTTTTTACCAAATTATTGAATTTTAAAGCCGAAATTCGAATTTTCTACAAAACAGTTGAATTTTCAACAAGAATGTTATTTTTCAACCGAAAGAAATTAATTTTTAACCATACAGGTGTAAACCAAAAAATTATCTCAAGGAAAATCGATGAATTTGCAATTCCAGTACTTTTATAAACAATGACTCTAATTTGCCATTTTAGATATCAAAAATGTTTTCTTTACTATAATTGTTGTACCTTATTACGAAAGTGTCATCTGGTAACGAAACATTGACAAAAATTAAGCATTCTTACAAACAAATTTCATTTCTTTACAACATTTGTTTTACATTTCGTCGCCCTAAAGTACGTAATGTCCCTCTTAACTGCCTTAACTGTTAAACTGAGAAAATAGGGTTTAAAGTTTAACTATAATATACTCTACTAAAACGTTGTCAAATGTCGAAATAAGTTTATCTATCCGAAATCATCCGTGATCAAGAACATATTGGCGCAAATTTCATTACTACTATAAATGAATTTTTGCTGATTCAAAAAATTCATTTTTTCTCAGAATTATAGTACGCCATAAAATATTGATAAATAAACTTTTTATAATGAAATTCTTAAGTGAAAGTTTAAAAAAATGATATAGTAGATTTTAAAAATTCATTTTTTTCTCAGAATTATATATCCCCAAATTATTAATAAATAAACTTTTTATAACGAAATTCTTAAGTAAAAAATTATCAAAATGATTCTATCGTATTTTATACCTCGAATTAAATGAGTTATTCACAAATTATTGACTTTTGAGTAATATTTCGATGGCTACTTTTAAGTTTAAACGTATTTTTGCAAATTGTTATCTCTCAAATTGAACTTAAGTTATCCATATAAAATATGTACTACGAAGTTTGCATTTTTTCACTTATAACAATGCAAAAAAAGACATGGCGTGATATAAATCTAACTTTTAATTAACGTTATTATTTTAATTATTAATTGTAACAACTGAGGAAATGAATTTCGCTATAAATGTATTAAAAAACAAAGTTTGACACATACTGAGCTTAAAAATAATAAAAGTTCAAAAATTTCAAAAAGTGGGCATGGCGTACTCTAGGGTGACGATTTGTTTTTTTTATGAAAATATTTTTTATACATTTGTTATTTACATAGAATTTCGCAAAAATAAAAAGTCGGCCTTGAGGCATCACTGTGGAATTTATTCAGCCTAAATTAAAAAAAATGTCTAAATTGGGTACAAATTTTGACCTCCAGCCTCGTTTTGAATATTCAATGAAGTTTGAAGATGCTAAACAGATTCTTTTCAAAATAAAAATCTTTTTAGTATAATTAAAATATAAACCAAAAGTTATTGAAATTATTTTGTTGTTCTTACCATACAATTTTTATTTTTTTATTTCAGGATATGCTATTCGACAGTACGTCGACGGAGGAATCTGTGAATGCTGATGGTAATGACGAGAAGAATGCTGTAATCGCCACCGGCAAATCTTACTGGAGACAATCTTCCGACTCAAAGGAAAATCTCGACATACACCAATTCCTTGCGATTACAATAGTATCGCAAATGGCTGGTGACAACGGTAACAATCAACGTGAATCTAATGTGTATTCTAAAAAGAGTCAACTCACAAATTCGCCTCCAAGTTCTCCAGTGGCCAAGCCAGAAGACAACAAAATTCTCTTTAACAATGTTCTTTCGACCAAAAACGACGAGGATTTGCAAAATATGCTTAACGGAAACATATCCGAGGTATCCACTGACACTAAGAGTTTCAAGGAGAAGTTAATCATGTTCGAAAGACTCGGAAAATAAATCTTTTGTAAAAAGCACTGAGTCGGAATTATCAGAATAAATTGCAAGATAGTGAGAGTGGAAATTAAAAAATTGAGAAATAGAAATTGTAATTATTAATTGTAGTTATTAAATCCAAGAACCAAGTACATATTTTTGTGCAGAGCACAAGAGAATACTGTTTCTATCGTCTAATAACTTTTTTCTTGTTAGAAAATTTGTGAGTCGTCATATCTTCATCATATGTATATCCAGTGACGGAAAAATTTGTATTTATATGAATGTAATTTAAAAATTCGATTTTTTTGCCATATGGCTTTTGATTAACGCATTTAGCTTCATTTGGCTTTTTTTATATAGATTGTGTATTTTTGAAGAGATGTAACTGGAAATCCTAGAATGCCTTATGATTCCAGTATTATTTAATTCAATGAAAGAAAAGAGTAAATTGTGATGTTCATGACAGTAAATATTAAAGCGTCATATTGTAATAGAGTTCTAGAGCTTAATTGCAACACGAGTTATTGTTGTACAGTAGCAGAGGCGATCACAAATCGCATATATATCTTTAATGTAAATAAACTAATGCCTAAACATATACTGAACCTTTTTGTTTCATTCCTTTCCCTATTTTCCAAGGGAAATATGTCAGGGCGACCACTAACCGGGAAACCTGGAAGTTAGCCTGGAATTTTTAGCACCGGGAAAAAGCCGGGAATTTTTCAGATTTGTTTTTACTTTTGCAATAAATATCGTCTTGCTCCTCGAAAAAAATATGTTGGCAATTCTACACATCGTCTCCGTTAAAATATCGAAGACATTTTATATTTAAGAATTTAAAGTTTGTTTTAAAGTTGCTAATAATTGCCATAATAAAGTTTTTTTAGGAATACAATATATTTCTCGCAAATAAATAGAAAACCCGCATTTCGAGAAACTGACTTGAAGCTGGAGAGTTCTAGAAGCCAAGGTGTCCAGCAACCTTCAAAACCTGGAATTCTCCTTGAATTTATTTTAAACCTTGAAAACCTGGAAATCTCCTTGAATTTTTCACAAGAAGCTTGAATTTGAATTATTTTTTGTTACTTTTATTTACTTTTTTATCTATTATGAAAGAAGCATCTCTTAGACAAAAGCTTGCTACTGAAAAGTTGCTTATTTATCAAGATATAATTTTTCTGTTGTTTATTACGGAATAAATACAAAGATTTCAAGGCGCTTTTTGTAGACTGTACCAATTATTTTATAGATTGCAATGAAAAGAAAAGGCTTTAATAGTGTAAATAAATGTATAATTTTTTTATTTCTTCTGCGCTAATATAGAATATTAAACTATAAATTTTTTTGCAGTATTCAACTCACAAATTATAAAAATTATTAGTTAAACATTTCAATGTTAATAGAGTTTCAGAATTAGAATGAGTTATGGATATACAACGGGATTTTCGAAGGGATTTTGAGTGCTCATCCGATTTCAAAATATTTCTAAAGCTTTCAAAATATTTAAAAAATTTCAAAATATTTTTAATATTTCTAAGATTTCACGGATGTCAACGATTTAAAAAAGGCGTGCACAACAGATTCAAATAAAGATTTCACAAACATTTTACAAACAAAGATTTAAGAAAGATTTTACAAAGATTTGAGAAAGATTTTAAAAACAAAGATTCAAGAAAGATTTCACAAAGATTTCAAAGATTTAGAAGATTAAAAAAGGCGTGTACACTAGACTTAAAAGTTTTCACAAAAATTTCTCAAAGATTTGAAAAAGTGTATAAATCAGATTTCGAAGATTTCACAAAGATTTTGAACTTCTCACAAAGACTTCGAACATTTCGCAAAGATTTTAAAATTATGATTTAGAAGATTTAAAACAACTATTAAAGATTTAAAACTATGTATATTTTAAAACTATAAACTACTATTTTAAAACTATTTTATACTATATCAATGATTTTAAACAATTTCAAAACATTGTAAAGATTTTAAATGATTAAAAAGTTGGTGAGAAGATTTTAAAAGATTTAATAAAGATTTCAAATATCTGAGTGATTTCAAACGATTACACAAGATTTCCGAAAGATTCCAAAAATATTTTAAAGAATTAAAGCTTTTAGAGAAATTTAAATTAAAGAAAATATTAAAAAAAGAAGAAAAATTTAAGAATTTTAAAATTGAAGATTTTAAAAGATTTGGATGATTCCAAACGAACAGGAAAGATTTCACGAACCAAAATTAAAAAAAGAATTAAAAAATATTTTAAAGCTTTCATAAAAATTTCAAAAGATTTAACAAAGTTTTTATAGATTTTAAAGCTTTCAAGGACTTAATAGATTTCAAGAAGGGTACAGTACAATAGATTTCAAAGATTTCAAAACATTTCAAATACTTTAAACGATATCAAATCTTTTAGAAAATTTCAAAAGATTTAACAAAGACTTCGAATATTCCAGTGATTTCAAACGAGTACAAAAGATTTTAGAAAGATTTCACTAATATTTCAAAAAATTCATAAGGACTTCAAAAGATTTCAAAAATTTCAAAGATTTCAACAAGGGTGCTGTACACCAGATTTCAACGATTTTAAAACATTTTAATGATTTTAAACGATTTCAAAAGGTTCCAACCAAATTTAGAAGATTTTAACAGATTTTTATTATTTCAAACGAATAAAAAGATTTCACAAACAAAGATTAAAGAAAGATTTTACAAACATTTCAAAGATTTCAACAAAGGTACAGTACACCAGATTTCAAGGGTTTCAAAACATTTCAAAGATTTTAAACGATAACAATTTTTTCTAAAGATTTCACAAGATTTAACCAAGATTTTAAACGATTACAATACGAATACAAAATATTTCAGAAAGATTTCACAAATGTTTTAAAGAATTCATAATGATATAAAAGAAAGGTTACAATTTTTTTCAAAGATTTTAAGCGATTTCAAAAGCGATTTGAGAAGATTTCAATGATTTGAAACGGACACAACAGATTTCACAAACAAAGATGAAAGAAATATTTCACAAATATTTTAAATATTTAATTAAGATTTTAAAGATTTCAAGAATTTTAAAGATTTTACAAAAGCTTTGAAAAGTTCCCAAAGATTTTTCAAGGATTTCACAGAAATTACAAGCATTCACTAAGGTTTGTAATACTTCAAAAAATTCCAACGAATTCACGAAGATTTCACAGATTTCAATTATTGCAAAGACTTTAAAAAGATTTTTAAAAAATTCCCAAAAATTTCACAAAGACGACTTATGTTTGCAACAAATTAAGAAATTGTTTATTTATAATTCGGATTCTTAAGACATTGTTGGCCAATCAAAACTAAAATTACTTTTTTTGTCTGAAAGTTCTTTCATTTAATCGAAAAGACAGGCTGTCTACTCAGTTACTAGAAAAAAATTCCCTGATAATTCCAGGTTTTTCCAGGTATCTCAAGTTTTTTCCAGGTATAATTTTTCATAGTAGGGAGCTATTTAAATATTTCTAATTTTTTTTTTAAATCGAATCGGAATATGTATAGTTTCGCGAATTTATTAGGGATTCAATTAATTTATAATTTTAAATTCTTTGAAAATTATATTACAAGATGTTTTTGAATATATTAACACTATCGATTAATTAAATAATACTGAAAACATAATTAATAATTTCTTCAAGTTGTTTCTAAAGTCCATGAATTTGAATAACATTCAAACACATTTTTATTTTATCTTTTTATACTTCCTAATTCCTAACTTTTCAAGTAAAAATATTGAATTTTCAACAATTAACATGAATTTTTAACAAGATAGTTAAATTTTCAACAAAAAAGATTAATTTCCTAACGTGAAAGACGATTTTTCAACAAAATACATGAATTCTTAACCAAATAGTTGAGTTGTCAATTAAAAAAGATCAATTTTCAACCAAGTAGTTGAATTTTGAACTAAAAACTATGATTTTTCAACCAAAAATAGAATAGTTAAATTTGCAATTCAAAAATTATTTTTCAAGTAAAACTATGTCATTTTCAACATGATAGACGAATTTTTAACCAAATAGTTAAATTTTCAACCAAAAATGTTGTTTTTCTACAAAATACGAATTTTCAACAAAATACATGAATTCTCAACCAAGTATTTGAGTTGTCAACTAAGAAAGATCATTTTTTAACCAAATAGTTGAATTTTGAATTAAAAACGATAATTTTCAACCAAAAAAAGAAAAGTTAAATTTTCAGTCAAAAAAATTAATTTTTCACCAAAAAAAAAAACAATAATTTTCAACCAAAGTGACAAACTTTCAACAAAAATTGTGAATCTTCAACTGGAATAGATAAATTTTAAACCAGAAAGATGAATTTTTAACCTTAAGAGTTTAACTGACAACCAAATATTTTTACTTTCAGCCAAAAAGATGCATATTTCACTGGAATACTTTAATTTTCAATCAAAGAGACGAATTTTCAAACAAGAATATTAATCTTCGGACAAAGAAAAACGATTTTTCAACAAAATATGTACATGTATTCTCAACCAAATAGTTGAATATTCAACTATAAAAGATCAGTTTTCAACCATATACTTGAATTTTGAACTAAAAACGATCAGTTTTCAACCAAAAATGGAATGGTTAAATTTCGAATGTCAAACACTAATTTTCCACACAAAAAAAACACAAATTTTTAACCAGTGATGAATTTTTAACAAAAAATGTGAATCCTTAACTGAAATAGATGAATTTTAAACCAGAAAGATGAATTTTCAACAAAAGAGTTTTATTTTTAACCAAAAAGATGAATTTTTAAACAAGAAGTATAATTTTCTACTGAAGAAGACGATTTTTTAACAAAATACATAAATTAGAAACGAAATAGTTTAATTTTCTAATACAAAAGACAATTTTTTAACCAAATAGTTGAATTTTAAATTAAAAAAGATCAATTTTCAACAAAAATGTAATAATCAAATTTGTAGGTAATGAAATTAAATTTCAACCACACTGATGAATTTTCCACTAGAACGATGAATCTTGAACTGGAATAGTTGAATTTAAACAAAAAAGATGAGTTTTCAACCAAGATTAATTTCTGCAAAAAAAAGTTTTCAACAGAATAAATGAATTTTCGACTAAAAAAGGTATATTTTTAACTAAAACTTAAATAGTTACATTTTCAGAAACAAATTAATGTTCAGCCGAAGAGATGAATTTCTAAATAATGGGATTGAACATTGAAATGGAATAGTTACATTATCAGTTAAAAAATAATAATATTCAACCGTAAAAAGATAATTTCAAAAAAAGTAAGATGTTTACACAAAGTGGTGAATTTTCAACAAAAATAATTAAACATTTACTTGGAAGTTAAATTTTCAGTTAAAAAAAAATAATATTCATCAAAAAAAAAACTTATTTTTAAATAGATGATTACATTTTCACACAAAGTGATGAATTTTTAATTAAAATTATGAATCTTCAACTAAAATAGTTGCATGTTAGACAAAAAAGATGAATTTTCAACCCAAATGATGAATCTTTAACTAAAATAATTGAATTTTAAACCAAGAAGATTAATTTTTACCAAAAAGACGAATTTTAATAATAAAGGGCTAAATTTAGTAATAAAGGGCCAAGACCGTGCACTGATCTTAAATAAAAAGTAGCATTTTTCAACCAAAAATTGAATAGTTAAATTTTTGATTGAAAAATTTATGTTTAACCAAAGAGATGAATTTTTAACTAAATCGATGGAATATTCAACTAGAATAGTTACACTTTCAGTTAAAAAAAAAACATTTTTAACAAAACAATTTTTCAACAAAATAGCTTATTTAACCAAAAACACGAATTTTCAATTAAAATTATGAATTTTCAACAACAGAAAATTAATTTTTATCAATAGTTTAAATTTTAACCAAGTAATTAAATTTCCATTTCAAAAAAGATTTTAACTTTTAATCAAAAACAGTTGAATTCAACACGAGGTGACTTTTCAACAAGAGAGTAAGTTTCAACTGAGAAAGGTTTTTTAGCAAAGAAAGAGAAAAAATTGCAAGCAAACTGTTGAATTTGAAACAAAATGCAGCAATTTTCAACTAAAAATTACCAATTTTCAACAAAAATAGGATAGTTCAAATTTCAGTCAAAAATAGCAATTTAAAAAAAAATTTCAACAAAATAGTTGAATATAGTAACATAAAGCTACTTTTTAAATGAAGAATTATTGTTATTCAATTTCATATTGCAATTTAAAAAAAGTACGCTCTCGAAAAATTCCCGGACTTAAAAAAATTCCCTGAATTTTCCAGGGTTTTCCACGTATATAAAAATTCCCGGACAATTCCAGATTTTCCAGGTAGGGTAGACACCTGCACTATTATATTTGTAATACAGATTTAATATTTTTGGGCTAAAATTAAATTTTATTTGTTGAACATTCGTCTTTTTGGATAGAAAATCCATCCTTTTGAATTGAAAATTCATCTTTTGGTAGAAAAGACATAATTTTTGGTTGAGAATTCATCTTTTATGGTTGAAAGTTGATCTTTTCTTATCTGAAACGTCTACCATTATATTTTTGGTTCAAAATCCATCTTTTTTGTTCGAAAATTTCTGTTTTGTTGAACATTCGTCTTTTTGAATATAAAATATATTTTTTCGGTAGAAGAGTCATCTTTTTCGGTTAAAAATTCATTTCTCTTTGTTTGAAAATTCAACTGCCTTCTAAAATATTCGTCTTTTTGTCTTGAAAATTCAACTATGTGATTAAAATGGAACTGCTTTTAATTGTAGTTCAATTTTTTTGGTTTTGAAAATTCGATCATTTGGTTAAAAAGTTCACTTTTTTGTTGAAAATTCGTCTCCTTAGCTTGAAAGATCAACTATTTAGTTGTAAATGCAGTTTGTTTGAAAATTAATTTTTCAGATGAAAATTCAACTATTTAGTTAAAAATTTATCTTTTTTCTGTATAATTACTATTACAAAATTTTGAAAATCGACCGGGGAAAATGGCATTTTTGACCGCGAAAACTGGGAAATAGTTTAGAATTTTTTTAACGCCTAAATCGACTCTCTGTAATTGGATTACTGTAATTTGATTAAGAATCAGGTGAATTCACTTTTGTTTTCTTTATTTCAATTTTCTGTATAAATTTTCTGTATGTGTACAAAAAACTGGAATGTAACGGTGACTCGGTATTGACAAAGACGACTATTACGTTGTTACGAAGTTTCAATCTTTCTAATCTTCGAAAAAGTTTTCTGCAGACATACAGTGTATCACCGCCTTCAACGCATTAATACAATAATTATAATTCGATCGAGTGATGTTTCATTGCTCCTACATACGTTGCAAACATTCAATAATCCTATAAAACAAAAAAATTCCCACGACAGTATCAAAATTGATTTCCAAGGACTGGTGAGCAAAATGCTAGAAAAAACGTAGACAAAAATATTTCATCCCTCATGTAGTCAAAAGACCATACTCTATCTCAGTTTCGAAAATTCTTGATCAACTCTTCTGATATTTACAAAGACTACGTGCTTCCCTGTTCGAATAACATTCTATGCCAACATTAACACTTAAAAATAGTTTCACTAAATAATGAAAAGCAAGATTATTTTAAACTTCAGAAAACTGAAATATTATTTTATCACAGAAGCCCATAGTCCTAGTATATTATACACACTCTTACACCCGTTTAAATTGCAATCGATTTCGTAAAATAACAACTAAACATTGAGCTAACACTTCAATTTTCGAAACCGAATTTCTCTAAATCTCTATTCAAAAACTAGAATAGCTTAAATTTTAATCCACGAGGAATAAAACCGTGATAAACTAAAAACTCTCTTACACTTTGAAATAAACAGTCACTGAGCAAAATTAATTTCTAGATCTACAAATAAAAGTTAATTATAATTAACTCTCTCTTCATAAACGAGAGTTCAATCTTTCACAGAATAAATACTAAACTGCAACCATCGAATCGAAAATATATACCTCGGAATTCGATTTTCGTTTACGCAGAAAGTTCTTGGTTTACGTGCATACACGTGTGTGCTTGGGTGAAAAACACAGAAAATAATAAACGCTTCACAGTTCATCATGGGTATCGGTGACTTCTGGGAGAAGTTTGCAAGCTGCAGGTGTAGAGAATTCCATTGCGTATTCGCAACGACTCGGTTCAGTAACCGAGATGACTTTATGTTCGACTCCACACGTTAATGTAACGAGAGTGGATCGTGCAGG
>JAUELO010000303.1:3829451-3841780 GCA_032357855.1 Amphibolips quercusostensackenii | reverse complement strand
CGTCAACCGAACAACAAAATCTGGCACTGTGCAGAAAACACCGAGTCGCACAAAAGATCCGTCGGCGTTTGCTCTCTTCGTAAAGGAAAACTATAGCTCCGTGAAGCAGAATAGACGAAGCATGAAGCACGGGGAGGTGATGAAAGTTTTAGGTCAGCAATTTTCTGCAGTTAAAATTGCTAACAATAAGAAGCAAGATGATATTATTGAGGAGAACGAAAATAATCTCTCTGAATGAAATTCCGAGTTATAGAGTATATTATATGTGTACATTGGATTGCGTTGCGCGATAATCCAGTTTTTGAATTTTAATGCATTTCTTATACTGACACCGTGACAGTTCCGACGTTTTAATGTATACTTGATTTTTAAAAAACATTTTATGTGACGGAATGACTGTACTACGAGATACTATTTGTAATATAACGACTGATGTTAACTTCTCATTGCAGGACGTGGCGTGAGAGGTGTATAAGTATTACTCATAGGAAGAATTAATATACGCATAATACATCCTAAGAATTGATATAGTTGATATTAATATCGTGCCTCGGATTCTTAGAATAAAATTATCTTGCACAAGAATGCACTTTGGTTTTCATTTCGGAATTGTTTCTTAATTTATCTGAATCAATTTGTTGATGAAAATAATATTTCTAAAGCGAGAGGTTTACAGGTAAGTGATTATGCTTTAGATTATTTGGAATGTTTCTTATTTTAGTTTTTGGGAGAAATTAGCAATAGAAATCACGGAAGACCGAATTTATTTCAAAACAACACAACTTTAAAAATTGAAAACGCGAATTAACAAAAAATGGTCCAAATTGTTATTAAAAAGTTTTTCTCTTTGATTCTGATCGAATTTCTTGTCCTCTTTCGAAATCCGTTGGAGAATTTTGAAAAAGTTGAAAATTGACCAAGTTTGGGGGCTTTTCTGAAATTATTCAAATTCACTCTACTCAAAAACCTTTAGAACACAGAATTTATTTTTGTCTGAAGAACAAAAATTCACGTTTTTTTACCGAACCGATACATGTTACGAAAAAATTCAACGAAACAAAATTTGTTCTCTAAAAAAGGTTTAAAAAAATATCTCTTGACACTTTTACTGGCTCGCATTATTTTCGCGGAAATATGTATAAAATCCTTCAAAATTTAGTTTCTTCTCAATAATACAATGTTATGGGATCATAAAACTCAAAAAATTTGACACCATAACATTTCATTTTTAGGAAAAAATCAATTTCAAAGGATTTTATATATGTTTTCGCAAAAATCTCGAAAATAACGCGAGATAGAAAATTGTGGCGAGAGATATTTTTCTAAAACTTTTTTAGAGAAACAATTTTGTTCCTTTAACTTTTCTCGAATCTTTTGTCGTTTTAGAAGAAAAAAAACGTAAATTACTGTCATTCAGACAACAAAATTCCTCTTCTCTTCAAAGCACGGCCACATACGAATCTAGAAAAAAAATTATGAGAAAAAAGGCGGGGTTTTTCAGTAAACTGACTTTGAATAATTCAGAAAAATCGACGCCATTTTGTCATTTTTGAACTTCTTTGAAATTTTCCAACAGGTTTCGAAAGAGAAAACGTTAAATGCATGTATGAGCTTAAAAAATATGACACTTTTAACAAAAATTTGGACACAAAGTCTAGAAAGTTTTTATCAAATTTTTATTAAAGCAGCTTAATATTTTGTTTAATTAAAATAGTGTAAATTAAAAACACAATTTAGAATTAAATTAGAATAATACCAAGTTGGAATTTTCAATTTTTTTATTTTGTACGCATCTAATTTAAACTTTTTGAATTTATAGTTCATAATCTACTGTGTAACATTTGTTAAACCAATTTTAATTAATAATTTTAATTATAACGTGTTTATTGAAAAGGATATGGATATGTACATATTCATACGTATGTTATGTTTCTGTTCCTTGGTGTGTTTGGAGTATTTGACCATTTTACCTATTTCTTATTCAACAGAGAATTGTTAATAAAAAAATATAGTGAAATAATTATTTCTCGCTTTTGTAGCGACTTCCATCGATATTTTACAAAAAATTAGAAAAGAACTTTGCGAATAACAATTTATATTCTACGAATTCCATTGGATTCAAGTAAAAGATACTGAAATGTAAAGGGTTTCTGTATTTTTGCAAACAAAACTTTATTGAAAAGGCCAAATATTAATTTCAATCATCGAAAGAGCAGAAGCTTTTAAAATTAAACAATTTTAAATTTGAGTCCATTAAAGACTAAACCTGTTTTGAATTAAACATTGAAAACTGCGTGATTTTAGATAAAAATGTGAACAATTATAACTTTATGGAATATCAATAATTCAATATTTCTCTCGTAAAGTGATTGCATATGATTTTCCAATAAAAACTGGAGAACTTCACGGTCAAAAAATTAATTCGCTCATTTCTCAGTTTTTCCATCTCAATTTTTTTTAATTAATCCAGCGGTCACTTTGAGTATCGTAAATATTGCATTAAATCTGTAAAGAAAGCTCTTTTTCTAATTGCCGATCATTAACCATTGAAGGGTGGCAGTATAAAACTAGATAACCAACAATTTGAGATTTTTTTAGGGGAGCGAAAAAGAATTCTTAAAAATCAAAATCACGATTTAAAGATGAAACAAAAATCCACTCCCAAGCTGAAGTTTTCCTGAATTAATGCAAAAAAAGTTTATTTAAAAAACTGATCTAGATATCAGAAAATGGGCGTGGAATTTAAAAATCTTAAAGTGTCACTAACCTAAAATTCGAGGAAACTCGGCTGTGGATTGTGATAAAAAATTCAATTTTCAGTTGAAAGAAAATATAAAAGGCAGTGTCTATACCTATATTTGATCCAGAAAATTGAAATTTTTAATACAATTTTGTTAAAATTATTGTATCAAAAAAATGAGATTTCGCAAAAACCCTTTTATCACAATTGTATTTAATATTTTAAGAATTTGCCATGCAATAAAAGCATTTTTGATAACAATTTTGGTTATCCTTTTCTGTACTGCCACCCTTCAATTCTAGTCAGCAAAATTAAAAAAAAAAAAAAAAAATTTAGAAAAATTTGATTGTTTACACAAAAATAAATTTATGATTACTTTCGAGTTTCATATTCATTTTTCGCACAATAATTCATATTGCTGAGAGCTAAAAAAACGCTTTCTTTTCAGTGTAAAATGTCGAACTTATTCAAAATTCTAGAATACAACGAATTCAAAAATGGCAAAAATGTTAACGTTTTTAATAGTTAAAATTTGAGGTTAGAGTTGCAGCGCAATCTCAGTAGGCGAGTGTATTATGTTTATAATTTGATTTTCTGCACATTGTATCGGTATAAATTGAATTTAAAATATTTAAAACCAACATTTTCAAGTCATAGTGGTTCAATATGATCAGAAACAGTTTGAAGACAGTAAGTATCATCAAACTCCAAAACACTCATCGGTGACGAACCTCATCAACTTTTGATTGTCGAACACGCTTTCTTTTGATTTTCCTCTGAATGAAATACACACAAACACAAAAATAGTATTCAAAACATACAGTTAATACTTCTATTCACTAAAGCTTAGCTAAAAAATTCGCGCTGACGGAAATGGCGGCAGCATCAGCACCTCATCAGCAGCGCACTCTGGCATGAAATGAAACCAAAACAGTGAAACAGTCGAGCACGAGCCGAAGATGGCGACAATGGCGACGCGGCGCGAGTTGTGTAAAATGTGAAATTTAAAAAACCATGTCGTTATGTGTCCGCGAGTGTTTCTGTGATCCACATTGAGTTAGTGTAAATGTAGAATGTCAGAACCGAAACGGGTTCCTCTGCAAACCCTGGAGTTTGCAAACGCCGCGAAGAAGGATAAGGGCAAGCAGCTTCTGCCCTCCCATCGCTTTACTTTGACCCTGCTGGAATCTAATGAAAAGACATGTCCCGAGTTCGACTACGCTCAACTTCTCAAAGCTGCCGAGGTTAGTAAAATTGGAGAAAATTGTCTCCACCCCAAAAAAAGCCTCCAATTTCGCTGGCTCCAATTTCTCTCAATCCCGCCTTGCCGTTTTCAATGACCGGTCACTCGTTCATTTTTCTCTAAAGAATCGGAAACTAGCCCTGCTGGTGGGCAGTTTCGTAATTTTTCCGATTGTGAGGTTTCGAAGGCGTCGGCTTCATGTTGTTGCCGACGACCGCCCGCCACGTGAATTTCACACGCAGCACTACTCGTGCAAGATCATCGCCAGGAGCAAACGTTGCAATTTTCCACATTTTTTCCTAGCGTCTTGTGTTTTCTCGAGATTTTCCACCGGGATATCGAGGCTGCCTTTCCAATCTCATTCGTGTGCCATACGGAGAAGACAGAGTAGACCATACGCACTGTCACGTTGTGGTAGGCTCCAAGATCCTAGATAACCTGCCGGGCGTACTTTATATCAAATTCCTTCGAATGCATTTCCTCTTTATAATTTCCATTTATGTTTCGAATTTCAATGCTCATCAAAATCCAACCCAGGGACAAGTGAGTTCCAGTCCATGTCCATTCGCGGAATCCCGCGAAATTTATCACCCAAGAAGGTTATGGGCTCTTCGCTTCTCATGAAATCGAGGTCCCATTTCACCTCAAAAGTTTTTTGTCTGTTGAAACCAACATCCCAACGTTGCCATTATGCCTTTCTTTTTCATTCGAAGGACAAAGATCCGCGTGTGGAAACGTGAACAGCGACATGTTCGCGCTTCGCGCATGTTGCAAGCATGTCCAATGTGTTGGCGTTGGTTCCGAGCTTTTGAAAAATTGATGATCTTTTTATGAATTAATTTTGCAGTTTAAAGTTACCTAAGTAATTTGAATCAGTCAAACAATTGAATTTAGTGACATTAATGGGTTTGAAATATGTCGCGAGTGAATTTCTCATTTTCTACTTTTTCGCCTCGGTTTTCATGATCAGATTGGTTTACGAGAATTCCGTTCTTTTTTTGGCAGTGGCTTCTCCGCTCCTTTAATAGGATTCTGAATCAAATAAAAGGGGAGACCGTTTAGACTGCTAAATCTATAAACAAAAAAAAAGAAGTTGCATACATGAGGTTCATCCCTCATGTTTTCTTGGACGCATCTTTACCGATAGATATTGATCCCTGTCGCCAGCTTCCTTTTTTCACAACTCGTTCTTGTCTGTAGCTTTGTGTACGTGTTTGATATCACGCTCAACATTGCCATATGTTTGTCAAGTCGTTTTCTGTTTGGGAGACATTGAAGGAAAATTAGTGCAGTTGTCCGTGAGGTGGTTATCTTGATATGTATTTGATGTATTTTAATTAATGTTTGTACATCAGGCGTTGTCTTTCTGACGACCTGGTACAATTGGTATCAGGCGAACAGAAGAGGGGAGAATGAGAGCTCCTCTAGGTAGAAGTTAGCTGAAAGTTGGGGGACTAAATCGCATTTCTCGATTGCCATTCGTGCATAGTGTCGCGCAAAATCGTCCATGCTCGTGCGCTCCTGGTGCCGGTGGCTATTTTGCGTACCCTTGGACGATTAAGTTGGTCCTCCCCCAGGTTCCCCCACACCCCCAGCGTTCTTGACTGCCCTATGATCACACCCAACCCATCACTCGCGGCTCACCTTTGCGTCCCGCTTGCGGTCTGATATTCATGTGCGTGCATTTATAACGCGAACTGATATCTCAGAACAATTACTACAAATTGATCATTCAGGAGAGATTAGAGAAATTATTGAAATAAGGTGTTTGAATGACAGATTTTCATGCTTTTTTCGATCTTCTTTATTTAAACTAAAAAATAAACACGCGCGCTATTATTTTTTGTTCAGGGTGTTCGTAGGTCAGGGAAAAGACAGGGGGTCTGAAAAAAATTGTAATTCAGAGAATTTCTATAAGAGGCACTTTAAATAACTATCCAGGATAAGTTATTTTGAAAATTCAACTGTTTTCCAAAAAAATTCGTCTTCTGGCGTAAAAGTTTAAAAATTTGAATAAACTTTTTTTTTGTCTGAAAAATCTTTATATGATGAAAATTTGTCTTTGCGGCTGGAAAATTCATCTCCGTGGTTGAAAATCGGACTGTTTTGCTGAAAATTCGTGTTTTTATTTTGTTGAAAATTCTTATTTTGGGTTGTAAATTCAACTATTTTGGTAGAGAATAAACTTTTTTTGAAATTTTATATTTTGGTGTTGAAAATTCGTTTTTTGATAAATTCAACAGGTTTTCATTTAAAATAAAAGTATTTTTTGATTAAAATATTTACTATTACATTAATCGTTAAAAATTCATATCTTTTGGTTGCAAGTTGGTATTTTTTAATTGAAGTTTCAACTACTTGTGTAAAAGTTGAACTACTTTGTTAAATTATTTTTTTGTTGAAGGTTTATCTGTTTGATAGAAAATGTGTCTGTTTTGTTTAAAATTCATTTTTTTAATTAATTTTTTTAGTTGAAAATTCGTCTTTCTTGGTAGAAAACTTATTTTCTTTTTTTGAAATTTCCTTTTTTTTGATCATTGATTTTTTTAACTGAAAATCTAACTTCAATTTTTGTTTAAAAATTGATATTTTTTAGTTGAAAATTCAACTATTTGTTTGAAAATTCATTTATTTTGTTGAAAATTGAATGAACCTTCTTTGAAATTTAATTATTTTGTAATAAAATTTGTAAATTTTATTATTTTAAGCAAAATAATTAATTAAATTTACAGCCAAGGCTTTTTATTTAAAAATACTAATTGCAGTTAAAACACAATAACATAACCTAAAGTTGTTGAAAAATTGTAATTCTTTGAAATCTAATACTTTTTAATTAAAAACGACAATAATTTCCACCGAAGAACACTAACATAACATACAAGAAAATTGTTCAGGGTTTGAAATCTTCTTTGACATCTTATAATTTTTAATTACGAAATTCGTGGAAATTAAAAAAAAATCTGGATGATTTTCGTTCAAAAATGCTGATTTTTGACCTAACTAAGTGTAAAAAATTAAAAATAGTTAATGTCATAATTGTTTATTTAAATGTAGTTATTGCATAATTGCCTTTTGTTCATTTTAGGTAAAAGTCGTAATTATCATTCAATTTTAGTTTACAGAAGCTCATTCAATTCCTTTAAAGGTTCTTTACAATTTTTTGGTCACGTTTCTATTAAATATTATGTATTTAGAAAATTATTAAATTAAAAAAAATAACTAACTAAAAAGTAATTGTACGTGTTATTTTTAAATAAACTAATTTTCATAAAAACGTGACTAATAGAATTGTAGTGTACCTTTCAAGGAATAGAATGGGCTTTTGTAAATTAAAATTGAATGAAAATTACGACTTTTGTCTAAAGCAGAAGAAAAAAATATTACGAACCTAACTATATATTTTTATTATTTATGCATAGGTTTCCCTTCTAAAATTTGTTGCAGTAATCAATGTGCTTGAAGTTCAGAACGTTCAAATGAACGAAATTTTTACTGGTGGTTTTTTAAACTAGAAACAGTGCTAAAATATTAATTCATTTATATTACAATAAATAGGTTACAATAAAAAACCGATATTTCATTGTTTTTAATTTTGGTTGGAACAATATTTGGAGATAAAATTGGATTGGGAAAAAATATTTCGTTCATTTGAACGTTCAGAATTTCAGGTACATCAGTAATCAATGGTTCTTTTTCAGTTTTGTAAATCAAGTTAAAGATTAGGCAGTTTTGAACTTGACTATACACCCAGAATGTCCTTTAAGGATTATTTGTAGATTCAATTTTGATAATTCAAATTTAAGGTATAGAACAATTTCAAGTAATGAAAAAGCAATTAGGTTTTCAACAACAATTATTGTAATATTGTGGAGGCATATTGCTACACCAATTTTTTTGGATTTAAAGTTGATTTTTATGTTGTTAAGAGGATAGTTAGTCCTGAAACTGAAACAATTGATTTATTTCTATTTTTTTAGTTTTAAACAGTTATTGTAAATCATATACTGGCACACTTTTTTTCTTTTTTGATATTTTTTGCTCGAGATAATTTTCTTTAATTCTTTGTACAGTATTTGGGTGCAAAAAATTGAATTTATTAACAAATTCGAATTTTGTTTTGTTCTTTATTAAAATTAAGTAAATAGTCGGTAATCGTAATTCGCAGTTTAATTCTTTCCCCAATTACCCTGCGTTTTCCTTCTTGAAGAAATTCTTGTTCGAAAACTGATAAAAGGTTAATTTTATAAGTGTCTTCGAATTTAAAGAAGAAAAAAAGTTTTTCTGTGTAAACCTGTTTTGGCTCGCAACGAAAAAAAAATTGTACTCGGCAAAGATATTAATATTTAAAAATTTGGATTTTCTTAAGTTAATGATATTCTCAAAGTTTAAGGAATAAAATTTGATTTAATAATTCTATAATTGATCATTGAAAAGTTTCAAATGTAGTGGAAACCTCTCTACAGTGAATAGTGATTAATTAATCACTATTCACTGTATTTTTAATTAAAAATACTAATGCATGTACGAAATTAATTTAATATACTCAATAGTTAAGACACGATGCGTGTTAATGAATTAAATTTAAAATAAATTATTTTACGTATATTTGTGCTGTGAATTAATGATTTTCCACTGTAATTTGCATTATCCTTTTTAGGGAATTTTTTCCGTAGTTTGTTGTCTTTCAAGCATAGTTTTACTTTCGAAAATTTTCCATTTTTTCCTCTTCCAATCAAGTTTAGCGAGAATTTCGCTATTTGTTTAAAATATCTGGCATATCCACTGTCTATTTTTGAAGGATGCAACCATTTTTTCGAATAAAATTTTCTTGTATAAAATTTCCTTTTTTAAATTTAAATTTAATTTATTTTTAATTTTGTTTGTATCCTTGTATATTAAAATACCGCTTTAAAATGCTTTTAGATTTCGAATGCAGGTTCTAGTTTTCAGTTGCAGCCACGCATAGTTTCTTTGTTTTCCTTGTCGACACATGCTACTTTATCAGTTCCAGTTTTAATTTAATTTGCATTACAAGAGAGTATAACACCTTTTCCAGAAATTTAACGTTCGTATCGTGTATTTCATGTTTCTTACATGTACGAGCAAAACAGTGCAATATTCTTGTTTAGGTTTTTATTTACTAATATACAGATAATATCCTTTTGCAGAGAAAAAGGGGGAAGGAGTCTAAAAGAAAAGATGAAAACACCACAAATGGAGGATTGGATCCTTACGACGATGATGATGAGGACAAACTCAAAGAAATGGCTAAAAAATTGGAAGCCAAATATGTAAGAATTCATTCCTAAAAAAGACAGCTCTATAAGCTACCAAGTTTCTAAACTTTTTATACTCAAAAACTTTGTCATAGGGGAATGCAACTTCGGGGAAGAAAAGCCATAAATTCCAAGGTTATCCAGATTTGGGAGCAGGTTACGATGAAAATGATTCCTTCATCGATAACACGGATGCCGTGAGTAACAATTTGTTTTCTCGTTAGCAATTCCCGATATTTTAGAAGCATCATATAATTTCTCACAATTACATACAGTACGACGAGATCGTACCAGATGAGGTGACTACAGCCCACGGGGGCTTTTACATCAATAGCGGTGCCCTCGAATTCAAGTCTGCCAATAACAACAATATCAGTAACATTAATAATGATAACGATGATGAAGATGAAAGCAGTAAGTCGGACGAAGAAGAAGATGAATCTCCCAAGCGATTGGATAAACGCGTTCTTAGTTCTTCCGAGGATGAAGAAGCGGAAGAAATCGCCAGAGATCATCCTGCAAAAGTAATGGAAAACAGTTAAATTTAACTTCTATCATTAGATTAGATACGGATTTTTTTTTTACGGAAATCATTGTAATTAAGAAGTATCACTGGTCGTGTGTACTTAGAATATTGAGAGTGACTCTTTTATTCCGATCATGCCATCCACAGAAGCCGAAGATGGAAGAGACTGTGGAGAAGAAACCTAATAACGAATCTGTGATTAGAAAAAAGAAGAAACCAATTCATCAGCCTGAAGAACCACAACAAAATCATTGTCCGCAAATCAACAAAGATGAGACTCTCATCAAAAACTCTGAGCTTAAAGTCGAAACTTCGGAAAATGGAAACAACGCAGGTAATCTTCAGTCTGCTATTAAAATGATAAATACACAAATCTTCATTTTTACGGTGGCGATTGGACTTGTTTTTTTTTTTTTTTTTAGTTTTAGAATAATTCAGTATTGAAGGCTTACAATGATGGGTTGACCACTCGATTTTTGAGTGTACAAAATGCTTTTTTCTTGAATTTTCAACTGTGGATATTAGAAGAAAATTGAATTTTCAACGGTTAAAAAATTAAAAATTGAATTGAATTTTTAACAGCTTAAAATTCGATCTTTAATTTTTAATTCTTGTAAACTCAATTTTCTTCAACATTTAACTGTTGAAAATTCAAGAAAAAAATCAATTTTGTATTAAAAGCAAGTGTAAATAATGTTGCTTTTACATAATTTTACAGGAAAATTTAATACACCTATCGGTGCATAACAAAATTTGAAAGTGTAGATTTTTTCATTAACGGGTTGCCTTTGGCAAATAATATTTTGGGAAATTAATAGTCTTTCAATTGACTCTCAGGTAGGGAATTTGTGACATTAAAAAAAAATGGCAACTCCGATCATCTGCTTGAAAAATTTTGAAGAAAAAAAACGTTTCAAGTTGATCAACTGTAAATATAAATTAATTCTTGATCTTTTAAATTTATCTGTAGTTTAAGCATTAAAAATGAAACAGTAATTGATTTTACAGTACAATTCTGAATTTGTTTAAAATTAAACAATTTACAGATTTTAATGTTAAAAATTGAACTGTTTCAATTCAATAGCCTTATGTAGTCAAATAACTGTGAGTGTCCCATTGAAACTTTATAAAATATTTTCAATTTTAAAATAACTTCAAATTAATATATTCATAATTAAACGCTTTTATTCAATTTCACATCCTATGCAAATATTGTTTCAGTCTAAAATATTCCATCTTTAATACCTTTAATTAGAAATTTTTAAATTAACAAGAAAAAGAATTATTTTGTAATATTTGAAATATTTGACTGTTCATTTAAAATAAGCAATTATGTATCAAAAATTAAAAACTGAATTGTTTGAAGTAGTCTTGAATAGTTCGCATTTCAGTGTGTTAATTCAAACTTTGAGCGTTACAATTTTAATTATTCCATTTTTAATTTCTAAGTGAAAGCGTTGACTTTGATATATAAATAACAATCGAACCATTATTAATTTAAAACAACTTAAATTGAAATAATTTAACCTCTAGTTTAAAAAGTGTTAGTTAAAAAAAAAATCGCTGTAGAAAAGTTTAATACTTGAAGTTTATTAATTTAATGTCATTTAATTAAACAAATTTAAAGTGAAAGTTGTTAAAAGGTTTCCTTCTATGCGTGTAAATATTCAGCAACTCAATTAAAAATTTGTAATTTAAAGTTCAGTTTCGGTTACGTAGAATGAAAAA
Source organism: Amphibolips quercusostensackenii (assembly GCA_032357855.1). Classification (NCBI taxonomy): domain Eukaryota; kingdom Metazoa; phylum Arthropoda; class Insecta; order Hymenoptera; family Cynipidae; genus Amphibolips; species Amphibolips quercusostensackenii. The sequence goes on along the minus strand of JAUELO010000303.1, from coordinate 3,830,267 downwards.
AATTCAGCTATACGTGTTTCGAATTTTTTAATTTCAATGACCGTGGAAAATTTTTGCGAACCGTGAAATGACTGGGAATTTTTTACCTTGATTAAAACAGCCACCCAGATGAAGAATTGCACACTAAATTTTAAGAAAAATTTAGCTTTAGTATTGATTGTGAGAATAATGCTTAATCATTTGTAATTTTTCTCAGACGATTTGGAGGAGAAGAAGAAGCAGGGAAAACCAAATGAAGCACCGCGAGCGAAGACTGTACTGGAGAAGAAATTTGATATCAAAAGGTTTGAGAAGAAAGTGACGAGTAATGGCTACGATGCGAAAAAGGTGGAAGTTAAGAAAGTCGTTGATGTCGAGAAAGATAGTAAAATCGATGATGCAATTGAAAGTGTAGTTAACGCGTCGAGGGTGGATATAGATGAGTCGAGTCGGGAAACTTCGGATTCGGGAAAATCTCGAGGTGCACCAGGGACTGAGTCCGATTGTGAAGAGCTAGATAAACAAGAATGTCCTTTGCCAGATTGCCTTGAAGATGGAGTTAAAGAAATTTGTAATAATTTGAAGATTCTGGCGCGCACGGCGACGGGGAAAAGTAAATTTTTTACCCAAGACGTCAATTGTTCACTTTTCAAGTAAGGTTTAAAAAATATACTCTCAGTTTCTTTGATTTTTATTTTATTTGTGATTATAGGGGACATTCAGAAACTACACTCTCCTCTATTCCACTCTTTACATCTTTTTTTTTTTTTTAAGAATTCCTCTTTTTCCCTTGTTTCCAAGAAACTTCCTTTTTTCTCGTTTTTTCGCTTAAAGGCG
>JAUELO010000303.1:3507071-3518907 GCA_032357855.1 Amphibolips quercusostensackenii | reverse complement strand
TGTAAATAATTCAATTGAATTAGAAAAAACGCAGAACAATTTAAATATAGCTCTAATCCAGATGATTTTATATTTTGTTTCTTAAGAAAACCTTATCATGTTCTAGACAGTAAAAAAGAATACTTCAAATTAGCACACTTGAAAAATTTTTTTACCTTAAATACAGAGATAAACTTAATTTCGTTTGCTACAGGTTTTGTTATTTGAAACAGTCAGGAAAAGTCAGCGAATATCAGTTAAATTTACTAATCTTTTAAATTCGCTAAAATTATAAATTTACTAGAACTGCATGTTACGGTAATTTATTTAGATTAAATTGAGTTTTCATGAATTTTGTAAATTAACTGTATTTTTATTAAATCCGCTAAAATTTTGTTATATAAATCACAATTATATTGAATTTTCTATAATTCTGTTAAAATAACAAGAATTCTTTTACATTTAATAACATTTTGTTAAGCTAGCAAAAATTATTATTTTAAATAAACCAAAGTTTTGTTAAAATCACTAGAATGAATTGAAATCACAATGATTCTTTCAAATTTGATACAATTTTCCAACAAATTTTAATTATCTAATTTTTTATTAAATTTACTAATATTAAATTAAGTATAGATATATTGCATTTTCTGTATTCGTGTTGACATCACAAGAATTCTGTTAAATTTAATAGAATTTTGTTAATTTCACTGTAATTATTTTTTTCAATTTACCAAAGTTAAGTTTTACTAACTTAAGCTAATTTCCATGCTAGTTTTGCAAATTTACTAGATATCTGTAAATTTTTTTAAAAATTTTTGTTAATTTGCTAGATTTCTCATAAAAATCACAAGAATTCTTTGAAATTTGATATAATTTTCTTGATTTTTTTAATTTGTGAGATCAATATTAAAATCACTAACATTGAATCAACTACAGTTATATTGAATTCTCTATAATTCGTTTCAAATCACAAGAATTCTGTTACATTCTATAGATCTTCGTTAAGTTAACTAGAATTATTTTTTTTATTAATCAAAGTTCTGTTGAATTCACTAGAATTTCATGAAATTTAGTAAAAATTTTTGTGAATGACTGCGATTCTGTTAAGATCATAAGAATTTTTTGAAATTTAATAGAAGTGTTAAATTTGTTAACGAAATAGAATTCTATGAAATTCACTATAACTATATTAAATTGATTACAATTATATTGCATTTGTTTAATGTTGCTAATATCACAACATTTATATTACATTTAAAAGATTGTTGTTAAGTAAGATGAAATTATTCTTTTCAAATAATTAAAGTTCTGTTGAATTCACTAGAAATACGTTATATATATATTAATTTGGTAGAAATTCGATGAATTTTCTAGAATAAGGTTAAATTTAATATACTTCTTTAAAATTATTTTAAATGTTGGTTAACTTACTCTGATCCAATTCTGTTGAATTCTCTAGAATTATGATTAATTCTCCAAAGTTCTATTGAATTGACTAGAGTTCAAGACTTTTAGGCTACAACAGAGGTCGGCCACGCATCTGTAAAGTCATGGTTAGTCAGGGAATTTAATTCATGAATTTCATGTCAAACCTGATGAAAGATTTTATAAAGGCATCATTTTGCAACCTTTTGATTTTCCAAAGAAATGAGAAATTTACAAAAAAAATGTACAGACAACATTTTGGTAGTACAAGTCAGCGCATAGTCCATCTATGAGAGTGTATTTCAATAGTAGATGATTATCTAAAAAAGGATGTATTTTTAGTGATATGGGCCAATGTTTAATCGGACAGTGGTATGTGGACAGGATCAAATAAAAAATTTCAGTAGTGCAGGTCAACCAGTCAGGCAATGTCAGGACAACAGAGCGAAATCAGGAATTTTTCAGTAGTACAGGTCAGCGTATAATGAGTCCGTGAGATTATCTACAGTAGTACAGATCAACGTAAATTTTGTCAATAAAAGTCTGTTCAGGGAAAGGAAATTGTCAGTAGTGCAGGTCAACGTATAGTATGTCGATAAGAGTATAAGGGATAAAAGGAAATAAATTTTAAGTATTACAAATCAACGTATAGTCAGTCAACATTTATCCCGGGAAACTGTTCAGCAGTAAAGGTCTATGTGTCCTGGTAATAAAGGAATACCAGATGAAAGAAGAAATTTTCCAGTAGCGAAAGTCAGCCCATAGTCATAAAATAGGAGTATATTACAGTAATCTAAGAACGGGTAAGTAAGAGATGAAAAATCACTATATTTTTAGTAGTTTATGTCAATCTTAAAGCAGAGACTTGTGCAAAGAGAACAGGAAAGTAGTCGGGGTAAGATTTGTGGTAGAAGAAGTCAATATAGGGTCAGACGCTTGAGGAGAGTTAATGGTGGGACAAAATTTCAATTTTCAGTAATCAGTAGTACTTGTCAACGTATATTGGGTCACTTATGATACAGTGAGATGAGCATGAGATCTTATTAGGGAGCGTCTATTAATTACTTAATGCTTCTTCAGGTGGGAAATGCAGTGCAATTTATGAATATCTGGATAATTTCCTTCAAGTTCCTTAAAATCTTGTGAAATACTGAAAACTTGAAAAATTGAGATTCTCTCTGAAATTATATAAGATACTTTCTTCAAACTCTTAAAATCTTTTTAAATAATTTAAAATCCTACCCTAAATATTTTTTTATCTCTTGAAATCTTTTAAAATGTCTTGAGATCTCATAAAATTTGTAAAAAGATTTGGATATCTCATTGAATTCCGTAAACATTTTGTACTTCTTTAAAATAGTTTGTAGTTCTTGGAAATAAATTAAAATCGCTTAAAATCTGTTGGAATACTTTTAGATCATTGGAAATTTTTCAAATGTTTTAAAATATTTTGAAATCTCGTTTACAGTGCAAATAATTCATATAGTTTTTATATATTAAGAAAAAAAACATAAAATCATACGTGAGAAAATAAATTGCTTTTTTAAGACGTTTGGTCACAGTGAGTCGAATACCGTATTTAATTTTGCACAGTATGGACAGAGTCATTTTGCACAATATACACAAAGTTATTTTTTTCAATTATCATAAAAATTGTGTAAAATAGTTTATTCATATACAATTTTTATAAAATAACAAATATAATTTTCAGTTTATATTTCCTAAGCGATGATAATCCAGAATGTGATGCTTCTGGGCCTTTTAAGTGTTTTAATCCATAGAAAATGAATTACAGTTTGTAAAATTCCTTTAAACTCTACTCAGCAATTATAATCTGTTATCATCATTATTAAATACTTGTTAATGCGGGAGTCGCTCGACACACTGTTTTCTATCCAGTGTTATAGTTACAGTTTTACGCTTTTGAACGTTATGTCTTCATATATATTTCATTAATCTTTAATGTTTAAAATAAATTGCTCCACTGGTTTTTTAAATAATTGAAAATACCCAGTATCTACAGTGACCCAGTGATGGCCACTCTCCCCCACACATAAGCTGCGAGGCTTTATACAATATTTATAAGCATGAGTCGCGAATTTGATTGAAAATTGTTTTAACCGTTAAATGAACGAACTTTAAGGTTCTCATTTGAGAATTTAGCTTAAGAATGTTCACAAGCGTCGATGAACTTCGGTAAGTGTAAGCGCATGTGGCACACCAGGGTGTGCATTTTAATTGGTACTGAACAAAGTTTACTTTAGACCAGACATTAGTGAAGAGTAGACTTGTGTTTTGGTGTAGTTACAATGCCATGAAAACGTACCGCCCATTACAGGAGGTACAAGTTTCTTGCTGAGAGGATGGTGCTTATACTTGACCCAGCATCACGAAATACCGGAGAACGGATGGGATCAGTTTAAATGTAAAGCTAGATCTTCCGTAAGCACTAGATGAACACGCATATTAACGGTTTGATTAAATTTTGACATAGACGAAATGGAGAGTTGAGAATTTCGTTGAATTATAATGTTTGATTTATATGCATAAGATAGATGAAGCTTATTCAATATTTATGAAACCGAAGATTAACATAGAAAGTTCTTTAACAAAGTATATGAAGAAAGATATTTAATAATAATGAAATATTACTTTCAATAGATAAGAAATGTTTGCAATGTGGGCGGAGGTACCCGTAAGGTCTTCCTCTGGCGCTTAAGTTATGAAGCCTATTATGCCACTAATAGATAAGAAACTAAGAAAACAAATTTTTTAAGAAAGTTTCATTTTCCTATTGTTAAAGAGTTACTTTTACTATTTTAAAGGTTTAATGATATTCAAAGAAAACATACAGATACTTAACTGAAAAAATTATAAAAGATATTTTCTGTTTTTTCTGTACTGGCCTAAATTTTTAATTGACCTTTCATTAAGATTCGCGATAGCGAATGGTCTCCAAATACAAAAAAGCTGCCAAGAATGCCTATCTGGAATAATCATGAATTTTGGACCTTTTTTGGATTGCTGGTGCAATTTTCAACTGATTTGAATTAAAGTTGGCAGCTGTTTGACTAACCTTAAAAAAATAAGTTTGAGTGCATTTTTATGTTAATGCTTCAGAAATTGCATGATTTAAACAAAAAAATTCGTAAATACAACCAATTTTCAACTTCTGATTACTTGAGCCGCCAAATTTATCAACATGTCAAATTTATTTAACCTCTATTTAATAAGTATCGGACAAGCTCGGAAATTCAAAAAATGTTTATAGGACACTTTATAAAAAAAGTTGCTTAATATGTTTTCTGATAGAGATTTCTTTATGAATTATTGGTTTAAGTTGATTAAGAAAATTCATGTGCTTGCACTTGGCAAATATTTTGCATTGAAGATGTTTTTGATAAGATTAATTCTTTATGAAAAATGTATTTTTTTATAATTGTAATTTTGATAGGAAATTTACGGTGACTTTTCTATCTTTCATACCAGAACATTGTTCTCCAGAGTTTAATGTCGTTTTTTCTGGTGAAGCCCACCGGCGCACAGTGAGACAAACAAAGTTTTTCTGGACAAATTAGTCTAGAGTTTACAATTTTGATCAAATATAAGCATCTGAAAAAATGAAGATTAACTAAATTTCGAAAAGATTTCTGAGATACCATTTTTCAGCAACTACTTATATTCATATAAAACATCATTAAGTCAGTAAAAGCATTTCTTAAATATAATGTCCAGTGGGTTAAAACATTTTTAAAATTTACTTTTTATATTAACAAATTAATAAGTGATAGTGCTAGGTCAAGATTAAAAATAATTAAAAACTTTATTTTTTAATTTTTGTTCGAGATATATGTAAAAATAATGTCAAGATACTATTTTTTCTAAATTCAAAGTAATTGTAATGTAATAAGCAAATTTAATAAACAATTGCATATTTTAGTCATTTCGCGCTCTACAGACTTTATTCCTTAAACAGAATTGATTAAGAATTTGTCGGCAATGAATAATATGTACAATTTTTTTAAGCTCAACAAAAATTTATAATTGCTTGAAAAAATGTTATAAAAACTAATACAAATTTTCGTTAACTATCAACCTGCAGATTTCGTTTTTTTTTTGGAATTGATTGTAAATTACTTGGCAAAATCCTTTCCTTATGTTACTTTACAAGCAAAAAGAATTGTTTATTTTATAAACAATTTTACAAACAAATTCACAACCTAAATAATTGTCAGCGAATGTATGTTGTTTTTTGTCACGAAATCGACTGCCAGTGATTCAGGAAGGATCTTATTAATTAGGAAACTTTCTCAATAGTAGACTTTGTAAAGTAATGTTCCTTTTTCTAATTTAGAGATTTCTGTGAGCAAATACAGATTTTCATCAGTTTTCAACCGGAAGATTTAGTTTTTTAACAAAAATGCCTCTAGATAACTTGATCATATACCATTTTTATGTTATTTTATCAATAAGCCACAATTGGTTATTTTATAAACAATATCACTAAGAAATTTGCGATTTAATAATTTTTGGAGAGTGAGGAACCGTTGCTTTAAACAATTTAAATTTTACTGGCTATGGTGGCTGAAGCTGCAATCTTGTGTTCCTAAACGTAGGAGTCTTTCTATCTTCACTCTGTTTTTGTATTTCGTTATAAAATTTATTTAAATAAACAACAAATGTCACCTGAAAAAGTCTTCTAATAAAATAAACAATTATTGTTCGTTTGAAAAAGATTTTGCCAGCAACTCCAAAATTGATTCCGCTAAAAAAGCGAAACCTGCCAGACAAAAACTGACAAAAATATGTACTTTTTCATTTAATTTATTATAATAAAGAACAAATATTATTGTCCAATAAATTTTTTTTAATATCAAGGTCTTTTCTGTAGACAAAAAAACAAGTCGAATTGTGAATTTGTTTATAAAACTGAAAAAATGAAATCTGTAGGTTGAAAATTGACAAATATTTATATTTATCAATCGAATTTATTTAAACAATTAAAAAGTGTTCTCAGGTATTTAAAAATCGTATATATTATTCACTGTCGACAAATGTTTGATTAATTTTGTTAATGGAAGGAAGTGTTTAGAGCGTGAAATGGCTAAGATATACATTTGTTTATTAAATTTGTGCATGACATAAACAAATACTTTGGTTTTCTCAAAAATGTCAACTGAATTGTTTTTATGTTTATCGCGAACAAAAGATTTTTAAAAAAGTATAAAAGTATTTTTATTCCTAAACTATCATTTTAACTTATTAATTTATTAATATAAAAATAAATTTTTAAATGTTACAATCCGCTAAATATTATTTGTAAGCAGTGTATATACTGACTTTATTAAGTTTTACAAAAATATCAGTAGCTGCAAAAAATGGGGTCGCTACTAAAAAAAATAAAAAAAAATAAACTTTGTTCTTAAATAAAATAAAAAAAGTAAAAAAAGCCTAAAAAATCGGATTTCACAAATCTCTTTAAATTTTTATGACTTATATTTAAAAAGCAATGCTTAAATTAAATATGAATTTCAAACTCTAGACTAATTTGTCCAGTAAGACATTTCTTGTTCCACTGAGCGGCGCACAGTGGGGCAAAAAAAGTAGCCATGGACAAATCAATTTTTAGCCTACACTATTTATTCGATTCAAACTTTTTTTTTTTAAATTAGAGCTTTCAAATTTTAAAAAGATTTGTGTCATTAGATTATTTAAATGGTTTGAAAATTGGTTAATTAAAATAAAGTGGAATATTTTTTAACTTTTCTCGAGTGCCATTTCGTTAAGACATTCAGATTGATCAAAGAAGATGTTTAAACAGTGTTACAATCATATGGGAATAATTTACATTTAGTTAGAATAATGTTAAAAAATTGTTATTGTGTTATAAACAAATGATTAAAGAAAAGTCATTTTTGGGGTTTTTCAATGATTAGGCTCAATTTTTGTTTACGGAAACAACCAGGCTAAATTGTGAATTTGCGCATAAAAATTGTTCAGATAATAAATAATTGTTTTCAATTTGCAAAGTATCATAGTAGAAAGTATTCAGAAAGACATATCTAGTTGATTCGGTAAAAAACATTGAGCCCATTTATTGAAAAGTCGTTCAATTGTGAACTTGTTTATAAAAATTGTTTAAACAATTACCAAAAAGCATCTATTCCTAATTAATGGTAATAGAACATTCCTTTGTCTTCCATTTTATGCAAAATCTATTAATTTTAATGAGCTAAACATTGCTAATTTCAAAAAATGACTTTTCTTAATTAATTTATTCATAGCACAATTATATTTTTTTTAATTATCCTAAGCAACTGGAAATTATTCCTATACTGTTGCAACACTGTTTTGTGATCTTTTTTGATCAATTTGAATATCTTAAAAGAAATGTCACTTGGGAAAACTTAATCTAATCACACAAATCTTTTCAAAATTCAAAAAGCTTTTATCAAAAATAGTTTAAATCGAATAAATAGTGTAGGCTAAAAATTGATTTGTGCACGGGTACTTTATTGCCCCACTGTGCGGCCTTGGGCAAATGCGTTACGAAGACAAATTTTTGTAAACTTGGATTAATAAAGAATTGAGGCCAATAGCGGGAAAAACATAAAAGATATTTTATGATGGAATTTTATCTGTCCAAAACCATATTAATAAAACTATATTTAACATAAATGTTCAGCTACATTTTTTTTAAGTCAGGAACTAAAGTTTGTTTTTTCTGTTTAATTGTATAAGTTAGCCTAGATTTTATTACCAGCGATTGATAATTTCGGACTGAACTGAAACATAAATTATTCCCAGAATGGTAAAAAGGACATACAGGTATTATAGGTTCCATAAAAAGTGGTTGGTATTGAAAATCAAATAGCGATTGAGAACGAAATTATTTAATTTTTTATTCTTTTCATTCATAAAAAAGCGATATAAATAATTTATATTAAAAATACAGAATTCAACATATTGTGGAAAAATAAGTAGCATAGCGTCGTTTGATGTATTGCGCCACGAGATCGTGAAGTATACTTCCTCAGGGCATAACGTGACTGATTTAAAAGACTGGACAATAAGTGAATTATAACCTTCTTATTTTTAAAGGTTATCATAAAGAATGTTCATGTAACAGAAGATGACATGATTCAGCTTAACGCTCTCCAGTTACGTTTAGAAATAAAAGGGTAAATATAAAAGAGGAAATTCTATATTCAAAGGAAATCTGTCTGGCTTATAAAATATCTCTGAAGGATTTTAAATCATGTATTAGTGATTTGCTACATTTTTATAATGTTTCATAAACCTATTTATTTTTTGAAAATGTTATAACAATTTAAAGATGTTAACGTCCGAGTTAAAAAAATTGTCATTCATGTAAATATCAGTCTTAAAACAATTAATTTAAATGAAATAATTTTTGCAAAACAGGAAAAAATCTTCCTCAGACAGGATATGAACAAGGAATGCATCTATCTATACATGAGTAAAGCGTTAACCACTTACATCACCAAGGTTGCAACAGATCTATTCCTGTTCTTTATAGCTGCCTTTTTAAAGAAAAACACTATACTTTTTTCTATACTGTGACAGATTTACCGTTTACGTCTGACATGAAATTTATTCTAATTAATTTTAGGTAGATTTTATTACTTCTGAAGATGTTAACCTCCTGGTTTTTTAATTTTCATTAATTTAAATTCTGATGTTATAGCGATTACTTCAAACACATAATTTTTGAAGAACAAAACAATCTACCTTTAACCGGATTTGAACGAACAATGTCACTATACATGAGTGAAGAGTTAACATATTCAAATGGTAATAACATCTTCCAAAAATTATATAGATTAAACTTACGTTGATCAGAAAGAGTAAATTTGTCACAGTAGAGAAACACCTATAGTATTCCCCTGTAAGAAGGTAGATATGAAGAACAAAAACAGATTTTCTGCAGCCTCGGTTGCGTAATTGGTTAACGCTTTACTCACGCATACTGGTGTTTCTGGTTCTTATCCAGGCTGAGGCAGATTTTTTTTGGTTCTTCAAAAATTATTAGTTCTAAGTAATCATTTTACATCGAAATTTATATTAATTGAAACTTTTATATACTTTTCTGTTTCTTTCATTTATTTCATTAATATCTAGCTAAATTACAAAATTAAAAGCTTTCTATTTAAATTTGGTATGATAGCAAAGTGAAATATATTTATTTTTTAACTCGAGATAAAAAAAACTGAGAATAGCAATTACTTTCTGTGTGCTTTGAGGAATTACTAAAGGTAAAATACGACTCTCTACGTTCCAATAATCTCAGCACTAAATCGTCACGTGAGAATACTTTCCATGTACCCTTTTGACATTATTACTTTCTTAGATATTCTCTTGGTTACTTTAATGAGATTTCACAAGTGCGCTACTCTTTATATCATTATTTTCTGTCTTTTAGTATAGTGCTTAAAAATTTTGACTTGGATTACATTTTTGAAACACTAGGCGTAAAATAGCGTTTGACCTAATATATTATTTATATTCTCGTATAATGCATGTATAAAATTTGTATGGAGTTTCACATAAATTTATGCCATGCTTTAAAAACGAAACAATAATAAGTTAGTATTACTTGATATGCCAATGTGCTCGAAGCATTCTTAAATTATTTCAGTTTATACTCAGCCCAATTTATACTTCAGATAAAGTAATATTTTTTTACTTTATCGCATAGAATAGTATTAAAATTTTTAGTTTATTTTGGAAAAAATTTTTATTGATATGATATTGAATTCAATCAGCAGTGAAAATAATTTTTGCTTAATTACGAGAAAATTATTAAAAGTATTTCAGGATTTTGTAAATTGTTCACTACCCGAGTCGAAATTTTGGTCCTATTTCAGCCCTGCATGATTCCAGTTAAGGCCTCCTTTAGTCCTGCTTATCCCTCCATGTCCTCTTTTGAATCCAGTTGGACCTACTTTAGCCCTCATTAGAACCTCTTATAATTTACAACACTCATTTTTAAAACCCTTTTAAGGCCTTCAAATTCCGCGAGTAGAATCTGTAAATTTCATCTCTTTTAACAGAAGATGTTTAAGTCCTCGTAGTCCTCGAAACTCTCTTTTTATTCGATTACGTCCTGACGACCTATGTATTTTTCATACTTATATAATTTAATTATTCTATATAATTACATATTTATTTTAAATATTAAATAACTGAATTTGTTAATATTCATAATAAAAACAGTTATTGTATATAAGCCTAAACTTTCGTTTCGTTGCGATAAGTTATGCAAAAAATACCGAATCTTTCGTTTTCTCTTCGTTACGTTGTGACAGATCGCGAAAAAATTGAAACCCAGATTTTTTCAAAGTAATTAAAACAAAATAAGAAACTAAATTGTTAAACGTCATATTTTACCTGTCTGGCTTTTAATAGTTAGATAAGATGCACGAGGATTCGAATAAATTATTTTTTTACATTTACGCGTAATTATAAAGTTGATTACAATATCGGTATTTTAAATAATGTAACCCAAATTCAATGAATAAAGTTGCATTTTGGCATCATAGAAACATAATGAAAATTAAGAAAGTATTTTGTTTTGTTTCAATCAGGTCTCTGATCTTATTTTCTGTTTTTTGTATGGGGAAACACTTATAGCACAGTTTTTACTTGCACTATTTTTAGTACATGAACCATAAAATTAAAATAGAAATTTGTACTAGTTTTCGGAAAATGTACAAAAAAAACCTATTTTTTAGATGCAGATTTAAGTAAATCCATTTTTTTTTTGTAAAAAATTATCAATATTATACCAGGTATGGGGTGTGAGATTGTGGAATATTGTGAATCACAGTTACGTTCAATAAAGTAGGTTCTGAAAGTTTTTTTTTTATGGAAATAATAAGAAAGCATTCCTTAAAGTTTTTGAAAAATCCCAACTTAATTCATTATTTATTTTATAAATTGTTATTCAAAAAAAGTTTCGTTCAATTCTTCTGCCCCTATAGAAACATGATGAAAACATGATGAAAACATCGTATATGATTTGTACCCCACAAATATGGGGACACAGGACATGTGGCAAACCATCTGAAGTGGACTTTGACATGTCTGTCAACATACGCATAAGAAATCTTTATCATGTTTATTGCATGCATATCTTATTAATTCTTTGTAGAATTTTGTATTTTTATTTTTAACACAAATTGTATGATAAGCATTTATTCATTCAAAGGACGCCGCACCAAATGTACAGTAAAATGGCCACCGGTGAAAAATTCTAAAATAAAATTTTTTTTGTATTTTCGAACCTGCAAAGCAATAATTCGAAGGAAAAAAGTAAGAAAAATGGACAGTTTTTACAAACAATTGTCAAAGTTTCAATTTTTACATGTATTTTAATAGAAAAATGCTGATTTTCGTGAAAAGTTTT
>JAUELO010000303.1:3456539-3470021 GCA_032357855.1 Amphibolips quercusostensackenii | reverse complement strand
TGCACCAAGGCTTCCTATGGGCTATCGATGAAGAAAAATGAGCATGCAAGTGGCTTCCTTTAATCAAGGATTTGAGCTTGCACTCCTGGGCAACCTTGAATCCTTGGCGGAAAGAATGGGAGCTTGGCTCTCTTCATTGATAATCCGAAAGGTTGCACCAGAGGATTATCGATGAGGAGAGACAGGACCACCGGGGATTTCCTTTAATTGACGATCCGAGTTCGCACTCTTGGGCAACCTCAATCCTCAAAGGAAGGAAAGGTAAAGACTTGGTATTAATACCCTATGTACATACATGTAAGAAACAAAAGAAACCATTCCCAACTGTTAAATATGGGCATCTAGAAATAGATTAAGGGCCAGGGGGCATTAATAACAAGAAACAGTTTATTTTTTACCATGCAAACTAGATCAAAACGCATTGAGAGCGTTAAGTAAGATGCGGAAATAAATGGCGTCCGTATCGGGTGAACTGATCCGTTTCGTGTCGTGTGAAGGACGGCACTGCAGGACTGAAACGTGCTTGGTTGCTAAATAGCGTTGATGGCCACGATGAGTAAGCTGGTGGCTATTATGTAAGTGGTAGGAGAATATACAGTGTGGCGTTAACCTTAAGCTTCAAACGTCCGAGGAAGGAATGGTGATTTGTGGCTTAAGGCCACCTATTTTTATGCTTCTGCCTGCTAGTGCACGCGCACCAGTCAGGCACAACGTTGTGGTGCGGCTGGCGATTGCTTTTCGTCACTTGGTGAGCGAGCTCGTCCTTACTCGAGCTATTTTCCTGGGAGTGTGGATCAAACGCGGATTGGTCGGTAGGGTGGCCCGAACGAATTCCACTGAGTTTCCTAGACTCTCTCCATACGCCAGTCGATCAATGATTTATTTCACGATTTTGAAATGTACAGGCGTGAACTTGATGCTAAAATATATATTATGAGACACGTTCGTTGTAGGTCGTGGAGGGCATAAAAAGAAAAAATAAGAATAAAGAACAATCAGTAATTTTTTTAAATTGCCGCAGGCTGGTGGGCGACGAGAAAATAGTAATTTCCTCAAGATTTACATGAAAAAAAAATTGTTTAAATGATGCCCAAATATCCTAAAAAATATATTTCTTATTTCATTCGTTAATTGTGTGATTAATTCCAGAAAATATTGATTTTGACGAATTAGTGAAATAAATTATACCAATAAAAATTGTTTAAACAAATGATAATTAGTAAAGCAATACAAAATTTGGTAAACAACACTTGAAAACTTGTCGCTTATCAAATAAAAATAATTCATGTTGGAAAAGTTCAAAATAATACCCACTTTCACAAATAATTTTTCATAAAACAATGCTATTTTTGATTTTTAAAGCATTTTTTGAACACAGTACAAGGGAGTTGGGGGGGGGGGGGGTCACAATAATTATATAACAGATATAAATTCTTCCTTAACTATTTTTAAAGAAGTAACTAAACTTTAATTTACAAAAAGTTAGTAATAACTTCCGGATTTTATAGCTAGTAATAAGTTTCCAGTTAAGAAAAAAATTGAAGGAGATCGATCACCGAAAATAGAATTTGAATTGTTGAATCAGCCGTAGTCTTGAAAATCAAATATTCATCTGATATTTTTTTGATAATTTTATTTTTAATTTAGTAATGCTTGTTGCAGACCTTTGTTATTAACTATAAAATGGAATCAGGTTGCATTTTATTAAAATTATTAAACGAAACTTGTGATTCTTGTAACCTAAAAGGTGGCTAAGCGAGATACACGAATTCTTGAATTTGCGAAATATATATTTCATTTTCTAGTTAGAAAACAAATAAAGACACTGCAGGGTAAAGTGTGGAACACAAAATCTTTAAGATTAAAATGAAATTTGAAAAAATATAGAAATGCTATTGCTCTCTTTGAGTGAAACGCAAGTGTCCCGCTTCACTCTACATTTCCCGCTTAATCCCCATTATAGTTCTTTTTCCAAAAAATTTGTTTTATACTTTTTTCAAAAACTTTTCTATATTATTTCAGATTTATTTTCTTAAATAGTCCATACTATATTTATTTTGCATGTACTTTTACAAAGATGCTTTCAAACTGTCCTTGTTTTAATAAAATAAAAATTTCTCTAAATATATATTTTATCAACTAGATATTCTGATTGATATCGTGCGATTTTTTAAAACACGATAAATCGATTTATGGTAAATTTTATAAAATAAATATAAGAAAATATTTTTTACGAAGTGCTCATCTGTACCTGTCATGATTTCGAGAAAAATTATGTTCTATATAATTTCGATTATGTCAATTCGGGGATATGTTGTATAATTTTAAAATTAAGCGTTTAAACTTATTTTTAAGTGTATTGTTTAAGTATGCTGCCTATTAAATAATCGCCTATTAGCCTTTTATTCAAGTTATTATATCAATAAAATCGTTTTATTTTTCGTAGTTCGATTAACTACAAATTGTTTTTATGTCATAATGAAATCGCACTACCCTTAAAATAAAATAATGATTTTGCAAATTAGTACCATAATTTCATACGTTTTTATGGGTTTTCCCATCGAAATCAAATTTGCGCCAATTCTCACTATCATATTCATAATCAGTGCGACAAAAAACATACAAGTATACGTAGTTTAAAAAAATCGGAAGAGCGACGCTTTCGAAACATTATTTAAGTACACGAACACAGATTTTCTACAAATTATTGAAAAAGGTAAGTTTATGATTTTAATCTTTCTTTCAAACTTTTGATGCAAGTATTTAAAAAATTATATTTAGAGCAAACTATTGTCCAAGGTTTGATTCCTTTTGGGTCGATTATCAACTTTTTCAAATTGCTTTCTTCTCCTGTTTTATCATTTTGTAAGCCAAACATTACTTATATGACATAATGAGTATCAAAATAGGAAAAATTGCAATACAAGATTTTTTCTTTTTAAACACCATTTTTGTTTTTCGGATTTTAAATTGAAAGAATATTTACCATCCCAAAATGCTTTCGATACAATAAGAATGATGAATGCAAGAACATCGATAAATGTATGTTTCTGTAATAGTTATCTATTTCTTGAATTGTATCCTATGCCTTCGCAAACTTAGAAGTTATAATGCAAGTAATAAAAAATCGGTGGTCTCTTATATTTGCGACTATAGTATAATGTTATGTTTTTTTCTATTGTGGAAGAAAGTAATATACCTGGTAGTTGTCAGAAACTAGAAAGTGTGCGATGAAGAAATTGCGAGTGTTTTTTTACTTGAACCTTTTGTTAGAAACAGCCCGAAACTCTCGCGCCGTGGAGTTTTCCAGTAGACACATTAATCATAAAGAACCTGTATACACAGGGTGTCACATAGCTGCATAAAAACACATTCGAGTTTACCCCAACTCACTATATCCGCGATTCGTGTTTAACATTTAACCGTGGGGTTACTGCAAACACTTTTTTTCATTTTCCCATTTATTTTTCATATGGAATTAGCAGGCAACTGAAATTCGACGCTGATTCTCTTTATTATTATCCAATATTAGCAAAAATAGCGCGCTATGCGTGTTTATTACACGTTGCTTATTTCAATTGAGTAATTATTACATTGAAATATATGCTGTAATTTATAGTCCTAAAAAATATAATTCTCTCTTATAAATTCAAATAAATAATGAAATAGCTACATCAGCAGGAATTAGAAGTATAGAAAAAAATTTACAAATTAATGTGAAATTTTATATCCTAGTAAGATGTTCGTAAAGGACATTGTAAAATCCATTTTAAAGTTGTTTATAATTGAAAATTCACAAACTTGTTAAGTTTTGAATGTTCGTCGTTTAAAATCATCATATTTTGAACAATTTTTTAAAATAGGTTTACCTTACAGGATTTGCAGTAGAAAAATCTTTCATTATGAAAATTTACCTTTGTAAATTTTTCAATTTTAAAAATGTATTTATGACATAAGTAAAAATGATTAAATTAAATGATTTTCGAAATCAAAAGTCAAGTTTTTGATACTAAATCTTCCAACTTAAAGAAATTTCATAAATTTCAAATTACACATATTATGAATTATTGAATTTTAAAAATATAGAATAGCAAATCATTCAATTATAAAGATTCATTTTTTAAAGATATGTAATTTTGGAATTTTTTTATTAGTCCAATTTTGAAGATTTACAATTGAAAACTCTTTCATTTCAAAGATGTATCAAATCAAAATTCTTAAATTTCGATGATTGTGATGATATTAGAAAATAAAAGTTAAGTTCCCAATTCTAAATCTTCCAAATTCAAGAAATTATCGATGCAAGTAATTAAAATTAAAGCTTTTTTAATTGTAAAACTTCAAGCTTAGATACTTCATAATTGCAAATTTTTACAATTAAAAACTTTTTAATTGCAAAGATTTACGGTTTGAAGTTTTACCATTTTTAATAGTTACAATGAAAAATTCTTAAATTTCAAAAATATAGAATTGCAAATTATTTAATTTCCAATATTAATATTTAAAAACTATGTGATTGAGAACATTTTTCTGCATGAGTTGAATTTTGAAGATTTACAATTAAAAACTCTTGAATTTTAAACATGTATCAATACAAATTTCTAAATTTAGATTATTTTGTAAATTAAAAGTCAAGTCTACAATTCTAAATCTTGCAAATTAAAGAAATTTCAAATGTCAATCATCAAAATTTCATATTTTTTTATTGTATAACCTAATACTTGCATAATTTTCAAATGTAATTTAAGCAAAATTTAAAGCTATTTGATTTTAAAGAATTGTAATTTAAATTTCTGCAATTTCGAAAAGTTACAATTAAAAACTATTGAATTTCAAAGATATATAATTCCAATTTATTTAAAGTTCAAGATTTGTATTTTATTAGTACGTGATTTTGAACTTTTTTTTTTAATAGTGCTATTTTTCTATGATTAGCAAATTACAATTTTTAAATTTGAATGGTTTTCAAATTTTTATTTTTCAATTTTAAATATTTGCAATTGAAGACTCCTCAATAATTAATGTGTATAATAGAAAATTAAGAAATTTCAAATGGTTTTTTAGAAATTTCTATAATTTTTTACATATGTAACACATATTTCCATATATAAATAATGGGACAGTGCAAGAACTTCTAATTACTTGATTAATAATGGAAACATAACAAGTTACGATTTTCATTAAGATAAATATTCTTCGACCAAAAAAATATTGGATTAGACGTATTCATTACTATATATCCTTGATCCAAGTAATTTTTTTTATTTCAGTATTTTACATATTTGTATGAATTGTTTTTTAAGAACTTTATAATAATTCTCTTTATGTATATTCTTAATTACGCGTAATTAAATTTAAAATTATGAACAACATGTACTCGTTTCAGTGAGACGCATCTGGTATATTCTATATAATTGTACGTTATAGCTGGATTTCTAGTATTTTTTTGCTTTATGTTTTAGGCCCTGTGATTCAGAACACCCAAAATCTGTGTTATTGTTCTTGGAATGTATGACTAAAAATTCCTATATCAGATTAGCATTTGTTATTCATAAAACGGTCGAACAAAGTTTATAGCTCCATTTAGAAACTCCAAATCTACTGAACTGAAATATTATTCTTGTTACTTTTGTATGTAATAAAAACTTTTAGATTATTTTCATATTATTTCTGTAAGTGAATAATTTATTTCAAGGAGAATTTAGGAACAGCTAAAATTTAAAGCAAAAACGAGTTGAATTCTGGCCATATTCTGGCTCAAACTGTCCACAATCGTTGCCAGATCCGATACCCTGGTTCAATAGAGCTAAACATCGATAACACGTTCTAGATCGCAACTTTATGTTCTGCTTTCTGTCCGATGCAGACCTTAGATGCCAGATATTATATTGTTCTGAAAATAATGCAACTGAAATCCTTAAAGTTTATAAACGAACATATACCTTTTTTTAAATTACTCAAATCAATTTTTTTATTGTTTGGTCAACGAGAAAAGGATGAAATACGTGGATTTTGACTGTTTTAACTCTATTACAATGTCATAATTACTCCTCAACTGAAATTAAATATATTTCTATAAGAAAAAAATTCTAATCTTTCTACAAACGTTTGCCTATCAAATTTCTCTTTCCAATTACTTGTACTCTATGTCGGACAATTCCAGGAAAAGTTTGGACTCAATTTACTTATAAGACAACTGCATTTTATCCACCCACGCACTCTGAAAGATGCAGGAAAATTTTTAAAAAATTCTAATTCGCATCTTATGTCCGGTCCTCAAGTTTTCTTTACTAGTTACTTGCACTCAATGTCGGACAATAACAGCAAAAATTTCAACTCAATATCCTTCTTGAACAACTGCTTTTTGTACACTTACGCACTATGAAAGCAATAGGGAAATATTTAAAACATTACAATTTTTATCTAAACGCCCTGTTATCAGATATTCTTTCAATGATTACTCTTATTACTCAATGTAGGACAATATAAAAAATAAGGTTTAACACAAGATCCTTATTAGATAACTGCCTTTTATCCACCCTAGCATTTTGAGAGCTACAGGAAAATTGAAAAAAATCTAATTTTTATTTAAACGTCCAGTTTACAAGTTTGATTTTCTAGTTACTTGTACTGAATGTCGGACATTATCATAAAAAGTTTCAATTCAATATCCTTATCAGAGAACTGCGTGTTATTCGCCCACGCACCTTAAAAGCTGTATAAAAATTTATAAAAAATTCTAGTTTTTATTTGAACGTTTGATTCTCGGATTATTAATGTCACTGAAACATTTTTGGCTATTGTCCGACATCAAGTACAAGTAACAAGTAATAAAAATTCGATAACGGGGCTTTGCAATGAAAGTTAAATTTTTTTAAATTTTTCTATGCGCTCAGGAAACTATTTTGTTGAATCAATAATATTATTTTGTTTTAACCATAGAATATGGTTATTATATAGGCAATAAAAGATTTGTTCGATATTTGGTTGATTCAACAAATACATGTTATAGAGTTAGTCAGACATTTTGTTGAATCAACCAAAATTTGTTTCATTCAACCAAATATTTAGTTATATCTAAGAAAATTGTTTTTTTTTGGTTCAATAAATTTGTTTTAAGTGTAGCTTTCAGAGCACGTGGGTAGACAAAACGCAGTTGTCCAATATAGACATTAGTTTCGAACTTTTTTTGTCTATTGGCTAAAATCGAGTACAAGTGATTTGCAAAAGAAAATCCTAGAACCCGGCGTTAAAATTAAAATTAGATTTTTTGAAAATTTGCCTAAGTGTGTGGGTAGATACAAGGCAGCTGTCTTATAAGGATAATAATTTGAAACTTTTTTGATCTATTGTTTGACATCGAGTACAAGTAATTATTCAAAAAAAAAAATCAAAACTGGGCATTTAAAAGAAAATAAGAGTTTTTATTTTAAAAAATCCGAAATCTGTATGAAAGCGTTGCAAATAATTTTCATTCAATTTCGGGATCCAATTGATCTACTGGTATTCTCTGTAAATTAATAAATATCAGTTTAAGAGTACATGCTAGATTTTTGTGAATCATTATAGTTATCTGTTATCCTAAGAATGTTTTTGAATGAAAAAAATCTGCCGGCTTAGCAGGCACACTCTCAACGCGCGCAGATCGCTTCGCTCGTTAGTTTGAGCGCGCCTAGAGCGCGCGTCTGTTGTAACTCGCGATTCGCGCTCGATAATATATGTACCTCGCGCTTCAATCTCGTTAATGTATTTATCTTGCGCTACGTGCTCTAATACTCTTTGCCTTGCGCTTCGCGCTCGGCTCTTTTCGATTTTCGCACTTCGTGCTCGGCTTAGATAGAAAACAGAAGTTTACTTGCAAATATTCTAGAATTGTCAAAACCGCTACTATTGAAGTAGGTTTCACATTTGTTCTTAATTTAGATTGAAAAAGAAGTTTATTTACTCAAGGCTCTATCGGGCTTAACGAACACGTTGTTATTACAATACCCGCGCTTCACGCTCAATTCTTCATATGTATTTATATGAATCTATGATCATTTATATAATAACAATAAGTAATTATATATTTTTGGGCACAGCCGAATTTCTGCACGATTACGATAACCTTTGAAATAATTATAACATTATCGAAATGCTTTGTATTTCTCCACGCTTTTTTCAAATTCCAAAGAAAAACTTTCAATTCCTCAAGCTTTGGTTTAACTCACTGAAAATGCTACCAAAAAATCGTAAATTACATTTTTGGTCAAACAGTGTTTGCTTTAATCATAAAAAACTATATTTTTTTAAATTAAAAGCGAAAGGCTAAGTCATATGAAAATTAATTGTTTATTTTTTAATGTCATTTTTTACAATTAAAACGGAAACTATGCATCCTATCAAAAAAAGATTTATAACAAATTTGCAGCCTTTTTAGAGTAAAAAAATTTTTTTTCATAGCTTGTGTCATTTGGCCCAAAATTTAATTGTTTAATTTGCAATGTTGTTTTTTATAAATAAAGCAAAAACTACGCGTCCTATCAAAACGTGATTATAAACAAATTTGTAGGTGTTCTTGGATGCATAATTTTTGTCTTATCATTTTTTTGTATGTTGCATAGTTTGACCCTAAAATGGAATTTTTTATTTTTCATTATTTTTTGTAGGATCAAAAATTAAAATTTCTAATTTTTTAAAATGTTTTAATTTTTTTATAATAGTCTTGTACAGCTTTCAAAAAGAAACTTTTTTTACTTTTTTTATATCGTGCGTCGTTTAGCATAAAATTTGCATTTTTTCTTTGAAAAAGCTTTAACTCTGAAAATTCTTTTTTATCAAAAAAAGTAATTAGAATTAAATTGTCTAGTTTTCTGACTACTATGAGTAGCCGTATAGAAAACCTTAAAAAAGTGTGCCAAATCTCAATCCAATCTGGTCATTTTTTTTAAAGTTATCGTGCCTACAGACAGACTACAGACTACAGACTACAAACTACAGACAGACAGACAACCTCGTAAAATTTTTTTTTTTTTTTAGTGGGTCTCAAAACGTAGAGATTTGATGAAAACCAGTAAAATAAAATTTTATATGAAAACCAATACCTACTCATTAGAATGAGAATGTAATGAATGAAATTCTTAGGCGCCTATTACAGAAAGTTATATTTCTGCGTATTCAATATGGTATGAATAAAATTGTCCTGAAAGACATGATTCGCATTTGAGTCAATAA
Source organism: Amphibolips quercusostensackenii (assembly GCA_032357855.1). Taxonomy (NCBI): domain Eukaryota; kingdom Metazoa; phylum Arthropoda; class Insecta; order Hymenoptera; family Cynipidae; genus Amphibolips; species Amphibolips quercusostensackenii. Next base: position 3,460,808 of record JAUELO010000303.1, on the reverse strand, counting down.
TTTAAACTCTAAAAGAAAGTTCGCTTCATGAAAGCCGGAAAAGTTGTTTTAATTTTCATTTCAGATTCTTCATGTAATATGAGACAATCATATAATCAATAAATAAAGTAGTGTAAAAAATGTCATGAAACATTTAACTAATCTTTTAGACGAATAATTTCATTTCACAATGATACTTAAATATGACGTTAAATAAAAAAGTTTGCGAGTAAATGAAATATGGGATTTCCGATGAGAGTATACTAATAAATCTTTTTCTACTGTTTGACATTAAATAAAGTAATTAACCAAATAAAATACGCGAACTGAAAGCTTAGACGACAGTTAGATTTTTTCCGGACATTTAATAATACAGCTTATTTTATAAAAATAATAATTATGACGTTTTGATATAATTATTAGCATATAAAATTATATAATGCATTATTGCTACTGTAACTAAACTAAAAAATTTTATTTTAATATTATAAACAATTTGAGGAGGGTATTCAAAATCATATAAAAACATTTCAAGAGAATTTTTAAATTTTCAAAAAGAATTTGGAAGATTTGACGCCAATTTTTTTTTCATTTAGGAAACTTGAAAAAAATAAGAAAAAATGTGAATCATTTTGAAAGATATTTTTGGCAGACAATGAAAAGTTTACGACAGTTTATAATATTGCCGAACTCTAAAATATCAGATGAAAGATACCCCTGGGGAATTTTATTTTTCGTGATTTTTTATTTGTCCCCAAAATTTAGATTTCTGAAGATTTCAAACCATAAATTAAAAAGCTTCTTAAGAATTTTGAAAGGTTTTGAATAAATCAAAAACATTCTGAAGATACCTAGAATAATGAATTATTTTTTATTTTAATAAGTTAATTGTAAGACAGTATTTAAAATAATTTGAAAACATTTCATAAAATTTCCGAAATGGTTGAAAAAGAATCTATAAGATTTTGAGGCCTTTTTTAATTAAAAAAAATTTCAATATTTTAGGGAAAATTTAAACAGTAAAAAAAATATTAAAAAGATTTTAAATAATTTTAAAAATGAATTAAAATTTTAAAAGATTTAAAAAACATTTAAAAGCTTTTTAAAATTTTGAAAGGTCTTAAGCTAATAAAAGAAATTTTTCGAGATTCCTGGTAAAACTTTAAAAATTTTTTTTGAACATTTAATTTTAAGAAAATATTTGAAAATACTTCAAAACATTTCAAAAGATTTTCAAAATGTTAAAAAAAACCTGGAACATTTCATGAAAATTTTTTTTATTTTGAAAGATTTTCTCATGTGTTAGAAACAACTCAAGTCAGCCTAAAAGATATTAAGGAATCTTGAAAGTTTTGTAGGAATAAAAATATTTTTAAAAATTTGTGAAATATTTTTCAATTTTTTCCCAGAGTTGTAAAAATCCTAGATTCTAAAAATTTAGATCCTTTGCCAACTTATCTAAAATCTTTAAAACTCTTTTTGAACTAACTCAAGAATCTTAGGTAGATTATGTTGAACTCGAACAAAAAAGCTACCCCCTTCGCGTGGTGCGAGATGGATGATCCTATTTATTTAAAAAAAAATCAGGTGTAATTAATATGAATCTTAGTAACAAATTGATAGCAATTTTTTCCAGATGATAAAAAATAAAGCTTCATAACATTTTTAAATGTGAAAAAACATTTAAGTAAATATTTTTGTTAATTACTTTTTTTAAAGTTTCGTTCCAGGAAAGTTCCGTCTGTGATTACGTATTTCAAAGAAAATGAAATTACGTTTAGTATTTTTAAATTTTATAAGCTCAAGAGCTTAAATATAATCAAAATATGAAGCTCATTAAAAAAGCCCTGTATTACAAAATTCTAAAATGGGCTTATATCTAAATTCATGAAGTTTTCGAATTATAATATAATTCGTGGAGGAAAATTGACCTATTAAAAAACCATTAGTGAGTTCACACGTATTAACTGGATTACTTTTATCATAAGTAAAGTAAGGTAAAAGTGATTGCAAGTGACACATTTGAGCAATAACATTTTTGTTTTACAATATTTCTTTCTTATCATTTTAATAAAGCAGATAATGTAACACAATCGCATTATATGTCTTTACAAAATTAATTTAAAATACTATAAATTCATGTATTTTTTATTATTTCCTTTCTTAGGCCGTGGATTGTACGAAACTTTCACGACATTTTATTTTAAATCAAATATCGTTTAAAAATTGATTATCTTAAACTAAAACCTTTTTTAATTTAATAAAATGTTTTTTAGTTTTAAATTAAAATCGATTCCCAGCTTTCTCAGTTGCTACAGCAAACGATGATCTTGATAAATATTTTATATTTGCATAACTTATTTTGAATATATATTTTTTACATTTGTATAATTGTAAAGAATATATAAGACTGGTAGAAGTATTTTTTAAGGTTTGATTTTTTAGTTATTTCAAATTTAAAATGAAAAAAACATTTGCAAAGAATTTTGTCGAATCTTCATTGTCTGTAAGAAAAATTCGAGATATTTTTTAACGGAAATAGAGTAAGGTGAAATAGATTAAGTGCGTAAATAATGCTTGTTATTCTCTTTAGGAGTAGTAATCATATGCTTAATTTTAGTGAAGGTAACGTAGCCTATCTACATGTTTCAGAATATTACCCTCTTATTATTTCAATAAAGCTGAAAATGTTTATTGCGTTATTTTATTTAACTTTTCCATCTGTCACTTTTAAACAAGTAGTATGAAACAAATTATTTTTTAAGTTTAAAGAAGAAAAAAAGGTAATTATTTAATATTAAACAAATTTTGCCTCTTTTAAAGGTACTTAAACTTTAAACTAAAAAAATAAATTTATAGAAAAAATCATAATTTAGATCTGGAACAAAGAATTTCAAAAAATAATTATGATTCTTTAATTTATTAAATGTATGAAATCAAAGTTGGCCATAGAATTAGAGAAAAAGTATTTATAATAAGAAATATAAAGAAATTTTTTAATAAAGTGCCCCACAGAAATTTTTAAATAAATTTGAAGAAGCCATTTTAGACATTATACAACTTGGAAGGATTATATTATTGAAAAATTATTTTTAAAAAAAGCTGTGGGTGTGCTCACGTAATCTAATTTGAATTTAATAATTAATTTACTTTGTATAAAATTTTAGGTTTATTTTTTCAATATAACTGCGTTAAAACAAAATATTTGACATTGTTACTTTTTTATTTTCGTTTTTTTTCAAATTGCAAGCCATACGAAATTAAAAACTTTGATTCAGATTTATTTAATCTTAAAACAAACACATTATTAAAAAATGACATATTCAAGAATTTTATCGTTGAAGAAAATAACAATTATTATTAATAGTGTGAATCGAAAAAACGAAAATTTCAAAACTGAAAAGAGAGCTATATGCAAAAGTAGCACATAAGGATCCAGCTTATTATTATAATCAATTTAAAATCAATTAAATACTATTTTTATGTATGTATGCAAATTTTTCTACATATCTGGAGATCTTGACCGTCATATGCAATTTGTATAGTTTTTATTTTTTAATCCGTCGGAGATATTTTATATCTAGTAGATCCATGTTTTCAACAAACAATTCTTTTGAAGCGTATGTGATAAGAACATAATTTTCATGATTGAATTATACCGAAGTCAAATATTGTTTAATTTTAGATAGTTATATTTTAAAAATCTTCAATTAAAAATATTTCATGTTTTGAAGAACTTACATTTAAAGTTAATAATTTGAAAATGGTTGGATCTAAAACGTCTAAATTTATGAGTGTTACAATTACGAAGTCAGGATTGTCTAGTTTTAAACGCTTTCAATTTAAAAATATTAAAACATTTAAAATAGTCTTTTTAATTTGAAAATGTGTATGGAGTAAAATTAAAAAACTCAAGGATACAAGATTATTAAACATTTCCAAATTGAGTCCTGAAAGGATGAAACAGTTTTATGTTTGAGGAATTTAAAAGAGAGAGAAGAAAGAGAGAAACAGTCTTGAGTGACAAATACTCATAAGCTGTGACACTGCAATAAAAGTCGCAAGATAAGACAAAAAAATACACAAAAAGCAAACAGAAATATTAAAATTCAAGGTGAACGAACAATTTCATCAAGCTTTTCCCCACAGAGAATAAATAACGAAAAATCTGAAAAATATTTAACACCCGATCGACTGAATGATTTCATATTGTTTAATAAATTTATTTTATAAAAATGAATAATATTATGAATATTCGTGTATTTCAAAAACTGATGATTTTTTTATTCT
>JAUELO010000303.1:3411188-3428800 GCA_032357855.1 Amphibolips quercusostensackenii | reverse complement strand
GGTTCGTCGCTGTGTTTCCATTTAAATTAATTTCAGCACCACAAACTCTCGGGTCATCGGCACTATTTGCCGACCCATTGTCGGGTGCTCTGCGTGTTTGATCGTTTTGAACCGCATCTACAACTTTTTGGTAGTTTAGTGGTGCTATTGTTGTTCCCACGAGCAGCTAGGGAAAGGGTTCGTCCGTCCCTATATTCAATGCAAATATGCACCCCTGGTTCATTTCTAATTATTCTAATTTATAATTTTTAATTCAGAAATGAGACGAGCATTCAGAAATTGACCATAATAAGATGTCAGGATTAAAGCAGCGTTCCTGCTTTTTAATATATTACAATAATTTTGGTTTTAAAAAAATATTTGATTAACTTTGAAAATAATTTTCATAAAGAATGCTCAATTTTATGGTTAAGTGTAAAAAAGATTTATTTCACTTAAACAAAATCTACCAGTCACTTTAGAAAATTATATATAATTTAAACAAGCCCTTGACCTGATTTAAACAAGAGATTTATTTGAACCAAGCAAAAATTTCTTTGAACCAAATAAATGAGAAGAAACAAAACATTTCTTCAAATCAAACAAACATTTGTTTAAATTTGTATCAAAGAAATAATTTGGTTCATTTAAAGAAACATTTTTCAGTGCACTCACTCTTATATTCCTTAGTTAAGCAAGATTGCGAAAAATCACTCTCTGTTAATCAAATTTTATATGTGCATTTCCGGAAGTTAAGTCCTCTACCTGAGGAAATGAAAGTTTCGTTTAATCATACCAGTTAATTTGCTCGCTGGAAAAATGTATGGCAGTACCTTGAAAGGTTAGGTTACAAATTTATGGGCTCAGCTCATTTTAAACTTTTGTAGCAACTAGTTAAGACCTTAACGTTTCTCCAGTGTAACTGTGTATGCGTCACCAAGTTAGCTTAGTCGTCATACGGTGCTTATGAAAAGCAAAAAAAGAACGAAGCAGGTGAAAGGGGAACAGCAAAAGAAAAACGCTCGCTGCTAATTCCATCCAATCTAACTTCAGCAGCGCGCCTTCGGCATTTTGCGCCAGCAGCAAATTTTAACCAATAAGAAATAGAGAGCCAGAAGCGAGAAAATATCGCTGGGAGAATCCGATGTTCCGTAGTTTGCCGCGACGGAAGATTGAACCGGAAGTAGAGGCGAAATCGGCTGCGTTTCTAGAGATGATGCCTGCGCACGCTACTCTTTCTATCAAAATAGCCTGTCTGAGAAGTTAGAATTGCAAAATTAATTTGAACCAAAGTTTGTCGGAGGATAGAGGAAAGGGGCGAATCCAGCAGGCAACGTGGCGCCAGTCGAAAAGTGCTCTAGGTGCTTTCGTTTTTCCGGCCTTTTTCTTTGACACTTTGAGCCTTTATAAATAATTCAGGCTACAAATAGGTTAATAACAAGGCTTTCTTAAGAATAACGTTGTCTTAATTCAACCGAGTTTTTTTCATTTAGTGTAAAAAAAATTTTGCAATTTTTAAAAATTAAAAAGAAATATTTAACTCGTGCTCCAAGGCCTTCAAACGCTAAAAAGTGTTATTTTGTTGTTGCTGTAAAAAAACAAATGAGTTACATAAAAAAAAATAGCTATGACAATAAAAAAGAAATGGCGGTCACTAAAAATAATTTTACTTAAATCTTATTTATAATACTACTCTTAAAATTGAAAAAAACACCCTACGTAGGAGGTTGGAAATTGATAATGTGCTTTTTTATACACCTTAGATATTTTTGGTCTTCAATGCTCATAAATGAACTTCTGAAAGCCTGTATGCCAGTGATAAAAAACTACCATTTTACTTTTTAAAAATACCCCTTAGAAAGATATTTTACTTCTTTCACATGTCGAAATTGCTGTTTTTATGAGCTTTTCATTTTTCAATTCCAAATATATCAAGGCTGTAATTGCATTTTCTAAGTGAAATTATTGGCAAATCTATCGTAAAAAGAAAGAAATTGTTTTTTAGATCAAAAAAATATTTGGTGCTTGTACAGGTTATAAAATTTGTAATCTTGTAGAAACTTTTAAATATAAGATGGTCTGATTTTGTTCGTTATGAAAAACATATTTTGAGGCGGGCATTATGAAACCCTTAAAATTGTAATTAAAAAGTCAAATTTATCCTCAAAATTTTGTTTTGATTAAAAAACTTTTAGGAAATATTATTTACTTTTCTGACAATAATTTTATCTATTAGAACAAAAATAAGGAACGCTTATCCTACTATTAAAAAATAATGTTTTCAAAAAGTGAAAAAAATCAATACATTCTTGTAAAAGGAAAGTATGTGGTACCTTAGTTCATAGATTGAATTATAAAAAAATGTTGACCTAATAACTAACGAAAAAATAGTTAAAAAGTTTTTTTAATTTGTAAAATATACTCAGGATGATTTTAAGACAATAAATTTACTTTTAAAAGATTTTCCAAAAATTTTACAAGAAATTCAAATTACTTTAAGAAAGATTTAAAAATTTAAACAATTTTCAAAAATAATATTAAATTTTAAAAAATTTAAACAAAGTTTTGTCAATATGTGAATTTTCGTAAACTTCGGAAAAATATTTTGAAGCTTTTTAAGGATTTTTAAATATTGCAAAATAATACACAAACATTTCTTAAGATTCCAGGAAAATTTTTTTATTATTTTTTATGCTGGAAAAATTATTTCAAATGAGTATCTAGAAAGATTTTCAAACATTTGAGGAGATTTTCAAAATTGGCGATGAAGAATCTGGAGTGTTTTAATGTCATATTTTTTGATTTTGAAAGATTTTTCAATGTTTTATACATAATTTGATAAAGTTTAGAAGATGTTCAGAGATTTTAAAAGTTTCAAAGAGATCAAAAGTATTTCTGAGCTTTAAAAGCAATTTGAAAATGTATACAACATTTTTTTAATTTCTCTAAACATTTATAAGTCATAACTCAAATTTTAAAAAAATTTTTGAAAATAACGTAAAAAAAAAATTTTGGTAATTTTTTGATATATCAGAAATCTTTGAAAATCTTTTTGTTTTTACAGGTAATCTTAAAAAATTTATATTTATTTAAATTTTTTATTTTGTATTAGAAATGATTTTCCCTCAGATTATAATTTTTTTTTAACTTTTTTCATTCTTGAGTAAAAAATATTTTTTTGTTACAAATTGAAGTTTTTTGTGTAAAATTCTTTTTTTTAGTTTAATTTTATTTTTTTAATTTATAATTTATATATTTTGACTTAAAGTGTCAACCATTAAATTTGTTGTTGTTGAGAATGCATGTTTTTTTGTTAAAACTGCACCTATTTCGTTCATAATTCCCTTTTTCTTAAAATTTTGATTTGAGAGTTCTGAAATTATTCAAAATATATATATAAATTTTCTTTAGAATTTTAGAAAAATTATATTTATATAAACAAATAGCAAATAAACACAAAATATAACAAGTTACCTAATTACGCGTTTGATGATGCTGGCAAATATTAAAAGTAAAGTATCACAGACTTCCAGTTGACAAAATTTTCATAGATTTTTTAATTTTTTTTTGGAAAAGCTATTATTCAGTTGAACGGCAAGAATTGCTTGGCTTTCTTTTAGAATTGTAGAAAATATTGTCAGTAAGGTGAGTTATATTTCTTGAAAGTTTTATAATTTAAAAAAAAACTCTAGGGTTGAATTTGACCTTTAAATCCCAAGTTTATTATTAAGTCACAAATTTAAGGATGTTTATTTTATTTTTTATGTTATAATTTTATTTTGTTTCCTTGTTATTATGCTTTTATAAGGTTCTCGTTCCTAATTTATAAATTTAGAGATGTGAATAAATAACTTTAAAAATTTTGATAACGTCAAAAAACTTTAAAAACTCTAAAAAAGCCAATTTTTCGGCATAAAAACTTACTATAGCGCCTGCTAAATATTTTTTTGAAATCTGAAAAAACTATAGGATGATTTTCTTAAAAAAAAAGGTTTTCATTTAAAATTTGAGAACATCTGAAAAAAAGTATTCCACGATATACCGTAGCCGACAATCTGTAAAAGAGCAGATTTCCCAGCTTTTCAGGGCTGAATATAAAGGTGATGCAATTATCTTAAATAAACAATTCTTTTTATTTACTTTTTTTGTTAAAGAGATTGTTGACAATTCTGTCTCATGTTTTTTTAGCAACCTACAATGCTGTATTGTAAAAGAATATTGTTTTCTGGACTAACTCCCTTAATAGCTGACTTAAATTGATTAACACTCCTTAAAATTTTGTATGGCTGGTTTAATGACTTATACTAGTACCCTTTATTGTTGCTTAAGACGACTTATACGAGGTGACACCTTTATGTCTGTCTCTAAACAATTTACACTACTTCAAGGAAAAAATAGGTGAATGGGCCAACTTCTTTACTATTTCGAAGTTTCTACAAATTTTTATTAGTTGATGCAACTATTTGGTTTCGCGAAACAACAGTTTGAATCGTCACGTCAGCTAATAAGCATTTTCAGGGAATGTTTAGTACAAAATTACTTAACTATCTGTTTTAAATACTTCATATTTGTAACTGTTTAATCAGGCAAAGTTGAAATGATTTAGATTTTAAACGTTTTTATATAGAGTTAGAATCATTGATTTATGCATCAAAACTGTTTTTTAAGAATAAAATTTTTTTAGAATTTGATACAAATGATTAATATTTTCATAAAAATCTCTACTTTTTTGATTTTGAAGATTCTAAAATTTGAAATTATCAATTCTGGACGCATTCTGCCTATAATTGTTGCTTAATTCAATTTTTAACTAATTTAAATTTTTATGTGTAATTTGACGCTCGTATCAGAACAACGCTAAAGTCTGCATGTATATTAGGGTGTCTTAAAAAATAAATTTTTCTTAACCTTGTCTCACCCCGACCCCATTTTCTTTTATTGAGCGTGAAAATAACTGTACAATTTTTTTCCGGTGGCCTTTTAACGCATAGAAGTGGTAATAATTATTTGGGTAAAAATGACAAATGCGTTACCGAACAGCAATAGTTATGACAATGAATAATTTTTATACGTATATTATTTATTTAATTTTACATTCATATATTTCTCAATGCATAATTTATTTTAGAATAATTAAATTGTAAAATTTAAGATTTTTAATTATTTAATTTTGATTGCTTTTAAATTAAAATTTTATAATACTTAATTTATAATTAAAACCGTTCAAATTCTGCTTTCTTATATAAAATTCAAAACTTGTTTTCAGTGGAAAAAAGGAGTAGTGGTACCCATAGTAAAGAAAAGCAAAGGAGAAAAAGTTAAAGATTATAGGGGAGTGTCACTGATGTTCTGAATTGTCTGATTAATAAAAGGATTGAAAGAAAGAAAGAGGCATTTATAGCGATATACGAGGACTCAAATGTGGCGTTTGACTCCTTGGACCGAGTCTAGATAAAGAAAGCTATGGTGAAAAAGTGGATACGAAAGGGCCTAATAAAAAGAATAATGGAAATTTGTAGAGAGACAAAAAGCAGGGTAATAGTAGGGGAGCAAGTAGGAGATTGTTTCTGGTTAGTGAGAAAAGTAAGGCAAGGATGCCCTCTCAGCCCATTCTTATTTAATATGATTATCTCAGACTTAGAAGAAGAAATTAAGAGAAAAGGATGGGGAGAAGTCAGGATGGAAGAAGAGAATATATATTATCTGGCTATATGCGGATGATACACTGTTGATACCAAAGGATGAGGAATGGATGGTGAGCTTAATAACAAAGTTGGAGAAATACTTATATGGAACAAAGTTCAATTTAAATGTGGAAAAGACAAGGATAATGAGGTTTAGGAAAAGAGGGGGAGAAAGGAAGGATGGACTTGGAGACGGAAGGAGGTAAAGTTAGAAGTGAAAGAGTTTAAATATTTGGGACATACCTAGCAAACAAATGGGGATCATTGAGCTTATTGAAGAGAACGGATAAGAAAAGCGGCAGGGGTAATCAAAAAGACATGTGGAATTGAAAATAGGAGATTTAAAAAAGATTGGAGAAGAAGAATGTAGTTATTTTATACGTTAATATGGCCGGTTAGCAAAAAAGTATACAAAGAAGGTAGAAAAAATGAAAGAGGTGGCATTAGAACTAACAATATAGGAAGAAGAAAGGAGGGATTTTGTTAGTGCTAGAGATATAGGAGAGGGTAATTGAGTAAGCTATGGAGAATTAGAGAGAAGGGACAGGAAAAGGCAAATGATAAAAAGATGGGGGATAATTGAGGAATAAAAGTTTAATAAATGGTATAAGATAATAAAAAAGGGAGGAGTGACAAAGTATTATGAAAAGAAATAAGGAGAAAGAAGATGAACCAGAACAGAAATATTTAGATTGGGAATCGAGGTAAGGTAGGGGATGTGTTGGGTAAAGTAATAAAACAGAAAGTGAAGATTATGTGAATGGGAGAAGGAAACATGGGAGCATGTGTAGGAAGGATGTAGAAGAGGAAGGGAAGATAAAGGAAGTTGCCAAGAGAATGTGGTGAAGATTTTAGCTATTTTTAATATATAAGCAAGAATCTAGATATAAGAATTAATGCAAATTGTTGTAAATAATTGTAAACAGTAAGGATAAGATAATGTGAAATACTTAGGTGATTTTCATAAGAAACGTATGGCATGTGAGCCTTCAAGGGACACATTGTGAATGAAGAAGAAATAAAGATGCCAATTGGAAGTTGTGTAAATTTTTACAGTTATCTAGAAATAATTCAATATTGAAAGAATGACTTTGCAAATGTTTAATCAAAAAAAATTTTTAATATAGAGTTCAGAAATTTTTAACTGTCTCAAATTTAAAGGTAGTTGTCCTGCCAAAATTCAAATCTCTGAAAACAAAGTTTTTCAATGATTTTAAAATCAAAGTAATATCATGGATGATGTCATTTGAAATCAAAAATATGATTGTTAATGAAAAATGTTTAGAACCGCAAAAAAAAGTATTTTAACAATGTTTTTTGCAATTGATTCTTCACTATCGCTTTTTCTTACTAATTCTTAAAAAATGGTTTGATTTTTATAAATAATGGTATATTTTGTCGGGAAAATCTTTTTCTACAATTTAATGTTTCCAATCATAAAAGTAAATTTTTCTCTGGGCTAAATCGTTCAAACCATTTCTTAAAAAAATTTCTTTAACAAATAGCTTTATTTAAAGACTTTTCACATATTTTAAGACTACTTACATATTTGAAGACTATTGACATATTTGAAAAACTAAAAACAGTATAGTTGTAGGAGATATTTTCCTTAAATCAATCAGTCATCACTTATTAAAATTCAACCATTTCTTTTCAAATTGACAAGAAAAGATAGTAAGAAAACAAATTAAATGCAAAAAGTTATAGCAAAATATATATTTTAAACTTTTTTTATTAAAAATAATATTTTTTCTTTCATAAGAAATTATTGAAAATATTATTTCAATTCTTAAAATCATCGAAACTTTTTTTTCCAAAGACCTGATTTTTAGCACGTCAACTATCTTAGATTTTTTGAAAGTTCCGTTTTACTACAAAAAGGTGAATTTAATTATTATCTCTGATAAAGAAATGTATTTTTCATCATGAAGTATTTCTTCGAAAAAGAGTTTAATAAAAATCTTATACTATGTTATTTAAATAATCTATTTAGTCTCTTATTTTTATTATATACGATATGCAAGTGTTTGCGACTTTCCCTTTGTTTTCCTGTTTTCGTCGGAAGTGCTCACTTAACTTTTCTTGTATTCATTTCTTGGACTTGGAGTTCTTAACTCTGGAATCAAAAGTGATCATAAATAGTAGTTTGAACTAACTCGAAACTAGCACATGCACTCTCGTAACTTTGCGTTGGAATTGAATAGGTTCTGGTGAAATCGCGAACAAACATCAAATATATCCAGTCGGTGCATTCACACTTCAAACTGAGTTTCGAATAGATTGACAAGTTCATACGAAATGAAACCGAATTTGGGAAACTAGAATTTAATTGAATTATATAACAAATAAGCAACTTGTAATTGAAAGTAAGGGGCTATCCATGAAATACTTAACATCTTCTGGACTTTATAACAGTATAATTAGAGTAGTATTTTCATTTTTTCCATCATTCTGTAGAAAAAGTTGAAAAACGAAGTAAAAATTTTCTTTCAATTTCTTCTATCCAAAAAATTATTCAACGGTTTTTACAAGATTCTACAGGTTTTATGAAAGGTATTTGAAATAATTTTTTAGAACCTTAAAGCGTTTCATAGAACTAAAAATATTTACAGGTATGTTACTAAACTTTATGTAATTTCACGGGGCTATAGCGATTTTATACTATTTTAATAAAATTTTAAAGAATTTATTAACAAGAATAAAAAGATTTTGAATATTTGAAGAGATTCAGAGTATTTTTAAAGATTTTCAACAGGCCTTGAAAGATTCTAACGAATTTTCTAAGATCGTCGGGGATTTGAGGAATTTGAAGGGATTTTAGAGGCTTTCAGTAAGTTATTTTAATATATTTCCCATGATCTCAAAAGCATTTATATAAATGCCTAAATTTGCAGAAATATCATAAAATTTTATGCAATTTCATAGGATTTTGAGAAATTTTATAATATTTTAATAAAATTTCAAAGAATATATTCACAAGATTTAAGGGATTTCAAATATATAAAGAGATTAAAAAATATGTTAAGATATTTCCAAAGATTTTGAAGAATTTTTAAACTGCAAGGAAGATTAATAGATTTTAAAGAATTTTTAAGATTACGGATAATTTAAAAAGATTGCAAGGGGTTTTAAATGTTTGTAATGGGTTTTTCTATGAAATCTCTAAGAATTTCATAGGACTTCTAATATTTCAAGGGATTTTAGGGAATTAAAAGAAATATTATTAAATCTCCTGTAACATCACGAAATTTTAAGCGATTTTATAATATTTATATAAAATATAAAAGAATTTTTGCACAAGAATTACCGAAGCGTATTTCAAAGGATGTCAATAGGGTTTTTTAGCGAATTTACCATGATCTCAAAGAATTCCATAGGGCTTCAAATATTTCAAGGGATTTCAAGGGATTTCATGACATTTGAAGAAATTTTAAGGAATTCAAAAAAATATCATCCTTTAGATTTACCGTATTTCAAGGGATTTAATAATATTTCTATTAAATGGCAAAGAATTTATTCACAAGAATTAAAGGAGCGTTTATTATGCACATAAAAAACAATGAATAGATATGAGAAATATGAAAATATGGTATATGAAAATCTGACAAAGATCATAATATGAAATTCATTATTTATTTCCTTTACATAAATAAAAACGCTTCCTGAGGGTTTTCAGAGCATGTCAAAGCTTTGAAGAGAGTTTTATGATTTCAAGGTATTTCTTAAAGTTTAAAAAAATGATAAAAATTGTAAAGATTTTAGGTTATTTTAAAAGGCTTTAAAATTTTGTAAGAGAATTACGAAATTGCGACAAGTTTCAAAATATTTCAAAGAATTTGAAATAGTTTAGGGTATTTTAAAGCATAGCAAAGAAGTTTTAAGAGATTAAAATAATTTTGAAGAAATTCATGGAATATCATAGATTTCAAATAACTTCACGGGATTTCAAGGGATTTTACGTTATTTCTAAGAAAATTCAAAAAACTTATTTTCAAGAATGAAGGGATTTCAAAAGATTTTTAAGATGTAAAAACATTTACAAAGATTTCAAAGAATTTAAAAGAGTTGATGATCATCTTGTCAAGATTTGTCTAGAGATTAAACAGGAAAAAAATGTAAATCCTTTAGAAAAGGGTTTCGATCATCTGAATCTTTGTTAGAAATATAAAGTTACGTTTTGAATTTAATCCTAATTAGTCTGTTTTGTAAGGTCCTAAATGTTTTATTGAAAAATTGGGTTTTGCGAGTTCTTAGCGGTATTTTTTTGCGATTACTATTAGTATACATTGTTTATAGTACATACAATTTTACTTACTTTTAGTAAATATATGTTTAAATGAATTGGTTAAACAATTTATTATTGTTTATAATAGCCATTTTTCCTTATAATAGAGTGAGAAAGTTGCAGTTTTTTCTAAATATTTCAACTTCCTTTTACTTTTCATTTAGAGTGATGCAATTATTAAATTAAGTTCAGAAGAATAACACCCTGAACAATGTATTATTATCAACAAGATAAAAATCTCAGAATAATGCTACAAAATTGCATTTTTTGTGATTTTTCAAAAGTTTTTGTTTACTATTTACTTACATAGTATAGTGATAATTAATTTAAGTTAACTATTTTAAATCAAATTCGCATGTAATGTGATACATATAACAAATTTAAAGAGTATTTAAAATATCTGGTTCTATTTCAGAGATATATCCACAAGGAAAAAAAGATTGTTCAAGAAATGATTCTTTTTGATATTTATTTATTATTTTCCCACAAACAAAATGCCAAAGCAATGCTAAACATTTTAGAAAAAGCTGCAGCCTTATAGCAGTACTATAAGAGAAGACAGCCATAAGTAATAATAAATTGTTTGGACAATAATGATTGTTATATTTCATTTACTATTATTTCACTTTTAGTGATTTGTAGACAAAAAGTTGCAAATTTTTAAAAATACTCAAACTTTTAAGCATTATTTAAAAAGAATATAATTAATTATAATAATAAATTGTTAAAACAATTTTGTTTGTTACCTGCATTAACCATTACTTCACTCTTTGTAGGAAGTGGACAAAAAATAACAATTTTAGAAAAAAACTAAAAATTTCTAGCACAATTTAAAAACAATATTATTAAAAATAACAATAAATTGTTTGAAAAGTTATTTCCGTTATCTTCAAATAATTATTATCTCACTTCAATTAAAAAGTGGACAAAAAGTGAAAAATTAAAAAAAAACGCAACTTTCTATCAATATCCTAAACGAATATTGTTATAAATAATAATAAATTATGTAAACAATTATGATCTTGAAACCTTATTGATTATTGCCTCGCTCTTACTAGAAAGTTGAAAGCAAGTTGAGAATTTGAAAAAAGCCACTTCCTAAATCTATTCTAATAGAAAAATGCTATTAATAATAAAACAATTGTTCAAGCTATTTATTGAAACATCTAGTCATTATTAGAAAGTAATATTTTATATATAAGAAACAATTTGTATTGAAAGAAACTGCAAAAAGTTATTATTAGCGCGAAAAACTTACAAAACACAATTTTTCACTTATGGGGTATTTTGGGTCGTTATGAGATATAGGGCATGAAATTCAAAAATTAATGTTTGATTCGTATTCTATGGCTAATTGTAAAGAGAAGTGTTGAATGTCAGCTCAATACACCTAATATTGATAATTCTAAATAAAATTTACAAAAACGTATTCTTTATTACGGGAGCTCCGTGTTAAACTTCATCAGGCTTGCGAGACCTTCACATATAATTTAAAAAACTATTTATTTTCTTATGAGTTCAAACAAATTAGAAGGGAAGAGGGGGCAGAATGAATTTATAACAATTTCAAGAAACGAAATTTTGATCACCCTACTGGACACATTATTCTGGCACGCAACAGTTATTTTAGAACCTAAGCATTAGGAAACATATAGGATTCGATTTACCCGCATACAGGTGTATATCTAAACAATATAGAGATTAATAATTCATGATTGCAATCAAGAAACGCAACGTATACTCATACCCAAGTATCAATTTCACTTCATGTGTTCTGTTCCATATCGCATTAATCCTCCCCTGTTTATGCATGGCAAAGTCGAATCTACTATAATATTGATTGACATTCTAGATGATTTCAATGCTACAAGCTGGATGCTTATTAAGACAAAGGGTTTGCCTGATTACATCGTATAATTATTTCTTCGGAATTGCATTACTAAAGCGAAAACTGCTTTCTTCATTTAAATGAATGAAAAATTCAAATAAGGCTGTACGAATTTGCATCACTAATAAAAATACTGACGCAAGGGATGAAGAAACCGATTCAAAAGATTTGAATAATTGTAGTCTTTATTAATATTTACGATATTTTAGACAAGTTAAATAGTTTATTGTGCACCTACGGGGTGAAGAGGGACTTTTCTGACGAGTAAAAAATGCACACTAGTCGAAAAAGTCCATCTCCCCCTTGGCGCATACGAGATTGTTTATAACAAATAGATGATTTTAAATATTTTTTGAAATACAGTCATGATTTCAGCTCAAATTAGATTTCAAATAAAGAAAGCATGATTTATGGTAATGTTAAAGGTGATTCATGGTAACTCACTATAAATTGACCGAAATCCAATTGAAAAATGTATATAAATTTGCGGAAATTTATGGAAATTTTCGGTCATTTATTTTAATTTTACAGCTAAGTACAATAACTTAATATAAATTACCCGAAATTCAATTTAAACGGTAACTTAGGATAAATTACCCAAAATTTTTTTCCTCTAGAGAGTAAAAAGTAGAGCTTTAACCTTGCTTTGTAAACGTCGAAATGGGCTAAAAATTATAACTTCTTCGATTTGTTATTTCCTTCGAATGATTCTAATTATTGTAGTTGCTCAGTACAATTAATAATCTAATTGAAAATTTTTTAATTATTTCAGTTCATTATTCCTTCTATATGTATTATTTTTACAAAGGGTGTCTTATAATTGCATTCTTCATGGTATATAGAAATTGTCTCTTAGAATAGAGAAAGAAACTCGCTGTTTTTTTATTTTTATTTTTCAACTTGTTTTTAACCTTCTAGTTGAAACAGAGAAATACCTAATTAAACCTAAAAGAAAGAATTGTTCAAACAATTTAGAATTATTTATAACAATATTCTCCTGGAATAATGCTAGAAAGTTTTAGTTTTTTAATGAAATTTTTAGATTTTTTTAACTTTTCACTTACAGTGAAATCTGAAATTTCCAAATAATATTACATGTAATATTTTATATATTAAAAAAAAATTTGTACAAAAGCAAACCGCAAAAAAATGCGGATTAGCGTCAAACCCTTAAAAAGCCCAATTGTTCATTTATAGAGCTTATTTGGACCAAATAGAACAGTCTTATATGGATGAAGTTCGAAAAAATTATTTTTTTATTAGTACTCCTTATATCTCTTTATTTACATTTAAAAAATGCGTAAGAGAAATTATTAAAAATTGGACAGCCTGTGCAGGCTGAAGTCACCGAGTTGTGTCAAACAAAATATATGGTTTTTGAAGGGGTTTCAGCGGACCAGTATTTCACCAATCAGATGAAAACTTTATTTGACTAAGTTATGAGTATTAGAATTTTAGATGATGGTGACGAAGTTTATAAAACATGGATTGAAATTTTTTGTGAAGTGTTGCAGTATTTTAAACAATATTCACATTTGAAATTCACTAAAGATCTTTAAACTGAATTATTACAAAAAGGTCATGTTTTTTTTTTTCTAATTTTTTTTCTTAAACTAGTAATAGTATGGCGCATTCATGACAAAAGAGTTCATCTTATTCCTGCGTCTAGGAGAAGAGAAAGTTGGATATATTTCTACTTAAAAAAAAAATTTGCTTTTTTTCAATAAAGCGACGAGATACAAAAAAGTCCCAAGAATAAAGCTGCCCACTTAAAATCTTCTAAAAAAGTATTTCTGAGCACTTTTCTTTATCTTGCAGCACCTTATTCTAAAGTTTTAATACTCATAGCTTAGTCAACACAAATTTTCGTCTAATCGGTGAAATATGAATTCTAAGATCCCTTGAAAAACAATATTTTGTCCCACGTATTTATTTTCTTTATTCTAACAAATTTGTGGGGTAAGAATATGGAAATATAAAAAAAATTGAATGCCTTTCCGGACCACTCTAGTGCAGACATACAGTTTTACAAAGATTACTAGCATACGCGGAAGAAGAAATAGTGAAAACCTCAATCGTGAAAAATTCGAAAACGTGAAAAATGAATCAGCAATGTAAGAAAAGAGTAATGAGATTGAGAAAAGAAGTTAACATAAATTTCTCTCAAGACTAATGGAATTTGCAGAGAAGCTCCAAGTATTTCAATAATTCCTTTTCGATTCTGATATTTTTAGCAGGTAACGCTTCTAAAAAGAAGAGCGTCGAGAATAAGTGAGATCTAGGTATTCCAGGAAAAGCAGAAAAGAAATTTATTACGCCCTGAGGAGAAAAGTCTTCAGGACATGAAAAGAGGAATTACGTGGAAGATCTAAGTTTAAGGTCACGACTTTAAAAAAGAATTTAGAGCTTGCTAGTTCGACTTTTAAGAAGGAGCGAAATATGCTCGGAGTTTTTCTGAGACTTCGTGGTTCAAACTTATTACATCATTATTATTATCGATTACGACATAGTAAACAAATTTCATCACAGTCCATAAAAATAGTTTACGAATTATCCGAATTAAAAGAATTACTTTTTTCGTAGCTTGTGTCGTTTGTCCAAATTTTTTTTTCTTTTTTCAATGCCGTTTCACACGAATAAAACAAAAACTATGCATCCTTTTAAAAAATGGTTGATGAAAAATTTGTAGCTCTTTTTTGGACGCATAAATTTTGTTTTCCTCATCTTATTTTGTGTCTTGCATAGTTTAACCTCTTTTAAATAAATAGATAAGAACTCAATGTAGCAACAAAAAAGTATCTGCTTTCACGCAATTTCAATTTACCTACAACCTCAAGTATGAAAGTCAAGTTTTCAATTCTATATCTTTAAAATTGAAAAAATTTTTGAATTTGAAGCGTCAAAATTACAAAATTTTAAATAGTAAAACTTAGAAGTATGAATAAAAGGGATTCATATTTAGTAATTTTAAAGATTAAAAGTCAAATTTTTAGTTATAAGTCTTTCAAGTCAAAGAAATTTCGAATGTTAATCATCAAATTTACAGATTTTTTTATTGTAAATCTTTAAACTTGTATAATTTTTAATGGTAAATTTGTAAAATGATAAACTCCTCAATTTTAAAGTTTACCGATATTGGAACTTTTACAATTTTGAAAAGCTATGATTGAAAACTCTTCAATCTTACGGATTAACAATTGAAAGTTGTACAATTTTGAAAAATAGAAATTGAAAACTCTTCAATTATAAAGCTGTAAAACTAATAACTCTTATCTCGAGATTATTTAAATGATTTTAAATATCGAGAGTCAAGTTTTCAATCTTAAGCGATTAAGGAATTTCGTATTTTTGCTTAGGGTTATATATCACAGGTTATACTTACATGGACCGTGACGGCAGCCATTCATACTTTTGCCAAACTAGCGCCGTCCTCGAGAGAATCTAACATCTGAATGCATTGTGTACAATCGACAGAAAAATGGTCGTTTTTGTTGAAGACAATGTACAGGACTTTGGTCTCCTTATGTTTATTTTCCATGCTTTTGATTCTGTTTGTGTAGAAGTGATATTCAAGTGGTTTAAAACAAAAAAGGCAAGATAACGATGCTTTTGTTCCAAAACAACTTTTTCTCTTAGTGTATACAAAAAGGAACTTAGCAGGAACTTAAAAGTACTTGAATCAGTGACTGGAAATGTAACAAGCTACTATTTTCACTATTGAAATGATGAGACTTAGATATTTCAACTCAAAGTAAAGAATTTCTATTCAATTGAATAATAAACTGTCAAAATAGGTGGTAGAAAAACGATCCAGAGACAAAAGCAGGCAAAAAGTGAGCGAAAACAATAATGTCAGAACGCGGATATATCTGACATGTGCAGTAGTGATTCCCGTGTATATTTAGGTTATGTAAATCTATTTGTGAGCCTAAAAATACACAGCAATCACTACTGCGCATGCCAGAGATATCCGCGTTCTACAAACAGTGCTTGTGCCAAAAGGCAGGAGCTTCCGGTCCGTCTTTACCCTATTTTGCCGTATATCATTTATAAATTTCTACATCAGTTGGTTCTTCATAATCAATCTTTTATTTTCAGTCTCTTAAGTCTCGTCGATTTGATACCGCTGGAATAAAAAGGAAGGCTGAAATTCAGAAACATGCACGATATATTACAACATGCGTGTTTTGAACAAAGCGTCACCTGGGGGGATGACAACAGCCGCTTGAAGAATGACTTGCGTGTCACCACGTAATTTCTCCTTGGTTTCTCTGCAAGCTTCCTTCCATCGGTCGCAAAAGTAATTTGATGTTTGCAGAAAACATTCTTTGTCACGATCTATTACATGAATCCTCTTAAATATATGAACTGACAGTAAATGAGAGTTGCTCATTTTAATCTCAAAATTGGATTAAAATGATATGCAATGCTTTTATATAGATTCCGGATTTTCATTTGATCAGAAAATGGCGAATCTAAATGATCTATTTCACAAGATCAATTGTGTTTCATTAATTTGCTGGAGTAGCAACTGTAGAGTATCAGCTGTTCCACATCCAGGTCATGACATCAATTTTTGATCAATCAAATTTTTTGATTATAATATTATATTATTAATTATTATATTATATAACATCAATTTTTTTGTTTTTTTTTTCGTGTTGAAAATGAACCTTCTGCAAGGAGAAATAAATCAGATAATATTTAGAGGTCGCTCATTGTGAATTTGTCTGTTTCCAACAGAAAAATTATTTTCTATTGAAATCGGTAGACCATAACTTAAATTATAAAAAATTTAAAAAATACGACTTCTTAAAATAAGCATTTTTTGTTTTTAAAATTTATTAAAATAATGCATAGTTAAGGAAATATGTGAAGGAAATGTTATAAAGAAGCGTTAATCATCTATTCCACTTTCTGAGAGTCCTTCAATGCACATTTAAATAATGTTCAGGTTCTTAAAAATAATTCATATAAGTCCATTTTTCAAAAATAGTTAATTTGCATATTCTAAATTTTAAATATCTTACAATTTAAATGTGACACTTTAAAAAGTACATTAAAATTATTAGACTGAATATAACTAAAGAAATCAATATACACTTCAGGTTCGTGGATGATATGATATTCTTGTGTCAGTTTTCTAACGTCAGAAATCTTGTCTCTATAATCTTTCACAACGTCTGTTATCTTTTTCTTTTCTACTTATGATTATGTGAAAGATTCATTGAAGTCAGAAATTAAAGCAACAGAACGCTCAGCGAAAACGTTGACAACCTTCAGTGAACTTACGGTTCGTTTAACATTTTCGACTTTCTGATTAGTTTCTTACTCCTTAGGATCAGTATTAAGAAAAAAGTAAACATCTATTTGAAGATAACACAAAACACAGATTGAAGAAGAATCCATGAGATTATGCAATCTTATGCTTTGTAAATCATCAATCGTCTCCAGTTTAATAGCTCGGTTAGGCCAGTCCTGCTCACAAAATTTCAAAAACTTTTTATCAGTTATCAGTTTCAGCTGTATCTGAAATGGTTCGATTAACTGCTGCGTATAATTTCAATTGTCGAAAGAGGAATAGAACATTGACTGGGGCGTTACTGGCGATTTGGCACTAAATCCAGGCCACAAGGTAAAGAAGGCATGCGGATTAGCAATAGTTGGTCATTTGTTTCTCACTGGCAGTAAGTTTAAACTTATATCGGAAAAGGTAAATCTTAACACAATAAAGTGATATTTCTTTTTGCTAGGTGAAACTCCTAATATTATTAGA
>JAUELO010000303.1:3399262-3411088 GCA_032357855.1 Amphibolips quercusostensackenii | reverse complement strand
TTACCATCTCTTTATAACTTTCTCGAGGTAATTAACCATTTTTCCTGACAAAATATTGTTAAGAAATTCTATGACATCCTGTTTGATGTTTTTTAAATTTGGTAATTCCAATTTTGGATTTTCTAATGTCTTGAGGCTTCCATAATTTTTTCTTCTCCAATTTTCTCGAAATCTCTTAAAAAGAGAATATTACTTCATACACGTAATGTCTGCACGTCAGATACAGTAACTTTCTGTAAAGTTATGTTTCTAAAACAACTCACGCGCCATTGTCTTTTTCTGTGTTAGAAGCAGCAGTTTTGAAACTTAAACCAAACACGTAGCTTAACACACTCCATAGAATTAGGGTATGTGTAACTGCTTCTGCGATTATTTTACCTGTTGCATTATTTAATTTAGGATTACCCAGAATCTTATGGACATTGTAACTAGGAGTTACAACTGAAAGTCTTTTAAGATTTGCCTTCATATTTCCTTGTTGGTACTATAACTCATCTTTTTTTCGTCTTAAGGAATTGTTGAGGGAGGCGTTTCCATTGCAGCACATATTTCTTTTACATTCTCATCTACAGAGGTCAAAATTTCCTGCGAAATGTGTTTTTTTCAATGCGCTAGGTTCGCTCTCACTTCATTTTTTATTATAATAGCTTGATATTTCTGGTTCTGAAAATGACTTATCTTCTAACTTCTCTTCACAATCCAGGAAGTCTACCCATTTTGTTGTCCTCTCTTTTTCCTGTCTATTTTTTTCACGTCGCTGCCTTTCTTTTTTTTTTGCATTTTCGTTTCTTATGTCTATCTTCTCTTTCTTAAATAATCATATTTTTTCAACTTTTGATATTTAATTTCATACACCGATCTCCTCGTTGATCTTCTAAAAAATGCTTGCCTTTAACGTATTGAATCAAATTTACGTAATTTGCATTAACTATATCAAATCAAGATTTTAGTTTTTTTGACAGACGTTATACGTTCATCAAGTCCACAATTACTAATTTTCCACTGTCTGGCTGTTTTTTTCTTACAGATGTGATGATAGAAAAATGTTTGTAAATCATCAAATAGATTGGATAAAACATTTTCCGGTAGATTCGACTGCAATGGTCCGCTGAGCAACCTTTTAATTTCAGTTTCCTCCGCTTCACACTCTTTCGCATTCGAATTTATAATTCGGAAGTGAGTTAAGCCTCTAAACAGGAAAATGGGAATGAACGAACTCAAGTCAATAGGCTCCCAAAACAAGCGGAACGCATAAATAAAAATACGGGAAAAATTATTAGATTTTAACAAAACTTGCTAAAGAAATTAACCATAATGATAAACAAACTGCATCCTATAAGTTTAGTCTGACCTCGTGACACTCATGAAATGAGAATATAAAAAATTAATGTAATGAGTCAATAAAGCTTTCTATGGTTTCACTGTTAACTTAGCAGAATCTGTCACAAAATCGATAGTAGAAAAGGAAAAGATAATAAAAACTGCAGGAGATCATAAAAGAGTTACCTTTAGACTGTGAGATGATTAAAATTAAAAAATATGCAAAATTACTTTTTTTTTAAAATTTATTTATATGAATCGTTTTTAAGGACTTAAAAATAATTTAAAAGCATGTTAAAGACCTCTCAGTAAGTAGAATAGATGATTACCGATTCTTTATAACAATGTTCTTTTATCTATAGATTTCCTTTATAATGTATAATTACCATTAAGCTTTTGGATATTAAATACTCATTTTAATAAGATGCATCTTTTATAATCTCTATAATTTTGCGTATTATCTGTAGTTTACGAAAAAAATCAATTTATCTGTTAAAAACAGACAAATTCACGATGAGCGACCTCTAAATATTATCCGATTTATTTCTTTTTTTAATCAAAAAGAAACGAAAAAACGAAAATGCAAGTTAAGGTTCAGATTTACTTTTTTTAACACCCCTAATGCACATTTAAATTTAAAAACTGAGGTTGCAAAGAAATTTCAAAATTTTTTCTAACAAAAAATCATTAATTTTCGACAAAGACTTAAACTGTGTACATACATTAAAAAAAAAAAAAAATTCAAAGGTAAGAAAAAAAAATAATTTCCAGCGTTTAATATTGGTTTCTTTATTGTAAAGAATTCATCTACAAATCACAAATGTTATTATTTAGTTGAACATTTTATTCGTATTTTGAAAATTCAACTATTTTGGTGAAAACTTTAACAACTTTATTAGAAATCTACTTTCTTATTATTACTTGAATGAAGAATCTTTTTTAGTTGAAAATTCAAGCCTTTGTTAAAAATTCTTTCTTTTTTTTTGATTGGTAAAAATAAATTTTTTTAGCTAATTTCCATATTCCATTTTTAATTAAAAATTGACCTTTTTTAGCTCAAAATTTAACTACTTGGTTGCAAATTTATTTTCTTTTGGTAGAAACCTAATCTTCTTGGTTGAAAATAATTCATTTTAGTTGATAGTAGAACAATTTTGTTGACGATTCATTTTTTAGTTAAAAATTCAACTATTTCATGAAAAACTCATGTATTAAAAAAAAATTTTTTTGTTCTTTTATTAGTAAATTAATCTTTTTAGTTAAAAATTCGAGTACTTGGTTAAACGTTGAACTGTTTTGTTGACAATTAATTTTTGTTGGTTTTAGATTTATAATTTTAGTTGAGAATTTATCAGTTTTAGGGCAAATGTATTTTTTTTTTTTTTAAATTAACCTTTTTCGTCTGTCGGTGTCGACTCCATACCGGATAACTTTTTAAAGATTAATCCAATAAGTTTAAAAATAATCTTTTTTAGTTTAAAATTCAACTACTTAGTTAAAAATTAAGCTCTTCTGTTGAAATTGTTTGTTTTGTTTTCAGATACATCACTTTAGTTGAAAATTTATCTCCTTCAGTGAAAATGTAACTGTTGTGTTGCAAATTCGTTCTTCTGGTATGAAATAAATTTTTTAAACCAAAAATGACCCTTTTTTATTTCTGACCATTAATTTGTCTTTTTTTGTTTGAAATTCAAAATTAATCTACTTGATCAAAAATGATACTCTTTGGTTAAAAATTCAACTACTTTGTTAAACTATTCTATTGCCAATTTTTTTATTTTTAAGATTCATCATTTCAGTTAAGAAGTCATCTTTTTTACTGAAAATTTTATTATTTTCTTGAAAATTCGCTTCTTTGATAGACAATGTTTTTTTTTTAATCTAAAAAAACTGCTATATTTTTGGTTAAGCCATTTTGCTTATTTCGTTCAAAATTCAACTATTTGGTTAAGAATTCTTACATTTTTTAAAAACTCAGTCTTTTTTCGTAGAAAGTTTATCTTTTTTGGCTCAAAATGAAGCTTGTTGGTTAAAATTAAATCTGTGTTGGATGTGAATTCAACTATTTTGTTGGAAATTCAACGTTTTCTAACGTTGTTTGTATCTGCAAAAGCAAATAGTTTTGATCTGAAGTTAATAACCAAAATTAAAAAAAAAAATTTCATCATTTTTAAAGCATTTTTTATCAAGGTATGATTTTGATAGACGCTTAAAGCCAAGGTCCAAATGCAGCTTCGTTTAAAAAAATGTTAAAACCTAGCTTGTCATCAAATGGGGATGTTCTAAAATAAGTTTAGTTAAATAAACTACAAATTTTTTTACCAAATATATATCTTTGGTGTTTTAATATTGGACCCGTGCCCTATTCTTGAAATCATAGAAATCTTGTTTTTACAGAGACCTGATTATACTCATTTTAATCAAAAACTGAAATTTTTAATCCCTGAAAACTTTTGTTTGCTACGAATTCTAATTACAAGCTACAACATTTTTATAAAAAATTATTTAAAATAGAAACACTAATGATAAAAGAACCTTCAAAAAATATTTGTATGATTGAAAAAAAAAGTGAATATGATTTTAAAAACTATATGAATATTGTGCTTATGTTTCATGTTAGGACAAAAAGCGCTATATTTTCAATACATCTGCATTTTTGTGTGCATTACTGTCTTAAAATGATATTAATTTGTGGTAAAAACGATAGTTATCTCTATATGACCCTGATACGGATTAGGTTCTCTTGTCCTATTTCCAGAATTCGTTTCAGCATTGCTTACAAATTATTAGATGTTCCTAAATCAATAACAAATTGAAATAAGAAACTAAAATTTTAAAAATACAAAAACTTCATAAAAAACATTTACGTTGCAAAATATTTCGACACATAAAACGTTCTTTGATAAAATCTAAGAAAATTTTTTTCAGATATCTTTAATAATTACTGGGTGAACTATGGTTTTACAAGCTATGTTGATTGCACTGATAACTTTATATTTCGCGGATAATTTTGCATTGTTAAAATTTTCGGCAAGATTTAATCCAATTAATAGTACAAATTGTTATTAAGTAGTATACTTTTTTTTTAAGTTAGAAGAATATTCAATACTCAATACATGCGGAGTGTTGTTGAACATTTTGTATACATTAGTTTATTAGTGTAAGCTCCAGGTCGTCTGAATTACAAAAACATCAAAGTTCTTTAATTAAAAGTGCAAAATCTGGAAAAAGATCTAATAAATCAAAATTGGTATAATAGTGTAAGCTCTAACAGGTCAAATGTATTACTAAAAATATGCCTTTTTTTGTATGAAAAGAACAATATCGCAAGACATTATTTGTTAATCAAAACTAAAAAATGAAAAAAATTGCAAAAAACTAAAATATCCTAAGAGAAAATTGACGATGATCACTACAGTAATCCTTGGTCATTAAAACTTTTTTTATTTTTCAGTATTTCAAATTGATGTTAATCTGGTCTTCTTTAGACCATTATCACAATTTGCATGGAAAATATCAATCAATGTTAAAAGTTGAAAATTGAAAATTTTGACTTTTGAAACATTTGCTGTTATAATTATTTAGGAATTTTTATACTTTTAAAAGATTGATCTTTAGAAAATGAGATTTATTTTGATACCATTTAGTTGGAACCTGTTTAAGTTAAAAGATTGTTATATTGAAATTTTTTCAATTAATGAAAAACATTCTCCACAACTCTATTGTTTTTAATTTTAAAAGTGAATTTTTCTATATCAAGAATTTTTTGAAACATTTCAAAAAAACGGTTTTTGGATAAATAAATATATGTAAAGATTATTCAAATATTTTAAAAATTTATCAAATTGGATTGCTTTATTGAATTTACAAATTCCGACATTTATAGGATAATATTTTTAATTGAACATTTAAGAAGGCTTCAAATTGAAAATTATAAGAAAAAGCTGTACATCTTTTTAAGATCTGAATCACAATTTAAAATTTAATTTTTGATTTAATAAATTCGTCTTTTAAATGATATAATTTTGAGATTGTATAATTTCAAAAATTTCAGAAAGAAGGTGTTTACTACTAAACAATTTTCATAGAAAATTGTTTAATATTTCAATTTGTTTTATTCTGCATAGTTAAGCTTTTTAAGAAACGCAAGATATAATTTAAAGCTTGATGATTTGAAATGCTGGAATTAGGGAGCGCTTAACTTCTTAAGTTAAACTGCATATTTTTGATTTAGAACAAAAACTTACGGTTTGAAATTTTTATTGCTGTTTGAAGAATTTTAGTTAAACAGCGTTCCATCATGACCCCTTAATATAAATTTTGTTTACTTGTAAACTTCTTAAATATGAGTATGATAATTTTCATTGATAAAAGATAAGCAGGTAATTTTTAATTATTTTGTGCAAATAGATTATCGATTGTCACCTGAAAGTTATATAATAACGAACGTCGTCATATCGAATTTCCAGTCCCCACTTTAAGGCGGCTGTAATTTCAAGTCGATTAGTCACAGTCGATCAATCATTAGAATGCTAAAAGCGAGAGAGTGCACAGAAATTGACTGAGATATTATGTTCTTAATTATGGAGAGACAGAAGAAAATCACAAATATATAAGAAAGAGGAAGAGAGAAAGAGATGGTACGTGCCGGTTCTAAGTAAGCTGTCACATTCTAGCATTTTATTTATATTTCTTATGCTATTTATCCCAATAATCAAGTGTCGTCTGGCATTGCGACCAGTTATTCTGGCATTGGGCCAAAACATTGGGGCGCGACTGGTTACATCAAAGGGGTAACATGCTGCTAAATTGATCGGGTTCTAGATCCAAGTTTTTAACTCACTTAGAAAAACATTTATAAAAATGTTATTTTCTATTTATTTTGTTGTAGATGATTTTTATACCTGTAAATAAGTTGGAGAAATTTATGAAAGCACCAAAGCTTTTGACTTCGGTACAAAAAGATACATTGGACAAAAATAAAAAAGTTGACAGTATCATGTGCCTGGAATACTATATGCGTGTGTTTGGAGAAATAATTTTTAAAAAATTTACATATAGGTAAGAATAAAAAAAAGTTGACAATATCATGTCCCTGGAATACTATTAGCTTGTATTAGGAAGATGCCTTTTATCAAAATTAATTGCTGAATTATAAAACAAAGCTTTTGTTTGTTTCCAATTATAGTTTCAGAGTTATAGTCACTTTTTAAATATCACTGAATTTGTATATCATTCAGTAAGAAAACAGTTTTTTAATAATGCTATAATTTGAAAGTTTAATTCCCACATACAGATTGATAATTAATTAAAGATTATTAAATATATGCCCCAAGACGTAAATATTTAATTATGTTTTAAATGTGTCTTTATTTAACCAAAATAACTGATTTAGAAGTCCGAAAAAGACCATGCAACAATTCTATGTAATCCTGTAACACGGTCTTATTATTAGAAGAAGCATATTTCGGAGATGACTTTATGAAGAAAGTAGTAATAAAAAATGCTATTTTTACCTGTCAAATACTTTGTTTATAAGTAAGACCATATAAAACATATTCTTTAAGATGATACTATTTTTATTGCATAAGCTAGTCTTCCGGTAACACAAAAGTTATTAGCGAAAAATAAGGTTAGTTAAAAGACAAAAAAATAATTTATATTCTGCTTATTTTAGAATTTATTAATAATGTTCAATAAGCTCAAAGTATTATTTTACTTTAATAATAATGATTTGCAACATGACAATGATTTATATATAGGACGTTCTTTCTCAACCGTAACACCGCTTTCTCTAAAATTTCTGTTGATAGATTTTAATGATCTTGGGCTTAAAATTTTTTTTTGGACCCGCTGAGCCTGTTTGGCCTTTTAAAAAATTCTAATACGGTGACACAAAATAGAGGCCGAAAACGAGATAAAAATTAAGTGTTCGGATCAAAAAGCTTCGAAAACAAATTTTGACGACCATTTCGATTGGTTTCAGGCTTTAGTTGTTGGTAATTGACGGCCCTAAAAATTTGGTGAGTAGGTTAGCAAAATTCAACATGTATGATCCGATATTTTGGACAAGAATTCAATATGTCAGACAAAGTTTTTTAAAATAAACCGAATTTAGCCAAATTTGGTTTACGAAGATTTTTGGGGTCGATGATCACGAATCTGAAGTCAGATTTGCGAAATTCAACATGGCGAATTCAAAATGGCCTACAAGATTTTTAAAAATCAAACGACTGTCGCTTGTAGTAAGTCGTTGTTTGTGGAAAGTTGTCAAAATCTATCTGCGTTTCACAGTGTTGAGACTGTCTTTATGTAATAAAGAGTATCTGCCATTTTGAACTTTAAAAATCTGACTTTAGGTTCATAATCAGTGACCACAGAAACCCTCGTAAAAAAAATTTTTGCTGAAATCGGTTAATTTAAAAAAAAGTATGCCATATTGGATTTTTGGCTGCAATATTAGGTCCTCCATCTTGAATTTGGCCTATCTGAGTTCAGATATGTGATCAGCGAACCCAAAAACCTTTGTAAACTAAATTTAGGTTATCGGTTGATTTTAAACATTTTTATCTGCCATATTGGACTCTTGTCTGCCATCTTGGATCGGGCATGTTAAATTTCGTAAACATACCTTACCAGTTTTGTAGGGCCGTCAATTACCAACAATTTAAGCCCAAAACTATTAACAGGAATTTCAGGGAGAGCGGTGTTACGCTTGAGAAAAAACGTCCTATATATATATATATATATAATCTTAATCAATAAAAGTATGTAACTGTTTGGTATTTTATTAAAAATAGTATATATATATATATATAGAATAATTTTAATTAATTAGGATTAGCTTGCAATGTGAAAATATAAAAAATAAGAACTACTGGAATATATAAGACCCGTGAAATACTATAAAATTTAATGCCATTTCCTAAAATCCTGGAAAACTTATCAAGGTACCTTAAAAGCCTTAAAAATCCGTCAAAATGATTAAAATTCTTGTAAATTTGATGAAATATATCCAAAATCCTTTAAAAATTTCTTAAAATTTTTAAAATATCTGAAAACCTTATAAGTTATATAATATCGTTCCATGTCTTCCAAAATTCTAGAAAATTATTTAAAGCCTCATGAAATTTGTTTAAATCACTTAAAATCATGAAAATTCTTGAAAATTTAAAAAAAAAATTTTATTTTACTGTAAATTCTTTAAAATCTTTCAAAATGTCTTCAAATATCTCAAATCCTTACAAATCTGTCAAAAAGCCTCAAAATTGTTTAAAGATCTTGAAAATTCCTCGGAGTTTTTAATAATCCTTTAAAATCTTTCCAGTCCTTTGAAATCCCTTCAAATTATTATAATCCATTAAAAATTGCTGTTTATCGTTTTGAATATCCTAAAAATTCTTAAACCTTTGCAAATACCTGAAAACATTTTTAAAAAAACTTCATGTCTGTAAAATTAAACCAAATAATACAATCATTATGAATGTATTCTCCAAAATCTATTAAAATATGATAAAGCCCACTGATATTACATATAATATGATAATATTACTAGGAATTCCTTCACATATTTGAGATCCTATGAAATCCTTTAAGATTCCAAATAAAATTTATTAAAGTGTATTATTTAAAGCCTATTATAACCCTTAAAAATGATAAATATCCTGAATTTATTAAAATACTTTAATAAGAGCCTTTCGAATTCCTGAAAATGCCTGAGATCCTCGGAAATCTTATAACGTAAGCTTAATTATCCTAAAATCTTATAATACCTATACGAAATTCTTTAAAATCTTGCAAAATTTAAGAAAATTAGTTTAAGTCTCTATGAAGTTTATATAAGTATTATAACATGTTTAAAAGTGTTTAATATCTTTTGAAATTCCATAAACATTCTTTGACATTATATGAAATCCCTTGGAATCTTTAAAAATACCCTAAAATCCTTAAATCCCATTACATCCTTTAAAATGCTATTAAATCCCTGAAAATCCTTATAAAGTTTAGAAAATTATTTGTTATTCAATTTTTTTGTACATAATATTACCAAAATTATAATTTTAATATATAAAGTCTTGAGAAGCAGATCTAATTATTATTTGGACTTAAAATATATCTTGAATCATTTATATAAAAAAATCATCATTAATTACTAACAATTATAGTTATGAAATAGGAGTGTACTTCTTAATCTTGCAAATTTTTATATGTACACTTATTGTAAACAATATGAATTGAAAGAGATATTTTATGTTAGTTCGAAATACTTTTTTTCCACTACATTCAAAATCGAATAATTCCAACTTTTTGATCATCACCCATATGCCTTAGGGTATGTAAACATATTTTGCAAAGCAATATTTCTAAATTGAATTTTTCGAAATTAACTTAAAATCAATACGTTCAAAGCAGTATAAGTTTTACAATGAATTCCTAGAATGTTCAAATAAGTGCAGCTTGTTTTGCTAGATTTGATTGTAACTACTGAGTGCACTTGATGTCCCTTTCACTGAATCCATTTCCGTTTGTTTATGGTTCAAAAGTGAAGTATTTTTATATGCAGTGATTCGATAGTCATAATTTTCTTGAAATTGATCTGTTTTGATTTTTTATCACAATAAAATATATTAATATATGATACTATATAAGACACTTTCTATATCAATAAAATAATTCGTCCCGTTTCCATTGTCTTCATAAAATACGTCTAAAGTGTCTAAACTTGTCTATTAGAATGTAACTTTTTTTTTAAATAAAATTTTGGTATTAATTAATAATTGAAATTCATAATAAAAAAAGTGATCATTTTACCAGAAAGTTAATAATTATTTTAAAAATCGTGTAGGAAATGCAATTATTGAAAAGAATATTTCACAAAAAAAATGTTTACAAATAATTATTTTCTAAGAAATCCGTTTGTTAACACTAAAAGAAATAGCTGAAAATAAATAACAATGCAAGAAATCATTAGTGATATTTTATTTCTGCAAAAGTGATAACAAAATACAATACTATATCAGCAATTATTAACGGAGTACATTGCACAAAGAAAGCTTCTTCTGCAAGACGACAACATTTTCTACTATATGCTTTTCCAATAAGTGAGCCAACATGTTTGTAGCGAGAAAAGCTATAAAGTATGAAGTGCTAGGAACTTCTTCAAAAGGCCGTGCAAATTAATCGAGAAAAGTCGTGCTTCAACGCTGGCTGCATTTGGAAATATTATAAAAATAACAAAATTAAAGTCTATTAAAATCTGAGTAGGAGCTTGTAATGCACTCCAAGTCGAGCAGCGACTTCACGACGACATAAAGAAAAATCAGAAGATTCGGGAAGTAAATCTGTGATCCTCTTAGAAGCTTTTGTGTTGTGTGTAATTGCATGCCATTCAGTCAGTTACAATTATATTTGTATGGTAAAAGGACTTGTGTTTTCGCCAACTGCAGATTCCTTTCCAACTTCGAGGCCAGGAATAGGTGCTTTCGCTCCAAGTGGTGCACTCTCCTCTGGGAAAATATATTCCTCAAGAGTATGTGCTCCACCAAAACTATCTCCAAGAGCCTGATGACCGCGGGAATGATGACTGTGTTTTTCAGAAGCATAATGGTGATGATCTTCCTGATGCTTATGATGATGATCTCCATCGTGTCTGTGCTTGTGGTGATTGTCGTGATGATGTTTGTGACCATGATGATGATCATGCCCATGGTTATGATCTTCATGATGCCTGTGGTCTTCGTGGTGCTTGTGATGTTCATGATGGTCGTGCTGGTGCTCGTGACCATGCCCGTGATTATGTTCCTCTCTGTGTTGGTGACCATGTTTATGATCTTCGTGATGATGATGTTTGTGTTCCTCATGATGCCCGTGTCTGTGTTCTTCATTATGTCCATGTTGATGTTCCTCATTATGTCCATGTTTGTGATGATGTCCGTGCTTGTGATGATGGTCCTCATGATGATCGTGCTTATGATCTTCGTGATGCCCATGCTTGTGTTCCTCATGATGGCCGTGTTTGTGATCATGACCATGTTTGTGATGATGATCTTCATGATGCCCGTGTTGATGATCCTCATTATGTCCATGTTTGTGTTCGTGTCCATGCTTGTGATGATGATCCTCATGATGACCATGCTGATGCTCCTCGTGGTGTCCATGTTGGTGATCATGATGATGTCCGTGATGATGGTCTTGTTTGTGTTCGTGCTTATGGTCTTCATTGTGCTCATGCCCATGATGATGATGATGAGTTTCCTTCTCCTTGTGAGCGTGGTGATGGTGATGTTCGTTGACGTGATGGTGATCATGGTGATGATGGTGTTCGTTGTGGTGGGCATGTTTATGATGATGATGGTGTTCGCCGTGATGCTTGTGCTCTTCGTGATGCTCGTGTTTAGAATGATGTTCGTGATGGTGACCATGGTGGTGACCATGATGATGTCCGTGCTTGTGCCCATGTTTGTGACCATGTTTGTGATCATGACCGTGATTGTGTTGGTGGCCATG
>JAUELO010000303.1:3354563-3365382 GCA_032357855.1 Amphibolips quercusostensackenii | reverse complement strand
TTACAAATTAAAAGGACTGATATTAAAAATAAACGTATTTTTCCGTCGTAGCATGCAGGAATAATGCAACTTTCAATTAAATTTGTTTAAAAAATCATTATATTTTTGGACTGAATATGAAAGTTTCTTAAATTATCATTAAGTTCCCAATGGAAAGGACTGCAATCGAAAAAAAACGAATTTTACGTCGACAGATGCCCGAATAATGCCTGTGTTAATTAAATTTGTTAAAAAAGCATAAAATTTATCAACTTATTATTAATGTTGCTGAAATTATCATGAAGTTCCAAATTTAGCAATAAAGACTTATGCTACTACTTACGCAAATTGCATTTTCAAAGGTTTTCAAGAAATTTTAAGAGATATTTCAATTTTTAAGATATTACATAGGATTTCACAGTATTTCAAGGCATTTCTAATTTTATAGGATCTCCAAGGAACTTAAGGATTTACAAAACTGCAATGGGTTACAAGGGATTTAAACAATTTTAAGTAGATATATTTAGCAGAATCCCAACAAAAATTTCATAATTTCAAAAATTTCAATAAATTCTAAAAGGTATTTAAAGATATTAAAGGATTTAAAAAAATTTAATGGATTTTAAAGAACTTCAAAGAGTCACTAAATAATTAAAGGGAGAATTAGAAACGCAAAAGTATTTTAAGGGGCCTCTAGGGATTTCTATAGATTTTGCGGTATTTTATAGGGTTTCAAAGGATTCTGAATATAGGAAGACTTTTTAAAAAATTTCAAAATATAATAAATGTTTCAATATGTTGTACGGAATTTCACAAGATGTAACGTATTTAAATTTTTTTAAGGATTTTAAAGAATATAGTCTATTGTGAATAGTACCGAGGAATTAATGGAGATTTCAAAGAACTTTGTAGAAATTTCAAGGTGGCAGCTCATCTGGCAAATGGCAAATTTGAATTAAAAAAAAAAACTTATTTGAAATTTAAAAACAAATAAAATTAACCGAGAATGTTCGCAAATTTCAAGAAGAAAAATCAATCAAATCACTTGAAATATTAGAAATTTCATATTAAATTATGTAATGCAAATTAAAATAAGTTTGATTTTAGTTTTTTTCAATGTTAAGTTCAACTATTAAATTTTTAAGTTATAAAATTATTCAGTTCACAATGTGTTACTATGAAATAATTCTTATTAAAAATTTCACGTTTTTGGTCTTCCTTTCTGAGTCAACATTTTTAATTAAAAAAATGCTTTAATTTAAGTTCGAAGACTTAAATAATTAAAAATTAAAAGCGTTTGAAATTAGAATTTTTCAATAAAAAGCGTTTTAAGTTGATCAAATGTGAATATAAATTAGTTAATGATTTTCAAAATAGAATTTTAGATGAAATACTAACATTTAAACAATAATTCATTTTACAAGACGATTCTAAAAGTGTTCCAAATTGAACAATCTGCAGATTATAACATTAAAAATTAAACTATATTCAATTTTAAAATAACTTGAAACTAATCAAAGAAGCATTATGTACGGGTTGGGGGTATTAAAATTCTCCGGAAAATATATCACGTACTTTGTTGATAGTCCCTAAGTTTCAATGTATAAATATCAATTAAACAATTATTAGTTTTAAACAACTTAAAAAAAATTTTTTTAATTAAAAAAGTGTTCAGTTAAAAAAAGTTTTCTATTTTTAAGTAAAATTGTTAAAAATGATATAATTTTTTTTAATTTACGTTATTGATTCATTGTTTAATTTAGAGCATCAACAATTATTAAAAGCTTCCATTTTCTATATGAAAATTATCAAGCATTTGAATACAACATTTCTGAATTAGGAATGTTTTAAACTTTTAATTTAAAAGTTTTAAATTTAAAAGAGTTCAACTAAAGTGCTTCATTTTGCAGCTTAGTTTTAATAACTTTTAATTTAAAAAATTTACAGTTTTAACCGTTTACATTTTTTAATTTCAATGATCGTGAAAAATTTAAGTGAACCGAGAAATTATAAAAAAAAATTTTCTTTGACTGAAGCGGCTTTGATTATAAAAAACTTCAAGACATTACAAGGTTTGTGAGAATTTTCGAATGATTTCAATAGTCTATTTTTGAGTACCAATCTTTTGGTTAATCTTATATTTACGAAGCTTTTCAGGTTTTTAAGTTAATTGTGAATTTATTAGGCATTTGCAGGTTTTGCGAATTGAATTCGGGTTTTTGTGTTTTGGTTCTGCCGGTTAGTGCGAGTTTGTGCGAGTTTGTGGACTGAATGCGGGTTGTCGGGTTGATTGCGGATCTGCAGGCCAACTGGCAAACACGACCCGACTCGGTCTGGCCCGTACAAAACCCGTCTTGCATGGCACAAAAGCACATTAACCATAGTGGTAACCGACAATTCAGATCAAGATTAATTAAATTGTTAATAAATTGCTGAACCTAATTTTAGCCTGGCTATATCAAAATTTTTTATAAGGTAATAGGAAATTTTAGTATGGTATGGTTCTTCTAAAACGCACTTGCTGTACTGAAAATACCATCTTTTATAGGTTGTCCCTTGAGACTAGAAAAGGTATTTTATTATTCTTCAGGCATCTCAAATCGCTACCTTTCATCGAAGTGGCGAACCTCGAAGAAATAGTGCGATAAAACAAAATTACAAAGCAGCGATAAAGATGAGGGCATGGTAACGTGCGAGATGACGCGATGGTCCACAGCAAAATAGCTACCATCGTTAAACACTTACGTAACCGCTCTTCAGCTGACTTCTTGACTTTTTTTTTATCTCATTTACTCTTCGACGTACATTTTTTTATCGTAGGCAACTTCTCACGTATACGTATATAAATTCTGCTTTCTGAGAATTCATGAACACAGTTACTTTCATCATATTTCTGTTTTATTTAGACTTAAAACATGGTCAGGAAGTTTATGCGTGGTTTTATTTTTACGTACTCTCTTTAACAACTCTGCAAACTGGGAAAAATGTTTACGGTTTAGAAACGTGTCCTGTTCTTTTTTAAATGAGCAACTATGTATATACTTGGTTTTAGTTCTTATGAAAAATGTAAAAAAGTTACTTTTTCGTTAATCCAAATTTTTAAGAAGAAAAACTGTGTAGCTACGACCTATAATACTTTCTATGAAGCAACTTAGTCCGGCAATAACAATAACGATGGTCCTAGGTAGAGAGGGGTAGAGAAGATAAAATTGTAGGGATATAGACAGAGGGTGGGGGAAGTAAGAGGGATTAGGAATAGAACAGGTGGGGGGCAGAATATAGGTATATAAGAGGGAGAAAAGAGAAGGGATAAGAGGAAGGGTATATATGAAAGACGGAAATAGCATATGTTTGAGAGGGAAGTATATGAAAGAGGATTGGGAAAGTGTGTTAAAAAGATAGTGATAAAAGGGATAAGGGCGAGGAACAAAATGGGCTAAGAGAAAGTGTATGCAAAGGAGGGAATAGCGGAGGGTTGAGTGTATTAGAAAGGAAGCGGGAATAGAAAGGGAGTTAGAAAGAGTGTAATAGTTTGTTGTTTGTTTTTGTTGATGCTAAAAATATTCTTCTAAGATCTCTCGAGGATGATTAAAGAAAGTATATTCTTTTTACTTTATTTACATTTAAGTTTGAAAAAAATTATAAAATTTTTAATATGGTTACTTTAAGAACACTTAATTAATTAAGGATGACTGATATCAGTACATAATCAATAAATAAACATTCGCGAAACGTAAATTGATAGCTTATTATAAATGAATAAATTGTTTTAACCAATCGCATTGCTATACACAATGTTGTGGGATTTTTGAATAATTATGGATATTTATGAAGTGACTTTGCTCAAATATTTATCTATCTTTTCAATTTTAATTAACAAATGCACGGTTTGAGCACTTTGTGAGAGTTTTTTATATTTATATTTTATATATATTTTTATATATATTATATATATTATATATGCATATATATATATTATATATATTATATGTATTTTATATTTTTAATATTTATATTTTTAGTGTTTTAGGTACTTTTTTTTTAAACGTGCTTCGTTTGATTTCCCAGCTATAAATTAGCGACCGATATTGTCATTACATAAGCGCGATTATAAATAACAAATTTTATAAGTAAATGCATAGTTTGAGCAATTTTCACAAGTTTTAGGTCTTTTTTAAAAATGTGCTTTGTTGGGTTTGCCAATATTACATTAAAACAAGTCGTTATTATTATATTGCTCAAACTTGCATTGTATTATAAAATTTGTTAATAACAATTATAGTTCAAAAATGACAATATAGGTTATTGAAGCATAACTTCCAAGTCAAACAAAACAAGTTTTAAAACAAGGTACCTCAAGCACTATAAAATTGCTCCAACAAGTCATTTTTGTATAAGATTTGTTTATAAAAATCACATTTGTCATTGAATGTCAATATGCAGTATCGGAAAGAAATGTCAGTCCACAGAAAAATTGTATTAAGAAAATGCGTCTCTTTATTCGTTGTTATCTTAGCAAGAAATTAAGTTAAAAAGTTGTAAAAAAATTGTTAGAAAGACTATTAAATGTATCGTGTATTCAGCCATATTTGAAGTATTTTTGATAAATTGAGATCGAAATAGCATGTGAGGAAGATCGACCCTTTTCCGTTCTTGACCAAACTTTGATTCTCAACTTCCACTGTCTGCATGTTTCAATAAAATTGATACAAAAATATAAAACTTCTTAAATTAAAGGTTAAAGTCTCTTCTTTACATTAACACCGAGAACAAAATAAAGCATTTACTGGATGTCAAGTTATCATGAAAAATATGGAAGCAATCCCAAGATAAAAATCGGTTGGTCAAACGGCAGACAAACTTCCATTTTTGTTAACGCATGGCAAATAGACGAAAGACAGTGGTCACCACTCGACCGACCGATTTTCGGCTTGAAAACGCTTCCACATTTTTTATGAAATTCGAGAAACAGTACATTTTAAAAGTTGAAGTTGAGAATCAAAAACTGGTCAAAATCAGAATAAAAAGTTTGTCTTTCTCACATTTAAAGTAGGGCCTAAAGAACGAGATATTCAATAAGCTTTCTCAGGTTTTTTTATATTCTCATCAGAGAAGGTAGTAGATTTGTCTAAAATTCAATCCCCTTCCCATCTTTGTGAAATGCCTACGTTTTGAGAACGTTTGAACACGAAAAACAGGTTTTTATGTATGTGTCTGTTTGTGTGTCTATTTGTATGACTGTATGTTTGTATGTCTGCCTATAAGCACGGTAACTTTTAAAAGAATTCATTAGATTAATCTTTAGTACACTCGAAAAATTAAAAAACAGAAGGCCAAGTTCGTTAGCCAGCTAGTTCGAATAAAAATTTAAAAAGTTAGAGCATTTCAAAAATTTTTGAAACCATTTTTTTCAATTAAAAAATTCTAGGTACGGCTATTCGTAATACTTGAACAGTCGAACAATATATCTCTACGATTTTTTTTTTATAAAAAGACATTTGTTAAAGTTAAAGTATTTCCAGAATTAAAAAAAAAAATAAAAATTTTAAGTCAAACAACGCACGACATGAAAAAAGTCAGAAGCCGAAAAACATTTCTTCTTGAAAGCTCTACAAGATTATCATAACAACTTTTTGAATGTTTTTCAAAATCGAAAATTCCAATTTTGTTTTCACAAAAAATAATAAAAAATTTAAAATTACATTTTTTGGTTAAACTATGCATGAGAAGGGAAAAGATGGCAAGACAAAAATATAAACCCAAAAAAGATCTACAAATTTGTCATGAATTACTTTTTGATAGGATACGTAGATTTTGTTTTATTTGTAAAAAACTACATAAAAAATAAAAAAATTAATTTTTTGGACAAACGACAGAAACAAAAAAAAAATAAATTTACAAAAGTTATTCACTGAAAAAATAGCTACAAATTTTGTATTAGTCGTTTTTTGATAGGATACGTAGTTTTTGTTTTATTCGTGAAAAATAACATTACAAATAAAAAGTAAATTATTTTTAGAAAAACAACGCAAGGTACGAAAACAAATTCAACAACAAAAGGTATCCACCTAAAAACAATCTAATAATCTATTTTTAATAATTTTTTGATAACACGCGTAGTTTTTTTATCGAGAAAAATAAAATAAAAAATAAAGAAATGATATTTTTGGACAAACGATACAAGCTACGTCTCAAGACGTCGACATTTCATGAAATCCTCAAAAGCCATTTCTTACATAAAACCAATACTTTCTCATTGACGAGAAAGTAAAAATAAAATTTTTTGCACAATTTACACAAGCTAAGAAAAAAAAAGCGAATAAACAAAAATTGTGCACCTAAAAAGGATATACAAATTTTGTCGTTATTACTTTTTCATAGGAAGCGTAGTTTTTGTTTAATACGTAAAAACAATAAAAAAAATAAAAAATAATTTTCTTTGTACAATCAACACAAGCTACGAAAAAATATGAATTAACAAAAATTGTGCACTTCAAAAAGATCTAAGTGTTATCAATCACTTTTTAACAGGATGCGTAGCTTCTGTTTTATTCGTAAAAAACAGTGCAATAATTTAAAAAAAAATTTACAAGCAATGCAAGCTGCGAAAAAAGATGAATATGTTATTTTTGCAATATTTTGCAATGTCTAAATAAGCAGACCCGGACCGAGGTACGGAAATAAATATCAAATACATTTAATACTTAGAAAAGTTCGCATTTTTGAAAAAATCGAGTGCGAAGCACGAGATGCGTGATGAGAATGTGTTTGTTAAAGCTGAAGGAGCTTAAACAAAAGAGCATTTACAATCACCAAATGACAGTTGTCGATGCATTGACCTTTAATTTTGAAAGCTCTGTCAACAAATTTGAGGGAAGTATAAATATTAAACGCAGAGCGCGAGGTAAATACATTATCGAGTGCGAAGGGCGAGATAAATATATTATCCAACGCGAAGTGCGAGATCCAACAGTTGCGCTTGTTACTCGCGAGGCCGCGCGCAGCGCGCTAAGAGAATGTGCCTACGCAGCGGGCAGAGTTTGTAAAATCTTTCTTACTTAATTTCTTGCTGAAATAAACATAAAAAAATTAATGCATGCTTTTAATACGATTTTTTTTATGGAGTTACAATTGTGGGTGGTACTGCAGTTAACTAATGTGTCGCTGGGAACACTAAAAAAGTGCGTTTAATAAAAAAAGTGACTAAAAGTTTGTAAATAAATTTTAAGAATGTGAAAAAAATCTTTTTAAACACGGCCCTAAAGTATCCTATAAGAATTTGGTTAGCTTTAATTTTTAAAAAATTTTCAAAATTAATTTCAAATTGCAGCCGGAATCGCATTTTAAAAATTTTTTCGCCATTTTGCTACACTGTGTGGCGTGGAGTGTATATGACAGGTTGGAGAGTAAAGGGTTATGAGAGGAGTACATTAGAGAGGATTCAAGAAAGAGGCGACAAAGAAAAAGATTCAGAGAAAGTGAAGTAGAGAGGATATATAAGTATATATGGAAATAGGAGGTATATAAAATATAGAGAAATACGAACACGTGTGAATAGTGAAAGGAGACAGGCTAAGGGAAGAAGTGTTTATATGGGTACAAAAAGGTGAAGGGTTGACAGGATTGCATATTAGACAGATCGAGTCGAAATCTAGACCCTCCTTTAAATCTGTAAACACTCTGATCATCAAGGCTTTAATATAATTTGAGGAGGTTTTATTCCATTATAATTTTGACCCTCTTTAGCTCCACCAAGGCTGCAGTTATTTCAATTTCTACATATTTAGAGGTTCAAAGGAGGGTACAGCGAGAACCTCTTTAGAGCCTCATAAACCCTCCATTTAGGGCTACTCCCTATTCTCTTGCGCAAGCGTCATAGAGCGCGCGCTTATTTAAAATGGGGAAAACTTCAATTAAAATATCAGGAAATATTTTTACCTGAGACGTCAAACTGAGATAGCTTTCGTCAGCTGGAAAAAAATTCCAATGCATAAATACAAATGACTGATAGTTAATTTTTATATAATTTTAACTAATTCACATTAAGAAAGTAGAAATCACTTATTTTTCAAAACAAAATTAAGGCAACTGTCGAAATCATGAATACTGACGTCTCAAATGAAAATGCTTAATAAAAACGTAACCATGAAAAACAAGCATTATTTTTTCCGGTACTTTCATTATTAATATTCCTAGATCTTTATACTATAAGGAAATAAACACTTATAAAAATAATTTAAACTCACATTATATTAGCCATAAAGTCATAAAAATTGTACACGAAAATTTGCGGTTAAAGCGGCGTCAAACATTGTAATCAATTTATTCTATTCGAATCCAGGATTCTTCTCGAGTCGTATGTATCTTGCTTATAAAGAGGAATTCTGAAAGAATTTTCTGTTTAAAAATGAATTTTTTTATTATTATTTAAATAGCGTAATTCAGGGTGGCCATTTTGATTATCAACCAAAAATCTCGGTTATTTCCAGGTTCCCAATAATTTTTCACGGTCATCGAAATTTGCTTTTAACAATTTTTAATTGATAAATTTTTAATTAAATGCCGCTAAACTGTAAAACAAAGAATTTTCAACTTTTATAAATTGTACAGTTTAAATATTCAAAAAAATATAAATCCGCGCTAAAAATTTAAATGCTCTAAATTAAGAAATGAATGAACAAATTAATAAATTAAAAAATTATATCATGTTGAGCAATTTCAAGATAGAAAGATTAAGATTTGAAAGATTACAACTTTTTTAATTAAACATCTTTTCAATTAGAATTCAATTCATTTTAATTTTGAATCGTAACAAAGTAATAATTTTTTAATTATAATTTATCCTGGAACCTTTCAAAATCCTCAAATAGCTTTGAAATTTAATTTCAAAATCTTTAAATATTTCAATTTTATGTCGTACTTTTTGGAATTTAGACCAATTTTAAAAACTTTTTTGAAAATATTTTTAAAACTTCTAAATATTTTTTTAAATAATTCGAATTTTTCCCAAAACCTTGAATAAATCCTGCAAAATTTAAAGTTTTGCTTTGGAATCTTTCAGACTTTTTTACAATTTTGAAAATCTTTGAAAAAATTTTTCAAAATTTTTTTTAGAAATAATTTTCCAAAATAAAAAATCTGAATATCTCTTAAACTTACTTAATTTTTTTCTAAAGTGATAATATGTTTTTAAAATTTTTTTTTAAATATTCTGTTGAAATTAATTGTTTAAAATTAAAAGTCATTAAAAATGTTCCTAAGAATCTTACGAATTCTTTTTTATCACATTAAAACCTTTCAAAACCCTTAAAAAACTTTAAAACTTGAATTCGAAAATTTTAAAAATATTTATTTTGTTTTGAATCCTTTGAAATTTTTCAAAAATTCGTAAATATATCCTAAACTTACTGAAATGTTCTTCAAATATTTTATTAATAATAACTTATTTAAAATAACCAAGCAAGCATTGCTAATTGCTTAAAAATAATTCCTTTTCTTCATTACAAATTTTTAAATGTGTGATATGAA
Organism: Amphibolips quercusostensackenii; assembly: GCA_032357855.1. Lineage (NCBI taxonomy): Eukaryota > Metazoa > Arthropoda > Insecta > Hymenoptera > Cynipidae > Amphibolips > Amphibolips quercusostensackenii. The sequence goes on along the minus strand of JAUELO010000303.1, from coordinate 3,355,875 downwards.
ATGTAAATTAAAAGCTTTTAATCCTGAATTTATTAATTATAAATTATTTAAAAATTGAACATAGTTTACAAAGTTTCAATCGAACTTTCAAATTTGTTTAATTACCAAGGCCTTCCACTTAAAACAGTTCAATTTTCAACGTTGAGATCTGTAAATTAAATATATATATATATATATATATATATATATAATAAAATAATATATAATAAAATAAATAAAATAAGATAATATAATAATGAAATAATAAATAATACTAAATAAATAATAAATAATAAATAAATAATAAAATAATAAAAAATAAAATAAAATTAAGAAAAAATCTGTATATCAAATAAGAAAATCTGTAAATCTAGAATCGTCCTGTAAAATCAATAAATTATTGTTCAATTTTAATACTCGAACTACAGTTCAATGGTAAAATTAATAATTAATTCATATTCACATTTGATAATAATGCATTTCAAATTTTTCGAAAAAAAATCGAGATTTGCTCGAAACATGGTCAGATGTGGTCAAAATTGAAAGGGAATTAAGAATCTAGAATAAAAATTTTTGAGAATATTGACTCGAGATCTCGAATTTTCTGATTTAAGACTGGCGATCCAAATTCAATTTTGATCTCAACTGATCATGTTTTGAGCAAATCTGGAATTTGTTTCCAAAAGCTTCGAATTGCATCACCAACATTTGATCAACTCAAAACGTTTTTTGTCAACACATTGCAATCTCAAACGATGTGCATATGTATTTTATTGTTCGAGTCTTAAAAGTACATTTTAAAATTCTTCTAATTGAAAATGTACCTATGAAAATACAGACTTAAAATGGAAAATTTTGATAGTAAAAGATTAAAAAATTACATATTGTAAACCAAATTACTTTATAATTGAAAAAGTTAACAATTTAACTTAACATTTAAAAAAGGTTCAAATCAAGATTATTTTGAATTGCATTATATACCAGGTAATATGAAATGTGTGATATTTTAAGTGATATGATAGATTTTTCTGGTGAAAAATTGAACAATTCTCGGTAAAAAAAATTCATTATCGCTTCCAGGTTTTTCACGGTCTCAAAAAATTCTTGGTCCAGAGGCCACCCTGGTAATAATTATGATTAAAATAAGAAATTTTTTTGTATGCACTTCTTCCAATTTAGGCTGATAACAAACAACATTGTTAATGTAATCATAGGCTGGTGCGTTGGGTTCCGATGGTATTGCTCTCCTTGTAACTCCATCAGGCTTGTCCTCACAACCTCTTCTTTGCGAATCCCAGTTAGTATGTTGCGAAGTTGTGACCTCCTCAGCCTC
>JAUELO010000303.1:3234870-3245323 GCA_032357855.1 Amphibolips quercusostensackenii | reverse complement strand
CCGCTTATTCCATTATAATGGAATAAGCGGGGGAATCAAGCATAAAAAATGCGTGATGCATTTTATGAATGTGTCCTTAATAATTTCATAATAATTTATTTATCATTTCAAACTACTATTGAAAATTATTTTACGCTTAAACAGAAGAAAGATTACGCGAGCGTGACAGCGCATTCGGTTGATGTATCCGCACATCAAATACTGGGGTTAATGGTACGAATATAAGCTGGGGTAGGTTTAACTTATTTTTCTAAATAAATAAATACACTCAACTCTTGAAATAAGCACGATTTAAGGCATTGCCTTCAAAAAATCACCAAAGAACAAAACCATAAGCAGGCAGTGTCTTGTGAATCTTTTCCTAATATTACAGAATGTAAGCGCGTGAGTACCCGCGCACTGAACCTTTGTCTCTGCGCTGCTGGTGTTTCACGCATGGGTGTGCAGTTAGTAAGCTGCGTCTCCCTTGCTCCACACGCCACCACATCCGAAGCCACACGAGGCCAGCAGTACTAGAAATAGCATATGTTGAGGGTGCTTACATCGAGATCTGAGTGCTGCATAAAATAGATAGTCCGGTGGATAAGGGAAATAATTATGCATTTTGCCTTACAGAGGGAAGAATATTTATATGTATTTGGTGCCACAGGGAATGTTTTTAGAGTGAAAGACAATCCAAATACTAGACTTGGTTACCAATAGGCAATATTTTGAGGTTATGTGAACTTATGTTTGACTTGCTAAACAAGAGTGGTAAATAAAAATTGCTATGTAATTGAAGCGTATATTAATTAACTAAATCAATGTTAGGAAACTAAAATAAGGTGATAATTAAAAAAATATTTTTGCAGTTTTTTTATTTTTTATTATAATATTATTTTAAAAGGTTGCTCGCTGCGCGGGCATCAGGTGGTCCAAAAATTTTAATTTCGATTTTTAGTTATGGATTTCATCTATTAGTTCGTCTTTCGGGTAATAAAAATATTTATTTTCTTCAAATTTGTCAAAATAAACTCGTACTCTCGGGCTTTCGAGAATAGCATGGGATTTTAAATGAAAAAACTCGTTTTTTGAAAAAATTAAAACAAAAAATATTTGTTATAAACTTTTTGTAATTAAAATTTTATTGACCGCTTAGTTAATATTCTACGCCTTCGTTGTATGTCCCTGAAAAATGACCCAAAAAGCAAAATTTTGACTGGTTTAAACAATTTTCCCCCTGCAAATCGGAAAATTTAATTAATTTCTATGATTATAATGACACAATTAACGAATGTTATAGTAATATTTATTTGTTTGATATATTTAAAAATTGTTTAAGCAATTATTATTAAATTAAACAATTTTTTCATCCTGTTAGTATTGAAAATTTAGTATTTGATAGAATGAATTTTGCAGATAAAGAGTGCTAAGAATTGCGTTTTTGTAAAAAACAGCTTGCAATTATTTAATTAAACATTTAATTAAAATTCTAGTTTTTTGAAATCTCTTACACTATGTTGCTTATCAATTAGTATTTCCTTTTATCAAAGGAATCGGTTTGAAAAAATAACGATCAATAACGTAACTGAAAAAATTGTTGTTTAAAAGAATGAATATTGTTTAAAAAATTAGGTATAAGTACTAAAATAAAAAAATATTGAATAATGAACTACATAGTGTGAGAGTTACAAAGTAACCAGAATTTTTTGCACCTTTCCTATGAAAAGGCGCAAGTGAATGATGATTAATTCTTTATATAATTGCAAACTGTCTTTCACAATTAATATTACTTTCACCATTGATGAATTTTTTGCGATTTCTAGTAGGTAAAAAAAACATTTTTTTTACAAAGAAATTTTTTAAATATATTGTAAATTGTCTATTATAAATATATCACACTTAGCATTTATTAAATGCGTTATCGATTTCAAAAAGTAGTAACTTTACATGATTTGCAGGAGGAAAAATGTATAAACAGGAAAAAGTTGTTAAAGTAATTGCCAAATCTCGGTTAAAAATGTATTACTCTTAGTATTGTCAAATGTTCAATTAATTCCAGTACAATAAAAACTTTTTTTAAGATTTACAGGGACAACATTTTTTAAGCAAATGAAAAATGTTTAAGTAATTACCAAATGTATTGAAAAAGAAATATTATTTCTTAAATTGACTAACCGTATAATTTATCACTGATTTGAAAAAATAGAAAATTTATTTTTTAAAAAAAAAAGCAAATTGGGGGAGAGATCGATCACCGAAAACCGAAAAACCAAAAGTCGAATTTTTACAAGTATAAATTTGGACCATCCTGGCAGGCACATACTTGTTTCTAATAAATAGTGTATTTTAGGAAAGAGAACCTAATAAATACATCTTACCGACTAATCATTACATGACATTCAGAACGCTGCTGTACGCATTTGTAAGCTGCATCTTCAAAGCACTTCTTATAAAAAACAATTAGATTCAGTTTTAGTAGAATTGCAACACCAAATTCTGAAAAAAATATAAAAGATAATCACAGTCATTGAAATTTATAACTAACCACATGGAAAAAATAAGAGCTAAATCAACAATTTATATACCAGCTTTTTTACTGAAAGAAATTGTCAAATACTAGAATAACTTGGATAAGATTTTGAAAAACATAAATAAAAGTTGAAACAATAGATTAAACAAAAAATTGAAACATCAAGACATGAAAACTATTAGTCTGGAAGATGTCGTATTTGATAGGTTTTCTTTCCTTAATTTATGAATTATAACTTTTTTTATACGTAAAAAAGAAAATGTTTTTCTTTAAATTATTCACTACTTAGTGTTATTTATTACGATTAAAATATAAGCTATGCATCTTATTTAAAAATAGTTCAAGAAAAACTTAGAGATCTTTGCTCGATAAACAATTTTGGCTTGCAGTATTTTTTGTATCTTGTACAATTTTACTGAAAAACGGAAGTTCATATTTTCAATAACCTACAGGTGCCTCCCATTTTCAAAACGTTTTCCGAGAAATCATACACCTGAAAAAAGTTCTTGTGACACACATTTCTTCTTTCCCCCTCAATAATGGTCACTATATGCTGAACTACCAATAGCGAAACTGCGACAATTGAAATTATTTGTTAATGTATTACTCTTTTTGTTTAACAAGATAAACAAAAAAGATATTCTGTGAATTGTTTAAGTATAAATTCTCTTATAGCGTTCTAAACTCGATTAATGTTTTGTATTTCACTGGATTTCAGCAAAACTCACGTTAATTAAAGAAAATCAAAATTGAAATCTAATGAAGTTAAGTGAGTTAATAAAAATTTCATTAATTGAATATTAACTCAATTGACTTAGGTGCGGAATTAATTTACTGAACTCAAATCAAGTTTCACTGAGTTTAAAATTAGTGCAAATTCATTCGTGAAATTTAAGTGGAATTTGGCAAGTGTAGATCCTTTCAAAAACGAAAAATCTTAATTGGTAGTCTACTTATCTTTGAAGAAATGAAATGTAGATTCTTTTAGTTTTAAAACATTAATACACCCATATATTAAAATCTTAAATAGGAATTTATCATGCTTTTAATTGTTAAGGCAAGTGAATAATACTATTATACAATTATTATACTAATAAATAAATTTTTTCAAAGTGAAACCCTACTCAAAGGGTATTTTATCCCAATAAGATGTGCAGACATTTTTAAAAAGATAGATTGCATAATGTAACGTACAATGATTTAAGTATTCTTCAGGATGATCTAGTAACACCATCAAGTTTAAAATAATTTTATCTATAACATGATTCACAGTATTTAAAAAAGGCCTATCGATTATAGTCTCATATTTTAAAATAGAAACTCAACCATAAATAATGCAAAAATCACACTTGGTAACATTTTTTGGAATAAATGAAAATTACGACTTTTGCCTAAAGCGAAAGAAAACACAAAAATATTTAAAGAACTACATTTGAATAAACAGTTATAACTCTAACTATTTTTTTTATTATGTACACTTAGAATTCCTTTTAAAAAATTTTTCCATCAATCAATGAGACATTTTTGAATTTTATAAATCGTGTTAAAGATAAAGTAACATGGATCTTGACGCGGTGCACCTAAAAAATCCTTGAATTAAATTTTTCTTGCAACTGCACAAAAGGAAAATTTAATATTGGTAGAGATATTCGTTGTGCAAGAATTTATCTCTGTTCACTTTTACCACGAGCTGCTCGAACGATTCATAAAAGCTTAACATCCCCAGAGAACTATTTCGAGAAGGCAGTGCTAGAGGCGAAGACTCAGAGGAACAAAACTTAAGAGTTTGATCGCCCCTGGGTACTGGGTCTGCACATCTTCAGTTTTTATCGTTCATTGTGACGTTTTTTGATGAAAAATTGTAAACACGCATTTGAATCCTCCTGCTTGTAGCATTTGGATACTTTTTATTGCATCTTAGCACTTATTCAGAGTGGATAAGAATCAGCGTGAAACATTTCCTTGGAGGTTTCAAAATCTTCGTTTTTTTGTGAAAAATTCTACTTGAAATTCTTCATTTTTACAAGCATATTTCACAAAAGACTTTTGGTAAAATTGGCTTAATAGGACGTTTGGTAAACATCACGAAAGGCCTCACAAACCTGAGCTTTCGCAAACAACTTGATCGACAGGCCTGATCCACACATTTTGTGCGGAGTCCTTTGAAAGGTTGTAAATTCAAATTTAGGCCCTGCGTGTATAAATATCAGACTTTACATACCAAAATGCTTTTAGAATAGCGAGAATAGAGTGATTTTTCACGAAAATAGGGAAATAATAGACGATTAAATTGTTTTAAATAAAATTAGTGCAGATAGGACACTGAATTTAATATGAAGCTTTTTAAATTTTTTAAGATTGCAACCGAAAATATATTGCACTTTCAATAAAATAGTTTAATTTTCAAGCTTAAGAATTTTATTTTTAACAAAATAGTTCAACTATTACACAAGTAACTGACTTTTTAATACAAGAAGACGAATTTTTTCGAAGACATTTTAATTTTAAAAAAAAGTTATATTTGAAACAGAAAAGATGACTTTTCTGTCATAAAAGATCAATCTAAGATTCAATAAGTTGAATTTGTAATATAAGAATTAAATTTTCAACTAAATAATTGAATTTTTTACAAAATAGTTGAACTTTCAGCCAAGCAAATTATTGTTTACCAAATGACAAATTTTTCACAAAATACATTAATTTTTAAGCAAATTTTCGAACTTTTAAATAAAACATAAGTTTTTATCCAAAAATGGAATAATTAAATTTTTAGTTTAAAAATTACTGCGAATCACCGATTAGTGGAATTTAACAAATAAATACGAATTTATAACAAAATAATTTTATTGGTATCCAAATAGATAAATTTTGAACAAAGGAGATTAATTCTCTGCCCGTAGAGGTGAATTTTTAACTAAATTGAAGAATTTTTTACTGCATATTTGAATTTTTACTCACAAAAGGTATGTTTTTAATTTAAAAGAAAATAGTTTAATTTTCAGATAAAAATTAATTTTTATTTCAAGAAATAATAAATTCTTACATAAAAGTTAAATGTTCGGCCAAAAAGGTGGATCTTTAAAAAAATTATTTTTAATAAAGTAGTTCAGCTTTCAACCAAGTAGTAAAATTAAAAAAAATATATATGATTTTAGAACCAAAAAATTCATTTTTAATTAAAGAGTGTAATTTTTTGACCAAATGGTTCATTGTTTAAGCCACAAAGAAGAGTTTTCTACGAAAGAGTTGAATTTTCTACCCGCAAATATAAATTATCAACAAAAAATTTAATTTACAACCATATAGTTGTATCTTAAACTAAAACAATACATATAAACCAAAAGAATGTTAATTTGAAATAGAGCACTGTATAATTAAACCAGAAAACACGAATTTTCAACAAAATAGTGGAATCTTCAACCAACAAGGATTAATTTTCAAGTAAATAGTTACATTCTTTACCGAAGGTAACTTTTCAATCAACAAGTTTAATTTCTTATCAGGAAAGTAGAGTTTTCAACAACAAAAATGCATTTTATGAAAATACTTAAATATATAACCAAAAAGATGAATTTTGAACTAAAATGATGAATATTTAGAAAATAAATTTTTTTTTAATATTCAACTTTTAACTAAATTGTGTCATTTTTAATCAAAAAGATGATTTTTTTGTCAATGAGTTGATTTTACTACCAAAAATGAGTCATTTTTATCAAAATTCGTAAATTTTCTACCAAGTAGTTGAATTTTCAACTAAAAAAGACCAATCTTCAACCAAATAGTTGAATTCTTACCTATAAGATATAAATTTTCATCCAAAAATGAAATACTTAAATTTTTATAAAAAAAATCACGACCAAAAGTAAAATGGATTAAAAAAAAATAATAACAGTGGATTTTTTATCCCAAAAATTAAATTTTAGCCAGCAATGGTTGGATTCTCTTATTAATTTCACAAAGAAATTCCTTCGTTATTGGGATATACTAATTCTGTTCGGATTAAAACTAAATAGCGAGAAAAAGGGTAAGTCTTTTGAAAACAGGAGAAAAAGGAAGATTTATTTTTAAAAAAAAGGAAAAAGATGGGCAGAGGAGAAGGAGTGTAAATTTCAAAATGTGAAGGCAGTTTCCAAACTTACTACGTTATTATTGAACTTCATAGTTGAAGGTTGTTACGGCATAAGGGATTAACCTACATTTTTCTAATTTTTCAGAAGAAAAAGAAAACGTTCTCTGAAATCTAATTTCGAATTTGAAACAAGCAAAAGTCTACTACAGGGATATTATAGTGCTGAACAGAGTCCACAAAAAATTGATCAGAAAAAATCAACCAGTTTCAAGGAATAAATGAAGATAGAATGTAGTATTAGATCTGGACACGCGTTTTCAGTACATTATACGTTGATAAAAAATCGATTTTTTGAAATAAATAAAAATATTAAAGACTGTTACGTAGATTATTAGTTTCTGAAAAGAAGGGAAAAAATAATTGAAAACAGTCATCAACTTTAGTAAAAATGAAGTTTAAAAATTTTTTTGTGAATACAAAATTTGTAACATTTTATTTTTTTCAATTGCACGCCTAAAATACTGCCTTGTGTATTTTATATTTTTTTAAATACTTCAAACACTTTTAATTATAAGTTCTTATTGATATCTACGTAGCAATTCTGTGTTCCCTATGGTATTAAGGGCAGCATCTTCGTCAGATCTTTTTTCTCTCCTTACTTAGTCCTTTCCCTGTAAAGGTTTTTGTGAACTGAATGTTCACAGAGTAGTCTATATCGTATCCCAAAGATTCGAAAAAAACGAGTTATAAAAAATGCTATAGTGAAGATGTGTGTTTGAATTATTACAAATATTCTACTTAGTAATCTCATTTACGAAAAAATGTAGATTAATCCCTTATGCCGTGCCACCCTTCAGTTGTAGAGCCATCTTTCGCAAACTTCATAATGTTTGTTAACATTTTATCACAAAGCGTAATAAATATTACAAAAGTTTGTAATAATAATTCTACTGACCCCTTCCCCTTATCCACTCCTTAAATTAGTAACACACACTGAGGAAAATAATAAACTTATGACAACAAAATCATTTTTTTTAAACTTTTGCTGTTTAAAAATAGATTCCCGTAGATACTGACAGTGCTGATAGCAATTTTTTCTTTATTTGACTTTAAAATTTAGCATTATGAACATATAGCTTCCTCATTTTGTATACAAAATAAAAATATTCCTTGTTTGAAGAAAAAGCTAGATGAAAAAAATGCTTCCATTCAGTATAAAGTATATGATTTCAGCAAGAGTCTTTCAAATTATTACAATTTTTAGTATAATCCTGGGTAATACTTAGGAAATTTAATTGTTATTGATTAAGCAAATTATTTACAAGTTGAACGATTATCATGGAATCAATTCCATTTTGTTGCACTAAAGTTTTCTCACATAAATAAGATATTTTATTGTATATACTAAATGAAAACTTTCTTCAAACAAAACCATATTGTTGCTTAAACCAATCATTTTTTTCACAAGATTATGTTTAATTCTACAAAAAATATTTGTTTAATCATCAAAATGTTTTGTTGTGCCTATAAACAAATTTTGCTAAGCATACTAAACTGTTAAGTTGGATCAACCAAACGATACAACAAAATCATTTAGTTACCTCAACCAAACGGTTTTTTTGCTTCTATAAAAACAAAGAATTTAATTTAGATAACCAAACTTTGTTCGTCTAACCAAACGTTTATCTCAGTGTAGTTTATGGAATGCCCCTTAGATGCTTCTGAGTTAGTGACACACGCGACCAGGCTGAAATATTTTAATCAAAAGTTATTTAAACAAAATGCAATAGTTGGAAGAAAAATAGAAGAAAAATATTCTCATCTAAAGAAGAGAGAAAACAACTGAAAGAGCATGAATTAAATCACTTTCATAGCAGACGCGTAAATCGGCTCAGCCTCTTTGATTCTAGCAGCTTGAGGTGAAAGCCAAGGTATTATTAGTTCAATCCATGAAAACAGAGCTAGAATATAAGGAACGTGACAGGAAGAATGAAGCTGGTTTGTGAAAAAGGGAAATGAATCGTTGGGACGCTCAAGCGAGTTTGATAGTTCTCTCTTTCATCCTGCATAAAACTCCATGCAGCGTTCCGGACTGCATATATCTTGCATAGATGATAGCAGAAGGGGGTTGGAATAGAAGAAGTGCCAGGGGGATGGCCTTAGGAGCATGGAAGTAGCAAGTTAATCAAGGAAAACGAGAACTCTCCTTTCAGTCCTTCCGCCTCTTATCCTTTCATTTTATCTCATAGAATCACTTCTTCCCTTCTCTCCTTCTTGCTTAGCTTAACTTCCTTTGCTTATCTAGCAGCTGTATCTCACTTTCAGAGTCGACTGCTTCCGGAATCGAAGGTGATGCGGAAACGCCACTCCTTTTTGGACCTCCTGGACTTGCAAAAGATCAAACTAACTTTTATATACTCGGCTCACTTCAAAAGCTGCGAGTACGAACACGATTGCATATGTGCGAAACTTGTTTAGGACGAGTTTAAAGTAAGTCAGAATTCCTTCAACTTGTGCGAGTCAACTCTTCTTTATGAAGAAGTTTTTGATTCATGAAACTTAAATCGCTAAAGAGAGTGCTGCCTTGATTTTGAAGAACATTTTTAACTTAAAAAAATCCAAAAACGAGTTTTGTATATAAATTAAATCGTGAAAGAAAGAAACACCTAATTATACGAAAGTTTTGAAAATTTGTAATATTATAATCAGCTGTGAATTTGATCTTAATTTCTAACCTTTGCTTCTATTTATAATTTTATAGTGCTCAACTTATGAACCCTTCGGAACATTTAATATCCAAGATTAAAACAGATTTAGTTTAAATTTAAATTGGCGGGCGACTTTTGATTCTCGCGCTTTGCGCTTGATAATGTATTTAACTCACGCTGCGCGGTCGGTCGTTGTACTTCTGTCACATTTATGCACAGACTTTTTGAAATTAAAGGTCAAGGCATTGACAACTGTAATTTGGTGATTACAAATTTTATTTCAATAAAGCTTTTTCGGCTCAACGAGCACATTCTCATTATGTATCTCGTGCTTCGCACTCGATTTTGTCCAAAATGCAAACTTTCCTACATCATGTTCAACACTATTATATCAAATGTCTTTTACATTTATTTCTGTACCTCAGCCTGGGGTTGCTTATCTAGATATTGAAAAATAACGTACAAATTGTATTTATTCTGATTACTTTGAAATTTGTTTCTTATTACATTCTCATTAGAAATGTATTAGATTTGATGTAAAATTTTACCCCCCCCCAGTTTTTTCAAAATGTCCACGTTTTGAGACCCCCTGAACCCGGAAAACAGGTTTTTACGAATGTCTCTGTATATCTGTATGTCTGTATGTCTGTCTGTGAGCATGATAACTGTTGAAAAAATTCGCCTATTAGATTTGCTTTTGGTACACTCTTTAAGTGTCTCAAATTGAAGGTCAAGTTCGTGAGCCAGCCATTTTGGATAAAAATGTAAAAATTCAGCGCATTTTGAAAATTTTTGAGACCTCATTTTTCAGATTTAAAAATTCTATGTATGGTTGAAAGCAGTACTTCAAAAGAAAAACAATTTATTTTAATGATTTTTTATGATAAAAAAAATGATAGGAGTCATATAATTTTCAGAATCCCACCAAAAAAACAAAAATGGACATTTTAAGCCAAAAAACGCACGATATGAAAAAAGTCACAAAAAGCAAAACGTTGCATTTTAAACACTCCGAAAACTATCATAACAACTTTTTTAATTTTTCTGAAAAATCGAAAATTCTGATTTTGATTGCACAAAAAATTAAAACATGAATGAAAAAAATGAAAAAATAATAAGAAATCAAAAATTCTATCTTGCCGTCAAAATATGCAAAATGCGACA
>JAUELO010000303.1:3115564-3127549 GCA_032357855.1 Amphibolips quercusostensackenii | reverse complement strand
AGTCAGTGAAGTCAGAAGTGTCTACGGGTACGAATCCTGCTAGCTTTTTGATACCGCACGTCCGTAATGAATACGTTCACTTGCGTCTTCTAGCCTTCCAGCGCTAGACTTTATGCACGGGGGTAGTTGAAAGCAAAAAAAATACATTGTTAACTTAATTGTTATAAAGAAATTAACCTAACAAATACTCTACATTATGGATTTTCGTTTTTTCTCTTAATTTTTCTCAAATCATGTCGCTAGTGATGTTTAATTATGGAAAATTATCATGCAATATTTTTTATTAATTTCATAAACAGATGCCCAGTGTGGACATTTAAAGGCAGAAAGAAATCGTTTTTTCGCTTAATTTTCTCTAAATCATGTCGCTAGTAATGTTTATGATGGAAAATTACCATGCGATATTTTTTATTAATTTTATCATCAAATTACGTAAGTAAATATCCAGTGTGGACGTTTAAAGGCACAGAGAAATGGGTTTTCTTTTAATTTTTCTCAAATTATGTCGCTAGTGATGTTTAATGATTGAAAATTATCATGGTATATTTTTTATTATTTTTATGAACAAATTATTTAAACAAATGTCCACTGTGGACATTTAGATGCAGAAAGAAATCATTTTTCTCCTAATTTTTCTTTAAAATCATGTCGCTAGTGATGTGATTATAATAATTATAATTTAACCGCATTATTAATATTGATATTGTAGAATATACGTAATATTCCTAGAAAAATATGGGTAGTAGTATTAAAAGTATTTTAAATATTTGAACTGATTTTGTTTATAATCTGAGGGGGAATTGTATATTGACCGTCAAAAATAAATTTCTTTAGGTTTAGGTGAAACTGAATACAATTTAAATTATTTCAATGGTAGCCTTCTTCGGTGCATTATATTAAACTGTAAAGAATTACATAATTTCCTGCAGGAACACAAATTCACAAGAACGGTTAAATTATTGGATAGAAGTTTTAAAGATCAACTATAAAGTCAAAATTCTCTATATTTAATCCAGTCGCATAAAATTACCGAGTTTATTAAAAGTTGTGTAGAACATGACATAGTAGAAGAAATAATTTTTTCTGCTTGAAAGTGACTTGTTTTGAAATTTTCAAATAATGTATGTTATCAAAAATAAGAGGGATTTAATGTTTACAATGTTGTGTGACTAACTATCACTTCAGAATATATTATTTTTAATTCGATTTATGAGAAAAACAGTTTAAAAAATCTGCCTGCTTCGTGGGCACATTCTCATCGCGCGGCTCGAATTGAGGCACGCCTGGGGCTCGCGTCTGTTGTATATCGCGCTTCGCGCTCAATAATAGATATACCTTGCGCTTCGCGCTCGGTAATGTATCTCGTTTTACGCGCTTGCATGATTTTTGCCTCGCGCTTCGCGCTCGGCTCATTTCGGTTTTCGCACTTCATGCTGGGTTAAATAGAAATAAGTTATTTACTTGCAAATATTATAAAAGTATCAAAACTTTTACGATTAAAGTAATTTTCAAATTTGTTTTTTTTTTATTTTATTCTGCACGTTAAAATTTCAGCACGACTTTGAAAACCTTTAATATAACTAAAACATTACCGGAATGCTTTGCATTTCTTCACAATTTTCTTAATCTCCACAAAAAATTTCAATTCCTCAATCTTTGGTTTAACTTAATAAGAATGCTACCAAAAAATTGAAAATTTCATTTTTGGTCAAACAGTGTTTGTTTTAATCATAGAAAACTATATTCAAAATTAAAAGGAGAACGCTCAGTCTTATGAAAATTAATTGTTTATTTTTAATGTTATTTTTTCTTTTAAAACAAAAACTATGCATGCTTGAAAAAATGATTGATAACAAATTTGTATTTTTTTTTTGGGTGAATAACTTCTGTTTTTTATTTTTTTCGTAGCATGCTTCATTTGTCCAAAAATTAAAATTTTTTATTTTTAAACTTGTTTTTTTTTTTAGAAATAAAGCAAAAATTACGCGTCCTATTAAAAATGATTCATAACAATTTGTAGATCTTTTTTTAATTCACAATTTTGGTCTCATCATTTTTTTTTTGTATTTTGCATAGTTTGGCCGCAAAATGTAATTTTTGATTTTTCATTATTTTTTTGGGATCAAAAATTTAAATTTTCATATTTTCAGAAAAATTTAAAAAAATTTTATGATAGTCTTGTTGGGCTTTTAAAAAGCAATGTTTTTCTTTCTAGGCTTTTTTTCATATTGTGCGTTATTTGGCTTAAAATTTGAATTTTCTTTTGTTTCTTTGAATTTTAAAAATACTATAACTCTTATAATTTTCTTCTTTTCAAAAAAGTCATATAGATAAATTGTTCATATTTTTAAGTAATATTTAAAACCATACATAGAAATTTTGAATTGAAAAAAGTGTTCTCAAAAATTTACAAAATGTGCTCACTTTTTGAACTTTTATCCAAACGAATAAAGTTAACTAACTTGTTCTTTTGATTTAGGCCTTAAACAAGTGTCCCAAAGCTCAATCCAATCTAATTATTTTTTCAAAAGTTATCATGCCTAAAGACTACAGATAGACAGACAATTTCGTAAAAATCATTTTTTCTGACTCAGGGGGTCTCAAAACGTAAAGATTTGATGAAAATCGGCAAAGTCAAATTTTTCATAAAACCAATACCTTCTCATTAGAATGAGAATGTAAAAATGACTTCAATCTAGAGGCGATGAGAATGTGCCCGCCTAACAGGCAGGTTTTTCATTATTTTTGTAGAAAAATGTTAATTTTCGATCTCTTTATGAAATTTGAAAACTTGTTATAATATTCTTGTAGGTCTTTTAAAAATCAACGTTTTTCTCCTTCTAACGTTTTTTCATATTGTGCGTTGTTTGGCTCAAAATTTGCTTTTTCTTTTATTTCTTTGAATTTTGAAAATACTATATAATTTATTATAATAATAATTTCATAATTATGATTTTTTAATTAAGAAAAGTCATTAGGATAAATTGTTCATCTTTTTTAACACTATTTATATCCGTACACCGAATTTTTTAATTACGAAAAAAAGTGCTCTCAAAAATTTTCAAAATGTGCTCACTTTTTAAATTTTTATCCAAACTAGCTGGTAAATAAACTTATTTTTTAGATTTCGGCCTCAAACAACTGTGCCGAAGCTCAATCCAATCTGATTATTTTTTCGAAAGTTATCGTGCCTACAGACTACAGACAGACACCTTCGTAAAAATCGCTTTTTCTGACTCAGGTGTTCTCAAATCGTGCACATTTGATAAAAACCGGCAAAGCCAAATTTTACATAAAATTAATTCCTTCTCATTAGAATGAGAATGTAAAAATGACTTTAATCGTAGAGACTTTGATAATTTTATAATATTTGCAAGTAAATTTTCTTTTTCTTCATCTAAGTCGAGCATGAAGAGTGAAAACTTAAAAGAGCCGCGCGCGAAACGCGCGATGAGAAAGTGCCCGCCAAGCAGGCAGATTTTTTATTATTTTTCATCACTTTTTGTGCAAAAATTTTAATTTTTGATTTTTTAAATAAGTTTGAAATTTTGTTATGATAGTATTGTAGGGCTTTTAAAAAGCAACGTTTTTCTCCTCTTGACTTTTTTTCATATCGTGCGTTGTTTGGCTTAAAATTTGCATTTTTTTTTGTTTGTTTGAATTTTTCAATATACTATGAGTCTTATAATTTTCTTATCATCTAAAAAAGTCACTCAGATAAATTGTTCACCTTTTCAAGCACTATTCATAGCCGCACGCAGATTTTTTATATTTCAAAAAAAGTGTTTCTAAAAATTTTCAAAATGTTAAAAAATATTAGTTTTTTAAATTAAAATACATTTAATAGTTAATAATAACAAAACAACAATACAAATCAAACAATAAAACTGGAAAAAAATTCAGGCAGCAGGAATTGAGCCCTGACTTGAGCGCTACCTCTCCATTCGACGTGCGTGGATTATTTTTAAGTCGTTTTCTCGAGAACTAATGAAAAGAGCATCTCATTACTTTAGCATATCGAAGGCTTGGCAATGACTTATTCCTAGTCGAAATATTATTCCTAAAAAAATTTGGAAGGGTGTGAGTTCTCCTTTTGAGTAGAAATCAATCAAGTTTTCAGAATGTCAAATGTAAATTTTGTTTATTTTACATTAACCCACGTTTTATCATGGCAAAATGGTATATGTGGTATTTACTAAAATTATCATCTATTTGTCCTACCGTATTTCCTTTCGATATACCAGTAGTTGCCTCTCAAAATTGCACACATTTCCTCATGGCAGCCATATTTTCTGTACTCCTTCCATGCTCCCAACTTTTTTTTCCTTTTCCTACTTTTTTCTTATTTCATCCTATTTCTACCTCACCTAGGTAAAGAGACCCGAAGAGAGAATATCTCTTAAGCGTGTATTGCATTCGACATCCTTTCCGCGAAAGTGCAGCACTCTCAGTTCGTTCTTTTCTCTTACCAAACGGTAAATTCTGTTTTTTAAAAAAGGAGTAATCGCGAACATGTCAGAAAACGATCGACTCTTCTGTTTTGCTTTTTATGTGAGTACATTGTAATATGCCTGATTACGGGAACCACACAAACTGCAAATTTGTTTATTATTTAATTTAGAAATTCTTAAATGTTAAGTTATAATAATATATATTTTTTATTAATAGCGTTTTGCAGGCGATGCCTTTATAGCAATTTTCTTTTTTTTTTCAATCGGATGTGTCTAAAAGTTATAGCTTAGTCTCGTATCTCCCGCAAAAAATTACACTAAAAATGCATATATATTTTATATTTGCCCTTTCAAGATAAAGGAAATATAAGCGAACTTTTATATGATTCCTATTGATACTCATATCTTTATTGATTGAATTTGCTTTTCAACTTATTTTATTAATCACTTACGACATTCTTATATATTGTGAATTGTCACTTCTGATTAGATTATTTGATACCATGATTTTGGACTATAACGGACTGCTCTCTATACATATTTGAGTTTGACATCATTAAAAAATTTTCTGAATCACTGTACATGTAATGTGCAATCAGTAGATATTTCTGTTGTAAATGATTTCTACTATACTACTTATATACGTGAGCTCTTAATAAAGAATCATATTTCTTCGATTGGACTGAAAAATAGGAAAATTGTAGTTCTATTAAATAATTGTTTATGTGGAAAATATTTGCCACTTAGACAAATATTTATCGTAGTAAAGGGGGCACAATTTTGTACTGTTGTGTAGATATAACCCGTATTTGGTATCTTTAACTCTTGCTATTGAAAAAAAATCTTTTCCACTACAGCTTTGATAGGGTGTTCCACGGCCATTTCATCGATCATTTTAAAACAATTAATGTTATTTCATATTATTTTTAATACAACAGTAAAAAATATCTGTAAGAGTCAGTGGGTGCACAGAAAAATGAATAAATTCGTCGCCTCCTTTTTGATAAATATTGGTCAAAGTGAAAAATATTTTTCTCATATATTACCATCTAAGGGGACTACAGCTTTTCAGTGTTTCAATCCAATCAGAGAAATTGCGGTTTTATTAGTGAGAAGCATCTGATACTTGCACAATAAATGTACAGAGATTCAGACATATTTTCTGATGATGTTAAACTATGATATGTATCAAAAGCAGGCCTTAACAGTAAAAAATCATCATTTTATATGATTTATTCTAATTTAACGACAATTCACTCTGCATAGGCATTTTTTACTGCTGCGTTTCTTCCTAATAATAAATATGGTTTAAGTAATTATTACAGAAGCTTTTGCTGTTTATGAAAAAATCACAACCAATAAAAAAATATGATTTAAAAAAATTAAAACATAATTCATATTATTTTTTTCATCTTTAATGGCAATTGACGATGCATACAAATTTCTTCATTGCAGCATAGGGTACGGAGGATAATCATAGTTGTACATACTGATTTCAAAGCCCTTTTCATCTATTGAAAAATTGACTTATTATTATGTTAACAAAAAAAAAAACCTTTTATTCGTTATTTCCAAATTTATTGTGGATATGCGAACATAAGATATATTTTTCTGTTCGTAGCTTTTTGGTTGGCAATCTGTGTATTAATTTAATAAGATTCAGAATAACAGTTGTCATCATGTTCACAACCATTTTTACTAGACTTTGGGATCATTTAAATTTAGCTTAAATAATATGAAAAAATGCTAAGATTATTAATAATTATCCTTTTTGTAATGAATAGTAAAAGGCAGGCCCAATTCTATATTATTCAAAACTAAAGAATAAGTCTCATTATGCCTCTGTCTTAATTACTTATTTTTTTGGTGAAAAAATTATCAATTAAAAATCTTTTCATTCTTTAGGGCTTAGTTAAAAATAATTTAGGGTCAAGTCTCATGTTTTCGCTTTGTACATTTTCAAATAATAAATTTTTCAAATTAAAGCGTTAAGAATTTAAGTATTTCTGATTAATCAGTTTTAAATGTGAGTTTTTCTGACATGACTTCGAAAATAAACAATGTTTTTTGAAGATAAGCGTTTATCAGATATAAAATATCCCCTATGGATGAACAACAAGAATCTATAAACATATATGGAAATAGTTATGATCTTATGAAGCGAGAATAAGTAAACGCGGTTATGCTTTATAAAATTTCATGATGTTTCTGTAAGTGCATGCATCAGAGAGATCATTTTTTTCATGAACAAAGCAAGGAAAAATAACTTAAGTCTGTAAATAATGCTACTTTTTCTTCTATGAAGCAATAATTTGTGAACACAGTGTATTGGTGAAGGTGGATTGATTAAATTAAAAGATTCTCAACACTACCTTCTCGTCGTTTCAATAAATTAAAAATGTTACTTAATCGCGTTAATCTATCAAACTTTTCCATTTATCACGTTTTCCATTTCTATGTATAACCCTGTTTCAATTAATACAATAAAGCTCTAAATAATCCTCTTAAAGTCCACATGATTCCATTTTTCATTCGGCACATCTTTTGCACTGTTTATCCAAGAACATTCTTAAACAAGCAAAGTTGCAATTTTTCAACTAACTAAAATTACCGAATTAAAGAGGAACATAAATTTGTGCCAGGAAAACTCTTCATTAGCCCAGTGATCATTCTAATTCTGCCAGGCCATGATCATGCATTTTTACAAACTTAACTCACTTACCTCAACTCACATCTACCCTCTGCAGGCTTAAAAACCTCTTTAACTCAATTTCAGTCCGAACAGAGATTTTTAAAGACAATGGTTTTTGTCAAGTAGCACGTCTGTGAAAAAATTTTTAAGAAGCACTGATTTGTACAAAAAATTATTCAAAATTTTATGTAATTAATTGCCTTACCAAACATTTTTTTGAGTTAAAAATGCACAAGTCAAACTGGTAATTAAAGGGTGATTGAAAAAGATAGGTCATTTTAATTTTAAATAACTTACATCCTTTATGCGTTTTATAGTTACAAACAATGTTTATTTTTATTGAAAATATTATATGCAGTTTTTGGAATTAGTTTAGCTATTTTCGAATCTCCGTTTCGATAAAACGAAAAGCTAAGGAGATTCTTAACCTGTAGCACAGACCTTACCTGTAGCACAGACCTTACTTGTCATCTCAAACTTTAAAATACTCCAAACTGTACTCATATACCCCAAAAATGTAATTCAATCACACTTAAAATTTACTTATTACTAATATAACACAATCTGTCTTGCTGAATCTCCTAATAAAATAAAATAATATTGCACCAACTTAACTGCAAAAGACACGAAACTATACTCCCACCCAGGTGAAAATAGCAGCCAAATTAACTTCGGAAGAATCAAACCTACATTCCTAACTGGAAAGTATATTTTAACCATCTTTGAAACTGACCCTTGATAATATAACGAAAGTTGTCGTAGTTAAATTAACCCAGAACTTACAAAAAAAATGTTTAAGTCGACAAAATTAATCACTTAACCTTCGTGAAAAATATTCCGTATAAACGTGCTGAGGTAGTTTCGGCATGAGAAAAATGTAGATCGGCAAAATTGCACATGAATTGACTAATATTCATTTTACCCATGTCGTGTCCTAATTTTTTTCATGACAAAATCACCTTAGTGCATTCAACTACACTCTTAGCTCACCCCTCACTGATATAACAAGAGCTATCTTATGTGGTATGAAAGTATTCCTCTCAATTTGAGAGAATGGTTTTCTCTTGAAGAGGATTATTCTCAAATCAAGAGGATCTTCTTAAAGGAAGAGGAAAAATCCTCTTGATTAAAAAGGATCCTCTAATCCGTTTTAAATGCAACACTCTCATTTGAAGAGTATTTCATCTACTTCTACATGTGATAAATAATAGGTTAGGTTTTTCTAAATAAATACATATATATTTTTGCTAAAAATAATATGAAAATTCATTAAATTTTCTTTATACTAAATATAATTTGTACTAAATACGATAATTATCAATACTAAATAATATTCATACAATTAATTAACTTATTCTAATACTTGATGCGTATAGCTTTTTCCAGTGTTCGATTTATTGATATTTTTGTTAAATCAAAGCATTTTGAATCAAGTGCGACTCATCAAGATTATATTTGTTTTGCATTAAAGACTATCGAATCTTTTTAAACAGATGTAGAGAAGTGAAGAAAAAATTGATGAGGCTAAAGTTTCATTTTGTAAAGAAAGTCTGTTGAGGTTGAAGTTTCAAAAATTATATTACTGCTAAATTTGTAAATTATCGAATTGGTTGGTTAGATATAAAATTTGTTTGGCAGTTCTTTAAATCACAAGCAAATGTTGAGATTATATCGCATTACAATTTTTTTCTTTCTTACAACAATTTCGCAAAGCAAATTTAGCTGCGTAAAATAATTAAACTTTTTTTTTAAATTGTACAAAAGAAACTTAAATTAATTATTTTTAATACAAAAATAATTTTATTATGCGAACCAATCTGATAATTTTAAATTTAACGAAAATGTAATTTTCTGAAACTTTAACCTCAACATACTTTTATATAAAATGAAAATTTAACCTCATCAATCTTTTTTTTTCTTTTGTATATCTTTTTTTTAAGCTTTTTATAATGTTTAACGCACAACAAAATTATTATTGGTAAGGGGTCAGAGCTGACTCGAAATGCTTAGATTTAACAACAAATATCAGTAAATTAAACACTGGAAGAGTCCACAAGAATTAATTATTTTATAGCCAGTCAAAACTATACATCTTCAAAACTAATTACAATTTGTAACGTAGTGGCACCGCTTTCAAATCAGTTTGCGGTATAATTACTATTTTTAGTGAATAATGTGAGAAAAAATCATCATGCGGTGAGGCATTCCCAGTCATTACTTTAGTTGGCCTCGTATACCATATAATTATGGATATTCAACTGTACTAGTTTAATTTTCACATTAAAAAATCAATTTTCATATAAAAAAAAAAAATTTTTATTTGTAATAGTTTAATGTACTGCTAAAAAATTACTTTTTCACAAAAAAAAGAAAGAATTTTGAAACAGAAAAAATGAATTATATCAAAGATTTTAACTTCTAACCAAACAGTTTCATTTTCAATGAAGGAAGATAAAGTTTCAAAAAAAATGTTCAACAAAAAAAAACAAGTTTAATTTTCACTTTGAAATATTAATTTTCAACAAAAAAAACGAATATTTATCTGTAATAGTTCAATCCAGAATTAAAAAATCACTTTTTTACAAAAAAAATAATGAATTTTCAATCAAAAAAATGATTTTTCATCAAAAATTTTAACTTCCAACCAAGCAGTTTCATTTTCAACGAAAAAAGATCAAGTTTCAACGAAGAATTTAATAGTTGATATTTTATTAGAAAAAGATTTTAATTAAAAATAAAAAACAGTTCTATTGATCCAACAAAAGCGAATTTTCAACAGAATAATTACATTTTCAACCATAGAGATTAATTTTTAACTAAAATAATGAACTTTTAACAATGTTGTTCAACTTTCCACCAAATAATTGAATTTTTATCAAAAAAAGATCTCTTAAAAAACGTTTGGTTGATACTTCAACAACAAAAATTTGATATTAATATAAATCCGGGTTGAATTCAACCAAATATTTAAACCCTTAACCAAAACGAATTTCACCACAAAAGATTTTTCAGTAAAGAAAAAAAAACATTTCTGCTAAATTAAAAAAATTTGAAACCTAAATGTAAATTTCCCACAAAATAGCTTAATTTTCAACAAAAAAGTTTATTTTCAACTAAAAAATTAAATTTTTTATCTAGATGATTGAATTTTCAACCAAAAAAGGTAATTGTTTTATCACAACAGTGAAAATTTTATCCAAGAAAGATTTTTGAATCAAGGGAGAAAAAAATTGACAACCAAATTGTTGAATTTTGAAGCCAACAAGACGAATTTTCTACAAACCAGCTAAATTTTAAACCGAAGAGATATATTTTAACTAAATCGATGAATTTTCTACAAAAAGAGTTGCAGAGTTCACAGAAAAAGAGAAATTATATAAAACAAAAAATTAATTTCAATCCAATTATTGTTAAATTTACAAGTCAAAAATACAAACTACCAATAAAACAGTAGAATTTTTAACAAAAAAAGATGCAATTTTTAACAAAATAGTTCAATTTTAACCTAAAAATACTAATCGTTCAAAAAAAAAAACAGTTTAATTTTCAACCAGATAATATAAATTTTTAGCAACTTAGTTGAATTTTCTAAACAAAGAGATGAAATGTTATCAAAAAGAAATGAATTTCCAACAAATTAATTACATTTTTAACTAAACAGGTGAATTCTCAACTAACAAAGATGAATTCTCGAACAAAAATGTAATAGTTGATATTTGAACTATAAGAATCTCTTAAATTTGAGTTAGAAACAGTTGAATTCAATAAAAAACAAAAAATTTCTATTAAAATAGTTGAATCCTTAACCAAATATATTAAATTACTACAAAAGGAGATAAAGTTTCAAACCTTTTTAACTTTTTTGCAAAATAGTTAAATTTTCAACCCAAAAAAAACGAATTTTTTACTTACAATATGAATTTTCTATGAAAAAAGTTAATTTCCATATGAGCAATTGAATTTTTAACCAAAAAATATTACTTCTTAACAAATTTGTTGAATTGTTAACAAAATAATAACATTTTTTTATAAAAAAGAATAATTCTCAACTCTTCGAACTGCCAAAATAAGAAGATCAATACATTTCATATAAATGATTGAAATTTGGAATAAGTCCTTATTGTATACCTGAGTATCAACATTCATCAAAACCTTGGTTCCTAACAAACGTTTGGAGCTGGTGCTTTTGAGACTCTTAACTATGTGTATTGAGCTGATGTTTTCTGATTTCTGATAATTCTGTGTCACTTAAGTACTTTTGTCCTATAATATATAACAAATAATATATAGTTAAGATAATAAATTTATAGACTTTTACTTATTGTTACACTAATTAAAAAACACATATGGTTGAGTAAAGGGTTACGGTAAAATTTGCCGTAGACGTTACTTAAGTTACGGCGAAATTCGCAATGATGTACGTAATTCACTTTCTTCACGGGTAAAGCAATTACTAATTAAAAAATAAATTTGCAATTCAACTCTTAATTTCACATCATGGAAACGGGCCGCAGTGTGATTATACACATATTCTCTTTGCAGTGACAGGTGAGCGTTTTGCCCTAATTTTTATACGTTATGACGGCAAAATTTGCCAGAAAAGAGATCTTCCGGACCAGAAATTTTGGAGCCCGGAAAAATTTTCTATAGATTCGATACACTACGCTATTTTATTGTTTATTTATCACGCAAAACTTGTCCATAATCTATTGAAATGCGCCATAACCCAATTTTCGATTGAACGGCGAATTACGCAGTGACGATTTTTTTTTGTTGACTTTACAGTCTAACTGTTCTAACCAAACTGCCAAATCACCAACCGGTTCTCTTATTTTACTTGTG
>JAUELO010000303.1:3038828-3057328 GCA_032357855.1 Amphibolips quercusostensackenii | reverse complement strand
TGTTCAATGGACTTTTTACTTTATACTCTGACTTAATACAATCGCTCTACTCCAAGCACACATTAAATTACAAGTCAGATTTGTTTTTATCAAAGGTAGCAGTGCTCTGGAGCCCCAGGAGCATACCAACTGTCCTATTTTGGTCGTTTTTCGCCTTGCCGGTTCTATTTCAACTAGGCCGAAACTCTTTCCTGACGGTTCTGTCTTGATAGGCCGTCCCGTACGAAAAAGGGTTAAGAGGACTTATGCTTATAACGACACTGTAGTTTATAAAATTTTATTTATTTTTTTAATTCGAGAAGTGAATGCTTTCATCTGTGCTCCTTCCTTTTAAAAAATGGAGTGGATGACCGTGGACTTCGTTCTCTTCTTATCTGGATGCAAGCGTTCCAGGTGGTGACGTATCAATTTCCTTGTTGATGATATACTGCGTTGCTATGCTGCGTTGTTTCTTGGTAGATAGGCCGTGGCCTCTTTTGTTTGTTTGCGTACCTTTTTCAGTTCAGTGAATTTCAGAAAAAAGAGAGTTTTTCGTAGCATAGCAGCTACTCAATTCACGCACTAGTTTGAACTCTGGTTTTCTCAATTTTTAGGATTATTGGGTCGCCCGTGGGTAGACGGAGTTTCTTAACCTTTTAAATTTTTGTATAAATTCTCTTACTTCCAAGATTTGTTTCAACGATACAACTTTTATGAGATATTTTTTTGATGATTTTGTAGAATGCAAGGAGTCGAAAAGTTGATCGTAATAGGATCACCGAAATTTTACGTGGTAAATAAGAAATATATCATCTGTATTGAGGACTGAATTGCGTGAAGTAATTCAGTACGTCTTTATTGCTCTAAGGCTAGAAGAGAACTAAATTTGCGTCGGGCCTTAACGCTAGACTATGGTTTACGTATCTTAGACAAGTGATCGGCAAACTTTTTTCTCGGTTTTCAGGTATGATCAGGCCCGTCCCGACCTAATTTTTTCTACAACTTTTCGGTCTGTTTACGGACGTCAGTTAGGGTGAGATTACTCCAGCAGGCATCTTTTATCCATAGGCAGGTTACAGTAAGAAAATTTAAAAACTCTAAATTTTGTAACTGGAGATTTAAAAATAGTATAATTAGCATCTACGAATTTTTCCGAATCCACTGATATATTACTTGCCTAGAAAAGTTGAAAATTTGATAGAGTTTAGCATCAAGAAACTTTAACTCAATATTCAATTTCATACTTGATAGTTCTCAAATTTTCAACCTTCATAGACAAATCACATGTTGTTGGAATGGGATAAATATATAGATTCCAATTATATTACTTTCAAATCGCTGATTTCAAAACTAAGAATTTTTTAATTTCAAATTTTGATCCCATTTTTAACAAAGGACCCCTGAGAGAAGGGTTGTTTAGCCAAGCTCGCAGATACCTGACCAGAAAGTTGGTGGTTGGTCAACCTGGTCAGGGTACCCTGCCCTGGTCAATGGCGTATTGACCACTATCTGAAACGCACGTATAGCCCAAGTAGTGGGGATGAAGAATTAAGATTAGGTCGCTCGTAACATCACCCGGTCGTCTGATATTTTTTTATAAAAAAAGCATTACAAAAGTTCTACTTAATATTTATCGAAAGGCATTTCACAAATTCATATCTTTTCAAAAAGTTTAAGACTAATTCAGGTGTGGACAAATTTATTCGCTGAAAGGTACGTGGAAAGTTCCACTATATTCATATATTTTTTCAGCTTTCTCTCACAGAATATAGTTTTTTTTCCAAATTCTTTAAATATTTTTTCTTGTGTTTTATAGATTCTGGAATATTTATTAAACAAAAATATTTTCGGGACGCTCATGTATTATTTACAGGAATACCTAATTCCTTCATTGACTCCCTTTTAATAAAATTATTTTTCATTTAAATAAATACACATTGTATATTGCCAAAAAAGCAAAAAAAATATTCTGGTGATAAAGTACAGTTTTTAGCAATTCCTTTAAATCTTTTCTACTGCAATAAAAATTTATTTAATTAATTAGAACTGTATAGGAGTACCTATGCATCGGGTTCTCCCGAATCTTGTTCCATTTGGTAGAAAAAAAAATTGCATAACTTTTCTTACTTTTAAAAAAGTTTGCAGCATTTTTAGACTTTCTTTTAGTCGAAATTTAAAAAAAAATGACTGTTTTATGATATCAAAATGTATAATTTTGTCTAATATGTCTCTTAGATTTGATCTATCAGTAAAAAAAATGTTCTATGTTAAAAAAGGACTAAATAAGTGCATTAGTTTATCAAAATAGTTTAGCAAACTGAACGTTGGGTCCATCTATTTTTAAATTATTAAAATAGTTGATTGAGAAATTCTTATGAAATCAAAAGAAATTTCTGTTCTTTAAATTCAGAGCAAAAATACGAATAAATCTTACGTCATTGTTGAGTAATCATAAACAATGTTCAGTCGTGGAATGGATGTTTTTACGGAATTGAGATTACGAAATTTGTCAATTGCATTTATTTGTTATCAGATGCAACGTCAGATTCCAAATATATTCTTTTGCACGCAAATTTTTGTTTGAGATAAAAAAATTAACCAAGATGTTTTAAATATACCATAAATAATTAAAATAATATTATTTAGTTTTCAATATCACTTATTTTACATTATCCAATTAAACACTGCATCTGGTAACAAATTACCGCAAGCGAAGAATCTCTAATTTTTAACTCTGTGGAAATTTTCATTTCACAATTAAATATTTTTTATTCCTTCATGAGTACTCAAGCAATCAAAAAATATTTATGCGTGTACTTGTTCCAGATTTTACAATTTTATAGATTTGACGATGTGTTGAACTCAAGAATGCACATTTTTATTAAGCGATTGTTCTTTTTGGTAATGAATAATTGCTGATTTCAAATAATTTCACATAATTCAATGATAAAATAAGTGTAAAGGATACATTAAAATACGGAAAATACGGCAGATGTCATGCTTTTTTTTAAAGCAATGTGATGAAATCGATATCACCTTTTTATCGATGGTTCTTTCAAGTGTAAAGGTTTTTTATATAGAAAAAATTTATTTGGTTATTTGCTCCATATAAGAACATCAAATTGTTTCTTAAAGAATCTTACGTAAATCTTGAAGGCTTACCGTGAAGTTTCAAATACTTCAGTGTATAGTAATTTCAACTATATATGTATACCTAATCAAATATGCTAATGACAGTAGGAATTTTTACTTAATATGTGTTTTTTTTAGGCATGAAAGATTCTTTCTTTTGGTCTATTCTAATAATAATTGGTAAATTTGAAGTTTAACATTCAAAATAATAATTTTCCTGTAGTGACGCTTTATCCTGTTTCGTTATCGCCTTTTTTCGGTGTATATGTATACAGGATAAAGTTAAAATAACCAATGAATTCCTCAATCTTTCCAACAACGTTAAAGGGGTTATGAATTACATTTTTTAGAGCTGTAAACTTTTATTGTATGCTAAATTTTTTCGCAATAATTCAGAAGATGAAATGAGATAGGGACTGGTATATATAGTGTAATATTTTTTAAAACATTCATCAGTCACAGTACGATTCAGAATTTCTCTATAAACCAATTTCCTCTGGCTGGCAAAATATGAGGGTCGTTTGTACTTTGTTCCTTGCTTCAGTGGTTTTATTCTATTACATTGGTAAATATATCTGCATATACATAATTTCAAGTACATTTTTAATTACATCTTAATTTAAGTATTCTATATTGCTTCTCTATTCGAAATTTTTTAAATTAGGAAAACCTTTTCCCTAAAACGTATCATTATTATAAAATCGTGCGGGGCAAGTACGCCATAGAAACAAAAGTTTCATTTTGAACAAACAAACAGCGTCAAAATGTATTGAAACAAAAATGAAACTATAATTAAAGTACATTGGTTCATATTGAGCAACACGAATATTGAAAGAAATTCAACAGTTTTTTAGGTTTTACATTCATCAAGTAAGGGAACATAAGTAAAGTTAAAAAGAGTTAGTGTGAAAATGATCTGGAATAAAATTACGTCCCGAATTATTCTGTGTGTCCATAGCACTAAAGCATGTCACTGCATCGCATGAAAAATTAAATAGTTGAATTTTCAACTAGAAGCGATCCATTCACCGCTAAAATGGATCAGTTAAGCTTTCAGATAAGGGTATTTGATAAACGATTTTGAAAAGGTCCGACTGGCTCTGAAATTGTTCTGAGTCCAAACCTCAAATTTTTCCGTCACTACAAACTATGTATATTTAATTTTAATTTTTGCTACGTTGCAATTTAATTATAATCATGCGTACCGTAGTGGTCTCGCAGTGGATACAATTTTGGAAATTGTTGATGAAAAAATATTTCGTCTAAAAGTATCTCATAAACTGCGAGGAAGCAGACGAAAATTTAGAAAGAGATGGTCTATAGGAGAAGCCACGCTTGACAAAAATATAATTTCTGCACGACACCGACACTTCTTACTAAATCCGAGGAAAGGCCCAAAATCCTATGCCTTTATTATTTATTATTATGATACAAATTCAGTCACTAATTTCGGTGAAAGGCGTAAAATTGAAATCTTGGGAAGACATAATACAGAAGCAGAGATCGAAAATCTGACGTCTGAGTGCATTCAAAGCAGACGAAACTTGATCACACACACAATATATTTTCACTCACAACACAGACACTTTTGATGAAATCAGGGGAAAAGCCTAAAATTCGAAGACTTTATTCTTTTCTATTAGTATAAGCATTTAGTCATTTATTGCGGTAAATGGTGTCAAAGTAAAATCCTTTGGAAATCAATTCTGGACGGAGCTGCATAAATAATATGATGGAGAATTTCTTTAGAGATCCATCTATCGGCCGCCCTTGTAACTGCACTATTATCAACCACTGAAGAAAATATGTGCTGATAATTATTTTTCTTATTCATTTCATTAAATTTTTTTTGCAGAAATAATGATTTATCTAAAAATATAAAAATAAACCAGCTTTTGCGAAAAGAAATGTAAAGAATGTGTACATTTGTAATTCGTATATAAAATGTGCACGTGAGATTTAGAAATTTCGTACAAGTTTTTAGGTCTAATTATCATAGAATTATTACATATTATTATGATAAAAAGTATATATGCTAGATGCACTTTTTGGAAAATTTTGAGAAAAACTGGTTTGAAAAAATCAAAGGAACATGTATGTTCGTAGCCACATCGACTTTCAGATGATTTCATGGTTAGGGCGATAGCTTGCTTGGCTAACGTAATATTATAATTTTTTAATATATCTTACCCCTTAAAAAAACATTCTAAATGAAAATCGGGGAAGACGAGGAAAAAGCGTTCGCCCCAAAAAAATTTGCCTCACGTAAGAAAACTAAGGAAAAAGAACCAAATCTCCCGCATGCGCTTCAATGAGGCTAACTTTGCAGGACAATCATTCGCGGTAGATTTCTTAAAAATAAAAAAAAAAAGCAGAAAAAATAAAAAACACGAAGCAAATGAAATATTATATACTCCCCAGGGTCCATTTTTAAAGTAAATGGTCCTGGGAAACACCGACGAGAAAAATGCAGGCATGAATAGATTTTACTGTACATGTCGTTTCATTCTTTTTACTCTGGACTTGGTTCCGGTTCATCCTCTTCAAAATAAGGCCGCTTATTTTAGGTTGCACCCAAGCTATTCTCTGGTTTAGACATATGTATAAAAACAGGTTTCGCCAGAGATAAAAAAGCATTGTAAACAATCTGTTACTTATTCTTTGGATTAAAAACACTTATGAGTGTATTATTACAGAAATAACAATCCGCATCATGATTTTGCGGTTTAATTCAAAGCATTTGTGTACAAAAATTTAGATTGGGATTATTTCCTTGACTTGCAGAAAAGAAAAAAAATTAAATTTCCAATATATTTTTACAGACCTTATTTCTACTGACTTAAAGCGAAAAATACAAATATGTTCACCTTATATCTAATGAATTAAATCTAAAAACACAAAAACGCAAATGGTAGAAGCCCCACAAGAAGAAAAAAATAAACGTAAGTTTTCGAAAATTGAAAAGAAGGATACACATTTTTCAAAATATTTCAGAAACGAAAAATCTAAACTTAAATTTTTAAACTAGACCTGATATCAACAAACGGAAGCCATGTTTGTATTTAGCATTGAAAAGTACTTCGGAAATGGTATGTCACATTTAGCGAAAACAGGTCATTTTTGTTGATCAGTGTTAGTTTTCGGCTAAAAGCAAAACAAATCTTCAAGAAAATAGTCGAATCTTCAATCAACTAGTAGAATTTTCTTCTCATTAAGATGACTTCAGAAGGATAAATTTTCTTATTGGGTTCTCCTATCACACTACCGCGCGACCATCCGAAATTGTCAGTGCAACCAGCGCGAGTACTATTGAAAATCACTGCTAACTTCGAAACGTGTTTCCTCTCTTAAAAAAGGAGCGTTAAGAAGAAAAGGCAAGTATTTCTCGAATATTCTACTTCGACCTCAACTCGTGGTATGATTTAGGAATGTTGTAGCCCAGCCGATGTTAATAAAACTTTAGAAGATCTTACCCATATCACATTGAAAACAACCTTATTTATAAAAAGTGAATTAGGATTATTAAAATTAATGAATAACTATATTTTTTTCCAGGACCAAGTTCAAGTGCTGGCTTTGGTTCTCCACCAAATCTGTTTCCTAACCCTCATGACAACCCAAAAGTTGCTTCTGCGATGGACAGACATCCTAGTCCTCCTTTAAATACGTATCCTATTCCTCCAGGTTATCAGATTAAAGAAGAGACAACTCCGGACCTTCTTAATGTAGGCTATGGAGATCCAGAAAGTTCCATTTTCAAAATGAGCTTACCTG
The DNA here is from genome assembly GCA_032357855.1 of Amphibolips quercusostensackenii. Classification (NCBI taxonomy): domain Eukaryota; kingdom Metazoa; phylum Arthropoda; class Insecta; order Hymenoptera; family Cynipidae; genus Amphibolips; species Amphibolips quercusostensackenii. The sequence goes on along the minus strand of JAUELO010000303.1, from coordinate 3,050,443 downwards.
CTAGTGTACTAGTATCACCGAATAACTTTATCGTTGGAAAAGTGAATGCTCATGGCGTTTTGTTAAGCCTCTATCAAACAGTATTACATGGCCGTCATCCTGTTCAATTAAACTTGAGGAATGGTAGAATTACTCGGCTTTTAGAAGAAGAAATTGCGATTTTACCTTTTAATCGTTTGATTAAGTAAAGATTTCACTGATAAAATTAACTTAAGCAAATAAATGTAAATCTTGAAGGATTGAAATAAGAAATATGCATTGCAAATCTATTTGACGTTTCATATTTATTCAAAAATTATATAAGATCGTTTCTAAAACTTGTTACAGTCAGAGATTGATACGTTCTATATGAAATTCCGCTAGAGAAATAGCCCAAATATTCATAAGATGGACCCTTAACAGAAAATCCGGAAATTACACCAGAGACTGGATCTATGCATGGTTTTGGGCGTGTCCCATAAACTTAATTTAGGGACTTTACCCGTAAATAGGCAGGATCGCATAAACGATTCGTCTTCGATTTGGAGGCATGAAACATCCTCTCTTTCAGCCCCGCGGCACATCTCATCAGGAAATCGCCAAGCGGCATCTATTCTCGGAACGCACAAATCCAGTTTACGAAAATCCAGGTTCCAGTGTAGTCTGAAATTCTGAGCATAATGAAAAATCTGGAAAAACGCTGAAAATTTGTTTGAAAACCAAGAAAAATATCCTTAGAATGCGAAAAAGCTACTGCTTTACCTATTCCAATAACACGCTTTAACTACTCTAACTTTCTTTGCTTATGCAATGTCAATTTGGACTCTCTATTGGAGCGTGGCAAGAACGAGTGAAGTTATTTACCAGAAATCAATTAAAATAGGAGTATAAACAAACATGAATCTACTTGCAGAAACTCTTTGCCTGTTAACACAAAGAACATTTAACCAAACTTAAAAAATATTTGCACACTTCCAATTATGATAATTTTATAGAACCGAAAAGATATAATGCTTATTTAGCAAAAGCTTTTAAATATGCATTAGTTATTGAATTTCAATATTTCTTTGAATCTTCATCTTTTGACACTTCTTTAACCAAAGTATGGTCTAAAATCACGGCTTTTGAACATATAAAACTATATCCCTTTTCCCCTACTACAAGTTCTGTTGATTCAGAGGTCACGGCTTAGATGGAAACTTATATGCTAGAACTTATTAATAATGCTAAGGAAATTAATATTAATTAGGCGGATATGCTAAACTTTACTTGCAATTTTAATGATACTAAAGAAACTCCAGCGATAAGCTCTAAAATGAATTCTAAAGCTAAGTTTTCCCCAGTTTTCGACAAGATCAGCTTTTGACGTCCTTCAAAACCTTCAAGACTCCACACTTGAACACCTGTTAATAATTTAGAATCAGATTTTTTAAGTCTCTTGTATCTTGGGATTACTTATTGCTGTTGTTTTATCAATATCTGTATGTATGTATTCTGGACTGATGCTCTACAACAAAGTAAAAATATATCAAATGTTCATAATTATCAACAGTAGTATTGCTATGAAAGCACAGTTTTACTTACCGACATCTCTGTTTCGCCCACAAATTGTACAATTATAACCTAGCAGAGATAGGCCTTACCGACCATTGGCAGTACCAGCTGTCAACAAGTCAACATGGTACTGAACCTTGTTTTGTCTGTGAGTAAAGTAGTGCTCTCATAGCAATACTACTATTTACAAAGTTATTCCTATCATCGATATAAATAACATCAAACAACCGCAAATGGCCTCAACAGACTTATTAAAATAAAATAATAAGCGGTAGCTACCTATACTATTTCCACCGGAATTTCGGTATGAATAGTCAGATTTTTTCAGTACTTGTAGACACTTTAAAAACAATATTATATTTGATAAAAGTTTGATAAGCAAAAAGGGCTTAAGTTAAAAATTTTAAAAATACATACCGTTGTTCTTATTTAAATACCAATCAATTACAAGGTTTCTGTTATTGAAGTAACTGCATATTTTGTTGAACCATATACGTCTATGTATATTCCCTTTGTCTTCTTAATCAGCTTGTGTCCTGCAATGCTAAAGAAATAAATTTATATTTGAATTATATTCTTTACCCAAACTAAACAATAATTTCTAAAAATTTTTTAATTTGTATATTATCATAACTTAAAACAAACTTAAATCGTGTGGAAAACTATAAATCTTGCTGACGTTTCGTGAACGTTGCAGTTCACTTCTTCAGGGCTAGTCTCAAACTGAATCTCTCTATCTCTCTCTCTCTCTCTTATCACAATGAATCATCGTGAAAGCATTAAGTCTATTGTCAAAAAACTCCACGGCGAGAGTTTTCTTACTAAAACTAACACCTTTAGTAAGCTCAGGTCTTCTCAAGGTAAGCTACTAACATCTTTAGCTTTTTTGAAACAATGCAGGGACAACAACATCGTTCCAAAATCTTACGATTAAAAAACAAATTGGAAACATCTAAATCGAAATTGATTCTACATAAAACAAGTTTGCTCTTCTTAAAAGAAAGAATACAACATGCCAAACTTATCTTAAACACTAACTCCAAAAAACTGTTAAAACTTCACCTTTTACTATCTAATACCCTCAGATTTGACATATGTTCTACATTAAGCTGTATATAATTTGACTAATCCTAACAGATTAAAGATCTTTTTAGTCAAAAACAGAAAATAAAATTGACCAATTACTTCCAGTAAAGCAGACACCACTAACGAACACAGTAAAAAACATCTCTGACCATCCTCTCAGCAACCAAATGATTTCAGCTCTGTCTGAAAGACATGATTTCGCAGTAGCCCCCCAGACATCATAATATAACCCGCAGGTAAAGGCAACACAACTGTAATAATAAATAAGTAAGATTACAACACCAAATTATGGACCTTCTGACTGACGATACATACAAGAAACTTAAAAAATACCCTAAGACAAAAATAGTCAGAAAAACAAAAACCCTTCTGAAAGAATCTAATCTTGACAACAAAACAATATCTAAATTAATAACTAATAACCCCACCTCCCTGAAACTTTGCGGACTGCCAAGAATCCACAAAAATAACATTCCATTTAGACCGATCGTCAGCGCAATAAGCTCACCAACTTGTAACCTAGCATGCTTCCTCGCCAAAGAACTAAATCCGTTTACAGGAAACTATATCACGCACGTACAAAACTCCTCAGACTTTATTAACAAGATACAACAGATTCACATTTAACCTAAAGACATCCTAGTTAGTTTCGACATATTATGTCTGTTTTAAAAATACTAACTTCTCCTTCAATAAAAAATTCTATGAACAAACCTTGGGTGCAGCAATAGGATTTCAAATCTCCCCTATAACAGCCAGCATCCTCATGGAAAATCTAGAAACTAAAATCTTTAAGTAATTCAAGCTAAAACCGGAATTTTGGTGCCGTTACGTTGACTAAACTATTGTCATCTGAAGACATGGACTCCACGAACTATACAAGTTATTCGATTTTATCAATCAATTACCCCCTAATATCCAATTCGCCATAGAAATTAAACAAAACGGAAAATTGCCATTCTTGGACGTACTAGTTTACAAAAGATCTGATAACACATTTGGACATGAAGTTTACAGAAAACCAATCCATACAAACAGGTACCTACATGCCTCCTCCCACCATCACCCATTTCAAAAGCAATCTTGCATCAACTTCTTTGTTTACAGAGCTGTATCCATAACGGATAAAGATAACTTGAAAAAGGAATTATAAAACGTTACAGAAATCCTGATACAGAACGATTACATAAAAAAATTGATAAAGCAATAAAAAAATACACTCAAAATAACAAGTCAACACAATCTACTAAAGAAAGTGAGAGAAAAACGAAAACCATTCTACCCTGCATCCATGGCATCACAGAACAAATAGGAAGAATTCTCAACAAACACAATATTCAAACCATATTCAAACCTCCTGCAAAAATAGGAAAACTATTAAACAACCCTAAGGATAAATAGGCACCTCTTAGTGATCTCAGAGTATATAAAATCCCTTACTGTTGTGGCAAAGTCTACATTAGAGAAAGCGGGAAAGCGGTGAGCCAGCGTGTAAAGGTTGATGAGAGTAAAGTCAGGCTAAAACATTTCACGCAATCAGCACTAGCTGAACGTCATATCGCAACAGGACATAGCATTTTATTTGACAAAACCACTATCATCGCAAAAACATGTAATATTTTTCCAAGAAAATATTATAGGAGCAATTGAAATCTTAAAATACCCTAATAACATTAATAGGGACAACGGATATAATAACTATCCGATTTGGCTTCCCGTTGTCCCGGGTTTTTTAAAAAAGACTTGATTGGACAATCAGGTTTAACCAGCCTTCATGGAGGTCTGCTTTGGCCAATCACAGACATCATAGAGAGCATATATAGAAGTACAACATAACCTGAAACTTTAGTTTCAGGCTAGCTCTGAAAACTTGAGCTGCAACGTTCACGAAACGTCGGCAAAATTCGTAGTTTTCCATACGATTGAATCCTGAAAAATCTCTTTTACACCTATTTATGTTTATCAAGTGACCTTGTTGACAAGATTCCTTCATCATTTTTGCAGCTTGCTGACTGCAGGACAATAAGCCCATTACGTTTATACCAAACAATTTTCCACAGGTTTCTTTGTCTAAATCTAAAAAATTGGATATATTACACACAAAACGTAATTTTCTAAAGAGTTTTTTATTTTTGAAATTATTATAAAATACCAAGAATTTGTCAGACAGCAAGAACTCCAGTATTATTAACCAACGCATGAACGACTTCTTAGTTCTTCTTTATCCAATCAAATATCTTAAGCACAACTTTTTGTTGAAAAAGTATTTAATTTTGTAGTCAAAAAGACGAATTATCTACCAAAAAAGTTAAATTTTAAACCTACAAATAGGATTTTTTAACCATAAAGTTTAATATTTGACCAAATAGTTGAATTTTTTTCTAAATTATTGAATTCAACAATACAGTTTCGATTTAAAAAAAATAACTAATTTATCAACAACATAATAAAAATTTCCACCAAACAAGTTAAATTCCGGAATAGAAATATAATAGTGGCCTTTTCAATACAAAAAATGATGTTTTAGACAAAGATATGGTTGAATTTTCTTATTTGGTTTAAGTTCTAAATTTTATCTTAATTCGTAACTGTATTTCCATTAATCACTTACCTACCTTTTTAAAATCTTTCGTTTTTAGTCTCCTTCCCCCTCTACCTTGAACTGGTAACGTAATTTATGGAAAGTACCAGAATACCACTTTTTCTCTTAGTTTACCAACTAATTAGTACATAAAAGTCAATTTGTCATCTCATGAAATTGTCCTCAAGATGGACTTATATCCCTTGTTTTTTAAGTTAATAATTTTGCACGCTTTTTAACGCATTTTAAACGCTTATAATTTCAATTTATTAATTTTTAAAGCATTCAATTGGAAAGCATCTATATTTTAAAGTTTACAATATAATTTCACGAAATCTTCCTCCTTGATCACCTACCTGATGGAGGTACGAGTTTTCATATGAAGGATAATTGAATATTGTGGCTATATAATTTGTATCATGAAAGTTTATTCATATTTAGAATACCTCTATTCTAATTATGTAATTTCAGTCAAAGTTTGTAATGTTGGGAAATGATTATCTGAATTAAATTTTTTAAATTATATGTACATTTGATTTAATTTTGTGTTGATTTAGTATAAAGGGTTATCAATAATTTAAAGTTTCAGAAATGCAATTTTAAATTTAAAATAAAATATAAAGTGAAAATTATTTAAATGTTTCAATGAAAATAATGTTTAATGTTTTTTACGTTGTGAACTGATTAACTAATTATTAATTGATTCTTCTCAAACTTACATTTTCTAAAAATAGTTGGAACAGTTATTAATAAATAGCATTTTCTGAAATGAAAGTTTAAATTTGAAAAAAAATGTAAAGTAAAAGTTATTTGGATTTTTTAATGAAAATTATAGTATTAATCTTCTTACTTTGTCGACGGATTAATTAATGATTAGCTGATTCAATTTAAAAAAAAAATCAAAATACATAAAGTTGAATTTCAATTATTATCAATTGAGGAACATTTATTTATTATATACTTTGAGGTTATGTAATTAAATATTGACAATAATTTGTAAAATAAATGTTTATTTTTTATTTAAAATACTTTCATGAGAATTTTATAATTTTCTTTAATGTTTGCGATGTTGTGAAATGATTATCTGAATTCGATTTTCAAAATCATATCTACATATGTTTAAATTTTTTCTGGAATTAGCATAAAATTTTATTTATCAGTTAAATGTGTAGAATAAATACAATTTCAAATCGAAAAAATAAATAATCTAAAAAGTTTTTGAATGTTTCAATAAACTGTTTGATATATTATTGGTAAATTAATTCAGTTGAAAATATTAGATGACACAAAGATTAAATATAAATTTTTTTCTCAATTGAGTTGTTGAGACCCAAAGGGCAATGGTATTTATGATTTCTTAAGTCAACGTGAAAATCTCCACTCGCCAAATAAATCGAAATTTATGAACTGCTTACAGCATCTAATTTAGCTGCTTCGGACGTTTGAATCTGTCTCCGGATCAACTTAGACCTTTTGAAACTAGTATTTGCTGACATTTCCATTTAACACCTTTATTACTCAGTGAAAGCTTACCTGACTAGCCTGTAGGTCCCAGAGGCGTTTACATTTGTACTTAAATCTGTACATTATATTGCTGTTCCGACTTTATTTAGCCTTAAGTGCAGATCTGAGTTTTCTAGTTATATACTCGTAGCTACAGCCTTCGAAACTAACTATCGACTACAATATCATTGTTCTACCCACTACTCGAAATTTCTCAAGCTTCGCTCCCACCACTGTCGACCATCCTTTCTAACGAATTTTCACTTCGAGCCCTAGCGAAAACCTAGTCAGCGAAATCACTCTCTTTGTATAACTCAAACGAACACCACGTCTCTGTATACAAGACTTAATTTTACTCGCGATTATTTCTCTTTAATAAATACACTATTCGTTTAAATCGTGTCTTGAAATTCTTAACGAGATCCTTATCAATCATCCTAGAATGTAAGGAAAGTTCGAAGACACTTAGATAACGTCCAAGTTGAGTAAATCTTTAACTGCAACGAAACATAGTCCTTCGATAACCGGATAACAACGAACTGTGGTAGAAAACGAAACTGTGAATGTGAACGATGTTGTGAATAGTGAAAAACAAAATGTGAATGTGAACGTAAACGAAACCTTGACTGTGTATACGAATTAACGAATTATACAGAGTAAATAAAGTGTGTGTTGAACTCATTGCAACTGCATACCTTGGTGTATTCGAATCACAACTTTCTCCTAACCGAAAATCTTTGAGTCGATTGCAAGAAGCAACGATAACTTGAGGAAATCCTGGATGAAAACTGGACGAGAATCAACGTAGTCTACTATTGTCAACGAAACGTAAATCTCTCATGTTATTCAATTGAATCACCAATCCTATATCATAAATGTTTAACTTTCTCATACGGTCACCTATTTGAATTATTCTATCTTGGTTGTGAAGTATAAAATTATATCAGTAAAATGGATTTAGCTGCCGAAACCCAGTTTAAAAAACTTGTTCGATTACGTGCTCCACTAAAGGGTAAAATAACTAGTTTCAAGCGATATTTAAACAGGCCCTTAGACGAACAGATTAGAGGCGAATTAATGGAAAAATGTGAAGCTCTAAAGGGACTACGCGATAAATTTGAAGAAATTCAAACGGAAATAGAATCTATAGTTAGAGACGACGGTTTCATAGAGCAGCAAGAAGAGAGAGAGGGCTTTGAGGAAGAACTTTGTTCCACACTTGCTAAGGCAAAGGCACATATTAGCGGTGATAAAACAATGCTTCTGTCCGTGCAATCCGCGAGTGCAATAGATTTGTCTGCTCAGTTTGATTAACATAATCTAGTTCTTCAATACAATAATCGCGTTGATACGAATCAAACAAATGCGGCCACGGGTTCTCAAGCATCAGCTCTTTTAAATGCAGGTTTTACCGGAAATGACTCCAAATATCGAATACCGAAAGCAGACCTACCGAAATTCAAAGGCTCATACGAGAAATGGCCAGGTTTCTGCGATACATTTAAATCGGCCGTGCACAATAATTATAAGTTTTCTGACGCGGAAAAATTAATGTATTTGCGATCATGTCTGCTTGGTAAGGCAGCAGAAAAAGTTGAATCCCTAGAAACTACAGATGCGAATTACCAAGTAGCTTGGTCAATTCTAGAAAAGTACTACGACGATCCCGTCGCAGTAATCGATAATCGTATACGCGCGCTTTTTGAGTTAACACCGTGTCATAATACCTCAGCCTCCGCTCTAGGAGATATCCTCGACAATGCGACTAAACACTATCGAGCACTCGAAGCACTAAATAAGCCTTTTTTAGAAGCAATTCCTATTGATCTTGTCGTTTCTAAACTTGATCATCAATCGCGTATAAAATGGAAAGAAGAAATCCAAGGTAATTCTTCTCCAACAATGAGCGAGCTTCTGGAATTTTTACATTCTCGTAGAAAGGTTCTCGAAACGACCTACTTCTTTATACGCGACTCAATATAAGGCATTTTGTCATTTGTGCAATGGTTCTCATTTCACGCAATATTGTGAGCAACTCGTGAACGCGAACATTTCTGAACGTATAAACATCGTGAAAAAATCGAACTTGTGTTTTAATTGCTTAAAATCAAATCACCGTGTAGAAGATTGCAAATCAAGTCATTGCAAAACATGCAACAAACGTCATCATTCCCTGTTACATTTTGAAACCAAGAAACCTAATCAATCGACTCAAGTGAATACGTTTTATTCTGAATTCACTAATCAAAATGAAAAAATTCTAACGACTGCGATTGTTTACATAATGGATCAAAGGGGAAATTATCAAGAATCTAGAGTCCTGCTTGACTCATGCTCGCAGCCACACCTTTTAACAGAACGAATGGTAGCTAAATTAGGGCTCCAAAGGCTTGAAATTAACGTTCCGCTCGGTGCAATAAACTCCATGTCATCCTATATAAGGTACAAGACAAAAGCTATCATTAAATCGCACTTAAATGACTTTTCCTTAAATCTAGAGTTCTTAATAGTGAAGGAAGTTAATGAGCTTTTACCTTCAATACCAATGGAAAAATCGAGCTTACTTGTTCCACGCAGTATTAAGCTAGCTGATCCGTTATTCTACTCACCTAGCCCAGTTGACGGTATCATAGGTGCCGAATATTTCCTGCAACTTTTAAAGCAGGGACAAATCAGAATTCCCAACAAGAATGTCATTTTGCAAAACACCGTTTTCGGGTGGATTGTGGCTGGTAAAATAACCTTGACGAGGTCACCCACTCAAATGTCTTGTCATCTGCTTACAATGTCCTTAAACGAACAGTTAGAAAAATTCTGGACAATCGAAAATTGTCCTGAAAGGAAAATTCTCACGTTAGAAGAAAGCGAATGCGAAATTCACTATCAAAAAAATACTACGCGAGATTTAGAAAGCGGAAAATACTGCGTGAAACTTCCTTTTAAAGAGAACGTAGGTGACATAGGCGAATCGCATTCGAGTGCGTTAAAGCGATTATATGCACTCGAGCGATCATTTGCAAAAAAACCGGAAATCAAGGAACCTTATATTGAAAATATGAGATCGTATTTGACAAACGGCTACATGTCTGAATCGAAATTAGCTTCTACACGGGAAGGGTATTACTTACCACATCACGCGGTAATAAAAAATTCCAGTTTAACAACCCAACTACGCGTCGTTTTTGACGGCTCATTGAAATCGGCTACAGGACTGTCACTGAACGACGTCCTCATGGTAGGTCCTAGTATACAGGAGAACCTTTTTTCTTTACTTGTTCGTTTTCGCTCACACGCCTATGTTTTGACAGCTGACATAGCGAAAATGTACTTACAAACAATTGTGCATCCCGAAGATCACAAGTTTCAAAAAATCCTGTGGCGCGAAGATCCTTCGCACCCGGTCAAGACTTTTGAGTTAAATACCGCGACTTTTGGCACTTCAGCTGCTCCCTTCTTAGCAATTCGGTCCCTACATCAATTAGCAAACGACGAAGCCGACTCTTTACCAAGGGCAGCATCAATTTTAAAAACTGATTTTTATGTCGACGATATGCTTACCGAAGCATCGACGCGTGAAGAAGCTGAGCAGTTGCGTGACGAGTTGATTGAAATCACACGTAAGGGTGGACTTAAATTAAAAAAATGGGCGTCAAACGATCTAAATTTAATCGAAACGTTGTCAGACTGTTCTAACGAACCATGTTTTCAATTAAACTTGGACACTACTACGAAAACACTAGGCATTCACTGGAATGCCAAGCAAGATTCCATTTTGTTCACTGTTAATCAAACCGACAAAAATCAAACGGTAACAAAACGGGTTATTCTCTCTCAAATCGCTCAATCATTCGACCCTCTTGGCCTCTTGGGTCCCGTTACAGTATACGGAAAAATTCTAATGCAAAAAATGTGGCTTCTCGACTTAGGTTGGGATGATGCAGTTCCAAGCGAAATTTATAACGCATGGGGTGAATATCGCGATCAATTATCACTTCTGTCCTCATTAAAAATTGATCAAAAAATGCTTGTAGATGACAACGCGGATCTGCAATTGCACGGATTTAGCGATGCCAGCGAAAAGGCATACGGCGCGTGCATTTATATTGGATCCATTTCCTTATAAGGTAAATGCGAAACCCGTCTAGTTTGTGCAAAATCGAGAGTCGCTCCTCTTGAAACGATAACGCTACTAAGACTAGAGCTGTCGGCAGCTCTTCTCTTGGCTCAACTATGCAAGGTGACATTACAAGCTTTATCACACTTGAAATTCAAAAAAACGATTCTCTGGTCAGATTCTACAATAACCTTGCATTGGATTAAGACTCCACTTCATTCTCTACCAACTTTTGAAAAAAATCGCGTCTCCTATCGCGCGATTTTATTAACGCCCGATCATGGCAAAACGGTCCAGAATGGATCAGTAAAAGCGAGAACCGTTGGCCAAAATCTGTTTTGGAAATCGTAGACTCACCAGAAATCAAACGAACCGCGATATCTCTTGCACTTAATGACAATAAAATTATAAAATCAAATCCTGAAAAACAAATCACGAAACTAAACAACGAAAATAAACCGTTTGCACCTCGAACAAATTTCAAAGAGCGTACAGGACTTAATATCGATATTTCAAAACATTTCTTTTCTTCTGACGAATTAAAGCGATTTGTGGCATGTTGAAAAAGAGTTATTTTCAATGTGAGAACTGAAGACAAATTAACGTGTGCTTTAAAAATTGATGAATTACAAAACGCTATGACAGCGATAATTAAATTAGTTCAAAGCGAAGGCTTTCCTAACAAATTAAAATTCTTAAAACTAAAGACTCAAGTAGAAGAAAGGCTTACGAACTTAGCTCCCTTCATAGATTCTGAGGGAATTTTGCGAGTAGGAGGTAGACTTGATAAATCGAATC
>JAUELO010000303.1:2958136-2968528 GCA_032357855.1 Amphibolips quercusostensackenii | reverse complement strand
CACCTAGGGTTCTTGTGTAGAGATTCAAGGTATGTAGGTTTACGGTTTTTAAGGGCGAGAGAGAAAAAGAACAAGGATTGGGGGTAGGTAAAAAGGTAAAGCGAAAGTGGAAGAAAGACGAATTTATATATCCAAGAATCGTAAAAGTACGATTTTTGTATCTAGGATTTGTAGATCTAGTAGGTTGATTTTGTTGGTTGACAGTTTGTGAGGGTCAGAGAGGTGGAGACATAGGACGTTTATTAATTTTATATAAGCAGATACAAAATTTAGATATATCTGACTGACAAATGTATAAAAATACAAATTTATAAATCTGTAAACCATTGAAATTAAAAGCGATAAACAAAAATCAAGCAAATTAAGCCGTATTTCGCGATGAAAAAAATCATGCAGACTCTCAGTACGGCCTAGATTGATCCATCGTTTTTTTGCGCAGAGTATGTAGTTCTAAGGTGTGTAGGTTTATCGTTTCTAAGGATTAAAAAAGTACAAAGAAACAGGGATAGAGAAAGGGAGGAAGGGGGAGAAGGGAGGTAAAGACAGGATATGTAGATCTAGAATATGAACATCTATGGTACTTGTGACTAGAGATTGTAGTTCTAACGTTTGCAGGTTTACGGTTTGTGGGGATCAAAGAGTTTTAGAGGAAGAGAGATGAGATATGTGAGAAGGGAGCGATGATAAGAGAGAGAGAGGATATGTAGATCTAGAATATGAACATCTATGGTACTTGTGTCAAGAGTTTGTAGTTCAAACGTTTGCAGGTTAATAGTTTGTGGGGATCAAAGAAGTTTAGAGGAAGAAAGATGGAGTATGTGAGAAGCGAGGGATGATCAGAGAGGGAGAGAGAGGATATGTATATCTAGAATTTGAACATGTATGGTAATTGTATCTAGAGTTTGTAGGTTAATGGTTTATGGGGATCAAGGAAGTATAGAGGAAGAGAGGTCGGGTGAGGAAGGTGGAGGGAGAAGGAAAAGAGAAGAGAAGATATGTAAATATAGGATTAAAATATGTATTACACTTATGCCTAGAGTTTGTAGTTCTAAGATTTTTAGGTTTATGGTTTGCGGGTCAAAACAGTATAGAGCAAAAGGTATAGGGTGGGTAAGGAGGGAGAGTCAGAAAGGAGGGACAGAGAGAGGATATGTAGATCTACGATTTGAACATGCATATTACTTGTGTCTAAAATTTTTGTACTTTTAAGGTTTGTAGGTTGATGGTTTGTGGGTCAAAGAAGTATAGAGCAAGAGATAGGGTGGGTAAGGGTGAGGGGAAGAAAGGATATGTCGATCCAGGATTTAAACATCTATGGTATTTATGTAGTTTTTAGATCTGGGATTTGAGGAATTGTGGTTTATGAGGATCAAAGAGGTATATAGGAACTAAAATAGGGTAGGGTAGGAGGAGGGGGAGAAGGGAGGGAAGAGAGTATTAAGTGGGCTTAGAATTTGTACAAGTAGTGTTTTTGTGTGTACAGTTTGCACAAGTCAGGTTTGCAGGTTTACGGATTGTGGAATCCAAAGGGGTAGAGCGAGGACAGATAGGGAGATGTGAGAAGAGAGGAGGGGGATTCGGTTGGTCAAGAGGGTTGTAGGTTTAGGGTTTGTGGCTGTATGGGTCTGTGATTATGTGGTTTGTTGACTGTTTAATTTGGAGAAGAAGAATTATGTGGATTTGAGCAGTGTCAGGTTTTTGCATATGATAAAATCGATTTTCCGCCATTTTTCGCGATCGACGAAAAATTCTGACGTGATGAAGATAAGGGCTCGATGAATTCGGGTTCAGCGGCCAGAAATACATATAGGACACGTGAGTCTATTCTGGTCAATTTTTTTTTGTTATTTGTAGTCCTGTGTTGTCTACAAAACAATGGAATTTTGAACCCAAAAATACGATTCCTGGACAAAAAAATTAATTTTCTATCAAATAGTTAAATTTTGAAACAAACTGTTTAACTTTTAACCAAATAGTTTAATTTCATAACAAAATAGTTGACTTTTTAACAAAAAATATGAATTTTCAACAAAAAACGTTTATTTTAATCAAAATAGCTTATTTTTTCACCTAACTGTAGAACTTTCAACTAAAAGGATAGATTTTCAACCTAGAAGATTAATTTTTTACTAAAAGGCCAATTTTTAATTATAAAAGATCATTTTTCAATAAAAAATACAAATTTTTAACGGAAAATAAAATTAATTCTTATCCAAAGGAAAACCGATTTTTAACAAAAATAAATTAAAATTAAAACAAATTGTTTCATTTCCCAACAAAAATCTGATTTTTTGACCAAGAAGATTAATTTTCTACCAGCAAAGATGAATTCTCAAGTACAAAACATAAATTTTCAACCATAAAGTTGAACTCTCAATTAAAAAGATTAATTTTTCACCAAAAATGGAATAGTTAAATTTTTAATCAGAAAAATCAATTTTCAACAAAAAATGAAATAAATTTTCAAAGAAATAGTTATATATTTGACTTTCAACCATGTAGTTGTATTTTTGACGAAAAGAGATTACTGTTGAACGAAACAGTAACATTTTTCACAAAATACTTAAAAATTTAAATTAAAAAGCAGAATTCTTAACCCATCGAAATGACTTCAAAATTAAAAATACTTTTACCGCCAAAAGGTTATATTTTCTTACTAAAAATAGAAATCTTTAAAAAAGGGGGATACGTTACCGTTGCAGGGCTGTCTTTCGCAGAGTTTGCAGACTTTGTTCAAATTTAGCATTCGGAATCGTGGTCAACATTATCTAAGTTCTTTGCATTACTTCCACTTACACTCTTTGTATGCCTTTTTCACCAACCGCAGTTTTTGGCGCAACCCCCCTCCTCCTCATAAAATTGGTAACATATTTTATGTACGGAACCTAAACAGTAAAATTATTATCCTTGTGGAACTAACTAGACAAGATAATAATTTTAAAAGTTGACTCTTCCAGTAAAAAAAATGTTATTATACGTTTTCCTGCATTTCCTGCAATGTGGTTCAGCAAACGATATAAGCATGAAATTTATAGTTTTCGATGCTTTGAGGCCATTCTTATAGTTTCAATTTTGTGACGTTTGTGGTAAAACAAATTAGACGTAACTTTCTAGGGAACAAATGAAAACATGCATAGAAGAAAGATGAGTAGCATAAATATTCATGGGCGCAGATATCTAAGGATCCTATGGGTTACGAGCGGCAAGTTAATATCGAAGAGCAGTGTCATGAATAACCAAGCGACACTTTTATCCTCAAAGAAATTATGGTGGACATTCAGCGAATAGCTGACGCTTAAACCCACGTGCGCTGTCGGCACATAATCTTTATCAGACGACCTTTTCACGGTCCATAGGAAATAATTATTTTAGGTTTATCCTTTCACCTACTGGCACTCTATGAGATAAGTCCGAACTGCACATCGTTCCCTACCCAGATTGTAGCCTATATAAGACCGTTTGTATGACCTGACTTAAACACCTTCCTTTTTAATGAGAGAACATTGTGCGGAAATAAAATATTAAAATCAGATCAATTTCATTAAGTTATTATAATACCATTAAGCCTATTAATCCCTATCTGAGTAAGCGTAACTCGGCCGGTTCTAGCTTCGTTACTCTACCGGGAATCAAGGAATTCATATTTCATTTGGTTCACTCTTTTCGGTTCTGGTTAGGAATTAATCATTTTTGGTTAAAAATTTTATTATTTGGTTGAAAATTTAATTTTGTTTTTGAAAAATCAACAATTTCATGAAAAAGTCATCTTTTTTCATGGAAAATTCAACTTAATGGTTGAATATTCGCCTTTCTAGTTTGAAAATTAATTTGTTTGCATTTTTTTCCTTGACTAACAAATTTTTATTGAATCGAAATTCAATTACTTTGTTGATCATTCGTCCTCTTTGATTCTTTGGTTTTTCATTAGTCTTGCTTTGTAGAAAATTTGTATTTCCGGCTCGAACATTCAACAATTAGGTAGAAATTTAAACTATTTGGAGGAAAGTTGAAATATCTTGTCAAAAAATAATTTTTTCAGTTGGAAGATTTATCATTTCAGTTCGAAATTCATTTCTTTGGTTGAAAATTGAACTATTCCATTCTTTGTTAAATATTTATTTTTTCAGTTAAAAATTCAATTATTTGGTTAAAAATTCCTGTATTTTGTTAACAATTCGTGTTTTTTGGTAAATAACTAATACTTGTGGTGAAAAATTATGCTATTTGGTTAAAAATTAATCTGTTTTAGCTAAGCATTCAAGAATTTTGTTGAAAATTCGTATTTTTTAGTTAAATTCAACTATTTTTGATAAAAATTAATATTTTTTGTTGTTGAAATGTCAACTATTACATTTTTTGTTGAAAATTTATATTTTTAGGCTCAAAATTTAACTCCTCACTTGAAAGTCGAAATACTTTTCAAAATATTAATCTTTTCGGCTAAGGATTATTAATTTAGTTAAAAATTCATCTCTTTAGTTAAACACAAAACTATTATTATTTTATAATTATTATTTTGTAACTCGCCCGGTTCTAGCCTCGTTATTCTACCGGTGATGAAGAAATTCGTATGATGAAAGTAAGTAAGCGACGTAAAGAAAAAAGGATAAATTTTATATTAATCTAGAATTCCTATGTTGTTTCTTCAAACAGCACGTTCACTCCGCAAGAGCTTTACAGAGTCATCAAACGTCAGAGTTCACACACAAATACGCAAACTGACTGATGATCTCATGATAAGATCCATACTCTTTACTTCAAACAGGAATACTAAGCAAAGCTCTCCACTTAGGTCAACAAATATCCAAGATCGTTCATTTTAATCATTTGTCATTCCGCTGACACTATTCGTCCGTGAATTATGTACTTTATTTAAGATTTCAAGTCAATATGTCACTCATTTTTCCATCAGAACCGTTCATAAACTACGTCACATTATCACACAAGGGGCGGGGGTTAACAGTTTTTGTGATCATTTGTGACGTAGCGGATTAACGCAGAATGTGAAATCACACATGGAAAATATAGATCGTTTGGTTAAAAATTCAACTACTTTGTCAAAAGTTCGTCCCTTTCGTTTGAAAGTTCAACCATTTGGTTGTCAAAGCAACTGTTTTGTTGATTACTTTTAAACTTTCCTGTGCAAAAATTCAACAGTCTTTTAAAAACTTCGTCTTTTTGGCTTAAAAATTTAAATATTTTTGTTCAAAAAAGCAACTCTTTGTGTTTGAAGTCTAATCTTTGTGTAATGATCTGTAACGAAGAAGAGGAGAGCTGGAAAAAGATTTCAAATAGCGTGAGGTAGTTTTTGAATAGTCCTATAAAATATTTAAAAAATTTTTAATATAATTTTAAAAAGCAATTTTATATATATAAAATTTTTAAAGACGATTATCTTACGATTTGTCTCACCAGAGGCAAAATTAAGTTTTGGAAAATAAAATCCTGAAGTCAAATGTAAACTTAAAAATGGAACCAACCTGTCCTTGAAGAGGGTCGTAAAGTCTCTGAATCAGTTGGAGACACGTTGATTTTCCGCATCCTGAACCACCGACGAGAGCGACGGTTTCACCATGTTTGATCTTGAGATTCAAACCCTGAAGTACTTTGACATCTTTCCTAGCAGGGTAGCGGAAGTGAACGTCCTTGAATTCTATTTCTCCGGTTACAGACTCCAGTTTCTGTCCCGTCTTGCTAAGACTGTCAATTGTAGGTACACGATCTAAAACCTAAGGAGAAAAGAATTGTCGAATTTAAACAAATAAAAGTTTAAATAACAAAATCAATGTAGATTAATAATTCATTTTAATACTCTGTGCTTATTTACGGAGACAAATTTATTAGTGTTTTTTAAAACAGGAGCTTAAATCATAAAGAATGAGATAAAATTAAAAGAAAAAAAATTAAATTAAATATTATATTCTTATCTCTTTTTCTTTATTACTTTATCATATTCCTCTCTTCCTATCCTATCCTTAACGTAGTAATAATGGAAATTTGGTTAACAGGTAAAATATAAGAGCTTGCTGGAAAATCCAACGCTATTTGGTTCTTCTTTTTTCTCATTCAAACCTGTACATATTTGTACCCTATTTCGGTCTAGTCTTATCAACGTTTACCTAGTTCTATTGGTTTTTTTCTCTTCATTTTTAACGCTTTACTCTAATCCTATTTTCAATGATGGAGCAGCTGCATATTTTTAAATATATGTATTTCCTTGCATAATTCAAAGAGCATTAAAAACTAAATTCAATGGAATTAAAACCACCAAAATATAAATAAGTATGCTTATTTACAAAAATTTGCATCTATGAAAGTATCCTTCTTAAATTTTTCGCAAGAAAATAAGGCATTTCTGGTTGTCTGGCAAGCCGGAAGTAGTGATCAACCAATAAGCATGCCAAACAATCCAGCTATAAGTGGTTGACTCCTCTCAATGTGACATTGTTATTTAATATGATTTTGAATACTTTTTTCAATACAGTCGCCTCCATTTACCTTGCCGCGGTTGGGACCGTAGGAGAGTAATTTTCGTGGAAACGATGTTCTCCCACTTTCGAGCCTGACCGGTGCTTGATGGGATTTGTTTCGCTCTCTATTTACGTTGCCACATGCATCAGCGGGCACAGCGCAGTGAAACAAAACAGTTATCAATATCTTCGCGATTGATCTTCGGCAGTTTTTAACTACATACATTAGCTCTTTTTCAAAATCCTGTTGTAAACCTCATATACAAAGCATATTATGACTTTTTGCACTTTAAATTTGCGTTAAAAGGTCTAAAGCCAGCTAAAGCATTGGCGGCAACGTAAATAGAGAGATAAACAATTCTCGGATGCCGAGCCATCACGGTCGTGGTGGGGGAAGAGCTCGAGCGAGAATAAGGGGAAGCGGCAAGGTAAAAAGAAGCAATGTAAATAAAGGCGAATGTACTTTTATCATAAATGAAATATTCAAAAATAAGTTTAAATTTTGTAACATGTTTAGAAATTTATTCAGTACTTGAAACATTATCATCTGAAATTTTCTCTACCACTTTATAACTTTTTATCCTATCTTCTTCCCCCCAATTCTACCTATTTCAAATTATTTTCTTTAATTGCTATCTTATGTACACTTGCAAGAATCATATCCTTTACTCTCTTGTTTGGAAATTGCTTTCCTATTCCTTTTTCTCCAAGAATTTTGTCTATTTTATCATTGTTCCCCGTACATATTTCGGAAAATTGTATACATTTAGAAATTGTTTGATGACTTTTAAACAATTCATACAATTCTATTTCGTTTAATTACTATTTATGCCATACCTCCTTCCAAAAATTGTATCCTAACCCGCCTTAGTATTTATTATCCTATACGTCCTTCCAATAATATTATTCCATCTCATTATATGACTTTTTATCATATGCCTTTATTTAACACTTAAGTGCTGTTTTATCCCATTTCATCTTATTTATATTCTCCGAGAATTCAACTATCCCATCTTGTCCTCTACAGCAATTTTATGTCTTTTCAGTGGCGTTTTAAAATATTATATCTTTACTGTCTTTTCGAAAATTCTATGTTCCATTTTATTTTCTTTTATCTTATTTTTCTTTTGAGAAAAATATATCTTTATCCCTTTTATTTTAGCACTTTATCACATTTCTCCTTTCAAAATTGTACATTTTTCGATTTACTTTTTTTACATTATCATTCCTTCTAGAAATAATTTGTACTCTCTGGTTTTGTCAACATTTTCCTATTCCTTTGCCCAGTATCCTATTCTTTTTTATAATAATGATTCTTTCCCTTATCTTATTTTATCAGATTCTTTTACTCCTACTTTCTCCCAAAAATTGACGTTCTTTCATCTCTGATTGTTTCTATTTCCTTTTTATCACTTTATCCTACGGGGCCGATTAAATATTGCAGGTATTAAACTTTCCATCTTATTCCTTTTTTTAAACATGCGACATTATATTACAATATTCATCATTCAAAGAATTTTATTCGTTTGTTTTATCACCTTTTATCCTATTCTTCTTTTCTAGAATTTTATCAATGTCAGTTTTATTATATCTCTGAATCTTTCAATCTCATTTAATCACTCTAACTCAATGTTCTTGTACACAATTCTATATTTGCTTATTCAATTGTATCCTATTGCCCTCTACAAACCTACAACGATTCAATTCCATTTTGCATTATTATCCTATTACTTATATCCTTTTAGGTTTGATCCATTAAGCTAGATATTGATTAGGGTTTCCTAAAAAAACCCAACATTTTTTTTTAACACAACCCCTAAACTTGCTCCATTTGTTGATAAAATCAACACTAAAAGAAAAACTAAGTTAAGGTAAAAAAAATAATGTTGTAAAGAAGTGTTTGTTTTACAATAAATTAGGAGCGGAATTACTATACAAAAGTGACAATGGTTATAGTGATTTTCCCCGATTTGATATTAGAATTCACGATTGAGAACGTAGCTTCTTTATATTGTTTTACAAAATAAACCAAACATTTCTTGTTTAATGAAAATACTAGAAGAAGAGAAAAATCTTTGTTTCAGTAAAATACATTTGATTTGAGGAAAAGTATTCCAGTTAAGCACAACTTCGTCTATAATCATAGATTACCCTGATAAAATTAAATTGTTTTAAATTAAGCAAACTATATGCGAATTAAACGCATTTTATTAAATCAATGCCTTTTTCTAACTTTAGCGTTTTCTCTCATAAATGAAATAATTTATTATATCTACAAAATACAAATTGTCCTATAACAAAATCGTATCGCTCTTTCAACAAAATAATTGCATTGCATTTACAAAAATATGGTTAGGTCTACAAAATATATTTGTTCAACCAAAAAAATATTTTTTTGTGCCAACTAAGAAATTTTGTTGAGCGTACGAAACTTTTTGTTTGGATAAAGCAAACGGTTTTGTTGCTTCTATGGTAACCAAAAAATTTGATTGATACAACTAAACTTTTGTTCAGAAAACCAAAAATTTTTCTCAGTGAAGACGTATTATTGTTTCATTTTTAAAAAATGGTTATAACCGTTGTCCCGGGACCTCAAACAGTTTCAAAATGATTAAAACAATTAACTAATGTTGTTTTCTCTGAAAATGATAAGTGTTTCTTAGAAACCACAACTGACGATACCAGATGTTCATGAAAAAATATTTGACCCAATAAGACAAAAATACTACCCTTTATAGGGGTGAATGTCATATTTTCTTTTTTCTCTCTTCTGTATCCTATGAAAAAATATACGTACTAAAATATTTAAAGAATTGCGTGCAAAATTTAAAAAGCGCATAATAAAATAGTGAAACCCATATAAAGGGTATTTTTTACGCTTAGGCGTAGTATTTTTGGTCTGATTAGGTCAAGTTTTTTGCTTTAGCGTCTGGCACCTTCAGTTATAATTTCGTCGAAACACATATTATTTTGGGCCTGTTTACTTTTTTACCAAACTTTTCACGAAATGGAACCAGTTCAGAGGATTCGTAAAAAAAAAAGATTGATACAGATAATCCTGATTCAGAAGAAAAATATCGCTGCAACGTACTACAGTTTCTTCGGTATCAAATAAATTTGCTTCCTGATCGAGGAAGGTTTTTCAATCACAAAATTTAAAAAATGCACACTTTCAATATTTTTCAAACGTATGCTTCTTTCTTACCAAAAATCTTATGTTTTATTATTATGAACAGCCTTTTCACTGACAGGACGTGGAAGGTCATTGGAGATTTTTCAATAGGTGAATCGAGGCGCCTCGAAAACGTAAACAAATACAGTACATACAATAACGTTGTATTCCTAATATTAAGAAAGTTTTCTGCATATAAAAATGAGAAGCAATATTTTTTTTTTAACTTATAAATTGAAATTGCTAGATCATGAGAGAACATGAAAGCAGAAACCCTACCGAAACTTTCGTTCCATTTCGTGAATGCTTGTTAACAAAATGATTTTGATCTAATCATCAATATGATTTCCGATATTGTCTGATTGCGTCCAAATCTAGAGACAGTAGGTAAAAATTCAGTAAAATATTTTCTCTAATCAATAACGAAGCTTCTTCAATAGGTTATTCGACGCGTCTCGAAAGATGCGAAAAAATATATTAGATATAGTACGGTAATATTCCTAACATCAACCAAATTTTTCTTATACAAACAGAATAGACCATTTTTATGAATCGTCATTAAAGTCATTAAAGATTCTACAACAGGCCGATTAATTTTGCTTTCAAATTTCTAAATGCATAAAAAGCTCAAATCTAGCTCAAAATCCTATCAGACCTGGACATTAATTAGAGCTACAATTCTTCCAAAATTTTACATTATTACAAACCTACATCTAAAAGGCAGCAATAAGATAAGAGAAAACAAAGTAA
>JAUELO010000303.1:2890354-2906607 GCA_032357855.1 Amphibolips quercusostensackenii | reverse complement strand
GAGAAGCAGTTCTAGATGTAGTGATAAATGTATGTAAAATATAATAACCAGTCAGTGATTAGAGATCGTAATGTGCTCAAATATGGAGAATGGTGCAGTTATTAAAATATATGATCTCCCTTCCTAGATGTCAAATGGTGAGAAACTCTAGATGCAGTGGTAATTTGGAGACGGTGAATATTTTAATACGCAGAAAGGCATAAAGTCTGCGTGTGTTTGTTCAATTAGTTGTGAGAGGATCACCCCCCTACATCTGTCATTTTGATTAAGATATTTATCACTTATGTATTGTAGATTTTAATTTCTCACGAAGATGCTTATGTCCGTTGCGGAGAAATGCGTGGTCTAGTTGTTTATATGATGCAGATAAGTAGTGTAGGTACCAGCAGATTGCAAACGTTTGGGACTGAAAAAGTTGCCTGTTTTTATGGTTGGCTTGTTGATTATAATTTATAGCTCTTCAATTAATGTGTGCCTGTTTGTTGTGTTAGTTCTGCAAAATTTATGTGCCGCTCATTTTAGTCTACTGCGCTGTATAAGTGCTATAGGTAACAGCATTTTGTAAGCGCATGAGACTGAAAATGCAGTTAGCTTTTAAGTTAGCCTTGTTGATTAGCGTATGACTTTTTAATTACTGTGTACCTGTTTGTTGTGCGAAAGTTGATGCGTACAGCTTATCTTGGTCTATTTCGTTGTTCCTTTCAAATATGATCTTCACGATTGATCTGAATGATATTAGGTTTGTTTATAACATGTAATAATTGGATATTGTATATAATCTTTTAACTTGTTGATTAATTATTGAATATTAATGTTATATAATTATAATCTATTTCTTATAATTAACCATTATGATTATAAAAGTCGCGGGACGTGACCAGAGAAAAATTAGCATTTTTTCTGAATTTTCGTGTATATATTAGAGTAAATGGGTGGATAAAACACATTATTCCGATGATGATATTCGAATAAATATTTTTTTGGTGTCGCCTGACATGAAATAAAAGTGATATTTGAAATAAAATCCGAGTACCGAGCAATTAATCGAAAGTAAAAGATTTTGCCGAATATTCAATATAGTAGCTTATTTCATTAAAATAATAAATATGAAGTTATAATGAGTTATTACCATCAAAAATTGCGTGATACATTATTTCTCAATAATTAAACAATAAACAATTGATTTGTGTAATTTAAAACAATGTTATATTTTCGTTCATAAATGTTGCAAACTCCTGTAACATAGGTAAAACTTATTGCTCAATTATATAATTTTGACCTACACATAATTCAATAAACCCTAAAATTCAAAACAAATTTAAAATTTGACTGCTTTGATGTCGAATTCCTGAAATTGAGAAATTACAAATTTTTAGGTGCAATCGATTTAAATTCTAAGCTAAAAATAGATTTTGTAGCATATATATTAAAATGTTTTCAAGAAATAGAAATATTCCGGCTACAAAAGTAATCGAAATAAATTCGCTCGCATGGATATACAATATGTATGTACAATGTACATATGGCTAAGATTGTAGTACGTATACAATTTTTACGAGAGGTACATCGAGTGGAAAGGGTCGTGCATGTACATTTTTCTCCCGCTTTTAATTCGACGCCATAGGATTCTCCAGAAAACATGCTCAATATCAGCGATCCTCCCACACTTTACGGGTTCGATCTTATTTCGCTTTTCTTCGATTTTCTGAACAAACGCGTTGAGGGCGGGAATTCATGGTGGGTTGTGGGTGTATAACGTCAAAAGGAAGTGAAGCGATTTTATTTTGCAGCCGCTCGAAGGCAAAGACATTGATAGTCTTGGAAAAAAGCGGCAAAGATTGAATCGCTCCATGGGGACGTCTCGTCTTGAGTGGCAAAAGGGAAAAGGGAGAAAGGAAATGAAAGATTGGATAAGTTACGCCCTTCGCTCTTCAGAGCATATACCTTTCATGGTACGAATGCCTTACGCTATCAAGAATTACGGAATGATCCCATAAAATTCCTTCGCCAAGGAGAGTTTATCATACACCAAAAAAGCAGTTTCATTATTCTCTAGTATACCTTCCGAATACCCGAAAAGACTGGTCTCTTTGTCGATAGCCTATAAGAAAAATTTTCTCAACTGAAAAAAAAGTTCCTAATCGGACTAATAATTTTACGCCTCCGAGGATTCAAGGCAAAACTACTTTATCTGAAAAATTCGAACTGTGCAGAAAAGTAAACAAATTCAAAAATTACATTTTTAATTAAAAGAAGAACAAAAAGTCACTCATCCGAGATATCGCGGAACTGAATTGATCAAGATATTAACTATTTGAAAAATATGACCTTGAGGGGGAAACAGCTCTGGTAATCCGCTGGACCGCTTAGTTCCGCTTAGTTCCGCTTAGACCGCGTAGTTTAACTGATTCAGAGTAATCCCTGTATTCCAAAGTAATCCCTTTGTTACCCCAAGTAATACACTTGCAATATGCAGTAACCTAGTTCTAATCGGAGTAATCCAGCCCAATCCACTCGTAATCCAATTCTTTCTGAGTAATTCAGGTAGTCTCAGCAATCCACTTACAATTTAGAGCAATCCACTCATAATCTACGGCAATCGATTTAAAATCCAGGTAATTTGAACTTATTTAGGTAATGATAGTAATTAGCTTGTAACTCAGAATAATCCAGATATTTCTAATTAATTTAGCAGGTAATCGAAACAGTTTTCAACTGTTTTGTTGAAATTTTTTTTGTTTGAAAATTAATTTTTTACTATAAATTTAATTATTTCATTTCTGATCAAAAATTGACCCTTTTTAAATGAAAATTCATCTATTTTGTTGAAAATTTGTTCTTTTCTGTAGAAAATTGATCTTCTTTGTCGAAAATTTATATTTCTGGTTGAAGATTCTTGATATAAGTTCAAAATGGTTTGCTTGGAAATCTAACTATTTTGGTGGAATTTTGTTTGGTTTTCAGTTAAAAATTAACTTTTTAACTGAAAATGTAACTATTTCACATTTAATAAGGATTTTTCTTTCTTAATTGAAAATTCATGTACTTTGTTAAAATATCGCTTTTTTGGTTGAACGTTAAGATTATTGCTTGAAAATTGAAATATTTTTGTGAAACATGTAAATATTTTGATAAAAATTCTTTTTTTTTTAGTTAAAAACTGAGTTTTTAACTGGAAATTCAACTGTTCTATTTTTGTATAAAAAATATATATTTTTTCAACTTAAATTTCAACTCTTTAGTTTAAAATATGTCTTTTCTGGTAGAAAATTCATCTTCTTGGCTGAAAATTCCAATACTTGGTGGAAAGTGGAACTACGTTGTTACAAATTCATTTTTTGGTTGTAGATGAATAATTTTAGTTAAAAATTCACCTCTTTGGTTAAAAACTTAAATATTTAATTGAAAATTTATGGTTTGGGTTGAAAATTTGAATATTTGGTTAAAAGTTTATTCATTTTCTTGAATTTTCAATGATTTTGTTAAAAAGTAATCCTTTTGGTTGAAACATCATTTATTCCGTTAAAAATTTCGAAGTGTCTCGTCGTCCCGAAATTCGGGATGACTAGTCCAATATTTTTCACACGTTTGGCTAGTCGTCCCGAAAATTCGGGACGACTAGCCCATACCCTTTTCCAAGTCCACAAATTTTTCGGGACGACTAGACACAGCCTTGAGTTCAATATGATACCTATACATCAATTTTATTAAAAAAAATTTATTCTCCTATTTTCGTGAAAAATTACCCTATTTCCCCTTTTTTTAAACTTCAAAGGATGTGGCTGTTCGTATTTGCAACATCATCGTGGTGGGGTCTAAGATTTGTGTGATGAAGGGGAGGGGTGAAAAAAGTTTTAAATGTAGCGTAACGTAGTTTTTGAACGACCCTTGTCAGAATGATTTAGTACTTTGGTATATCACGTAATGGTGAAAATTAAGGATCCCGTATTTCACAGTGTAATTAACATTTTTTAGTTGGGATTTTTCATAAAAATTCAAAGATTACCTGCGAATTTAAAAAAATTAACAGATTTTTTTTCAAAATGCAGTATTTTTCAAACAAGCGTGAATAATCAAGGTTTTTTTTTATTGGACGTAGGTATTTCTGTTTTTTAATTTATCTTAAAAAAAATTATTGTTTAAAATGACTAAATTACGGTTGTTTTAAAGTGGTTTGTGCCGCATAAAACTGATAGGATCCTTTTTTTTATATCATCAGGAACTGTTCAAAAATATTAGAGAAAATTAAAAAGTGTGTGTTCCTGAAAATCTTTTTTTTATGTTTTCAAAATTCGATATGAAAAATAGAAAAGATTTTCTGAATGTTCCACCTTTTATTTTTTCTTGTAAACGATGCATTATATCATAAAAGAGCATAAGGTATTTTTTGTCCAACTTTTCTAGGTTTGGAAAATACTGCATTTTGAACAATCTTTCTATCAATAATAAAATAAAAGAGTTTTTTTGGGTTTCACTCGTGTGCACAACTACGAATCTTCCCGACGTTTCGTGAACGTTGCCCTGAAGAAGTGAACTGCAACGTTTACGAAGCGTCGGCAAGATTCGTAGTTTTGCACACGATTGAAACACGAAAAAACTTTTTTATTATAATGAATCATCGTGAAAGCATTAAATCTTTCTATCAATATTTGAGAATTTGCAGGGAAATTCCGAATGATTGTAACAAATTCAAAAAAACTTTTAGAATTAACTGTGAAATACGTGTTTCTTCATTATCACTGTAGAATGATATGTCCAAATACGAAAACAGAATGATACCTTAAGCTGGATCTCCCTTTCTCTATTGGCAGTTTAATTGCAGAAATTTCCGATTTCGAAGATTTTCTTTTTCAGAAATTTTCAGTCGCCCCCTATACTTTTTCCAGTTTAATAACATTTTAGTTTAACATTCAAAAAATTTAAGTCGGAAAAATTAGGTCATGTTAGAATTTGAAAATTGAGCGCGGTAAGATTGCGCTTATTTACTAAAAATTACAAAATTCTTGGTAAAAAATACATTCACTCTCTTTTCTCGGCCTTTTCTCGGTCAGAAGAAGTTCCGGGCTTTTGTCATTAGTGATGCCACCCTTATTTAGAATATTTCGACTATATCAGAAGTATACTTTTTTACATTAAAGAGAAATTGAAAGTATTTTTAAATGAAGTAATTATTCAGTAATCTATTCATGAGAATAAAATCAGTGATTATATTGACCACCAAAATCATGCATACTCAAATAATAATGCGTTATTAATTATTACCAAAAAAGATAAAAGACTCGATCGTCAAAATCAAGGGTTAAATAGTACCTGAATAACATTTCGAATCAATCAAAATTTAAATATCAATTTGAGTAATTCAAAGAAGCATATCGCTAAATTAAATTTGTAATCAAAATTGCATAAAGCAACTTTGAATTGAACTTATATAAGCTATTTCTTTAATTTACGCAAGCTAATTCACTCTCTGAATTTAAATCAGTAAAAAAGAGTCCCTGATTTTTAGTATTAAGTTCTTTAAGTTCTATTACGTTCTTTTCTATCCAGAGCTGATTCAATTCTTTATAATTTATATTCTAAACTAAATTTCTTGCTAAATTTACAGATTTAAGAACAAAGAAATTATCCGGGCAAGAAAATTGTTTTTATCACAAACGTATACAATTTGTCTTATTTATTAATAGATATAACAATCGAGATGAAAGTGGAGAGTGTTAAATGAAAAGTACCCAACGAACTCTGACGAAATATTTGTGCTAACAGCAACATGATCACTGAGTGACAAATCTTTACTTATTGATAAGAAAAGCACTTTTTATAAGTCTAATTATAACTTATTTTGCTTAACCACATGATTCTACGTAATTGACAACGTAGTTGGGAGCTCATTATGAAAAAGAAAAAAAAATACTGTAATTGATTCACCTAAGGGAGCAAAGTCAAATAACTAAGGCTTTACACGGATTAATCAATAAAAAATGCTGAATAATACGTCAAATCACCTGATTAATCAGTGACGTACTCCCTACTGATTTAAATTTAAAGAGGATTTTTAGTTGTCGTAACGAAAATCAGATCTCTGGAAAAGATAGTTTTTCCATGAATTTGAGAATCACAATAATATTATAGATGACGTCATTTGAAATTAAAAAATATTATTTTTATTCAAAACATTTTAAAACTAAAAACATTGATATAAAAGACGTCTTTTTTAACTGAATTTTTTCTCACTGCCACGCCTTGCGAGTTTTTCAAAAAAGATTCGATTTTAATAAGGCCTAGTCGTCTCAATAATTTTTCATCAAGAAAAGGGTTTGATAAATCGTCCTGAAATTTCGGGATAATTGGCCGAACTGAAAAAAATATTTTACTACTGAACGAAAACTTCGGAACTAGGCACTTCTTTTTAATAAATGATGGCTTATTATTTCAGGGAAAACAGTCTCAACAACTTTGCTGTTTCTAATTTTGGAAGTGAATTTTTTTACGGATGAAATCGTTAAAACAATTTTTGAAAAAACGTTGCTTAAATAAAGAACTATATTTGAACATCATTTACTTATTCTCAAAATTAAAAGCAGTTTTTTAAAGTTTTTAGGAAGCGACAATTTGACAAAATTCTATTACAAAAAATACCGTTAAAATAATTATTTTTTATAAGTTTTAAACTTTTTTTATTAAAAATTATATTTTTTCTGTAACTAAACTGTAATTAGGTGGTAAATAACTCTCTGAAATTACCTGCAAGAGTTTAAAAGAAGGGGATCGTCAAAAACGGTTTGGCATTCAAATAAAGTAGAAAATTTCAGAAAAATGACAGTTATTTTCGTTTCGACTCTGGACTTCATCTTAATAATAATCACAGACTAGCTACTGAGTCACTTTTACAACAACAATTTGGAAAATCTTTTTTAAATAGCTGCAAATTGAAAGCATTTTGTTTTGAAATTTAAAGTTATTTTAAATCAAAATTAAACTTTCAAAACAATAATTAATACAAATCTCAACAAACCCGTATCTAAAACGAATTCAAATTAAGAAACCTTAAAGTAATGTCAACTTACTGAAATAAATACACGTAATGTTTAACACATTTAAATTTAAAAGTTTAAAATTGAAAGTTTTTAATATAAAACCTTTTTCTTGAAAATTTTTAAAATGAAAAATCGATTGCATTTGAAAGAAACTTTTTCGATAAAAGCGTCAAGTTTTAATTTCTTGATATAGAAAAAATTCCATTTACAAGATTTTTGCATTTGAAAAAGAAATAAATTTGTGAATTTCATACCCTAAAATTGGGGTAAAGGGCTCATTTTTTTCGGATTTAAATATTATAATCTCAATTTGACCCTCGTAGGTACTATACCTATAGTAACGCTAAATAATCTGCTTATTGTCACTTGGAATATAACCAGATTTTTTTCTGCTTTTATTTTTAAGTTGAAAACAGTATTTTTGATTTTTGTAGTGAAGTCATTATCAAGCAAAACTATTTATCATTTTGTTTATAATGAAATACTATATGAGCCGCTTTGCCTGACAAAAATGAAAATTTCTACAAAAATCATTCTTCAGGACATAAAATATATTTTTTTATGTGAAAATTTGCATCAATAATGTACCGTGATTTGAAAATATTATTAATTGCACAAATTTTCACAATTTTCTGCATGTCAAGTTTTTCACAAGCTTTTTTACACAACCTAACCACACTTCTAAAACTGCCAATCTTATGCGAAACACTTTTCATGCGTTATAACTAACGAAACTAAACAAAACAAAATTTAAAATACAGTTTAATATTTGTAAAAAGAAAACAATCGCTTATATTGAAATTCGTTTCTCAGAGAAAGAGATAATTAATTATAAAAAATAAAGATGCACGTGAGCCTGTTCCCCCACACGTGCGGTTTAGACCTATTTTACGGTAGGGGAGTGTAGGGTAGCCCCGGACACTCATAACTTTCAAGAAACTATACTATCTTCGGAGATGAATCATGATTTTTACTTTTTAGAATTGTTTCGAAGTGCAATTTTAAAAATATGGACTTATATCTCTCATTAGCTTAAAAAATAATCCGATCTATATATTTCGTCTCTAGAAAACAAGTGCATTTTGTGAAATATAAACCAAATTTATGATTAAATATTTGCATAACTAAAAAAAAAATTGGATTAATTTTTATTGGAATACATAAAATCACTTTTAAACTAAGTGAAGCTTAATTTTTGTTGAATTATTTCTTGTATTTTTTTATTTATAGCAGTTTTACTGAAAAATGTCACAGTCGGGTAGCCCCGGACTCATCGACGCTGGTACCTCTGGAGAGATTTTTTTATGATAGATCTTATTTGTTTTCTGTCAAAAATTGTCAACTGATAAATAAACACTAAAAACCTACATGAATTAGGACTTAATAACCTACATCTGTACTGATTTTCTTGCATTTGGTGAGTATTTGTGTTCTGCTAAAGGGTTCTTGTAGTTTTAAAGTAATGTTTTTAATACAATTATGCCAAATATTACGAAAATCTCGGTCTCCGGGGCTACCCGACAATATTTTTTCTTAACCTATTCTAGGCCTTATTTCAATTGCCTTTTTTCTTTTACATCAACTTTGATTCTTATACATTTATTGCAAATTGTTGCTAGAAGCCCTAACATGATAACTAACCTTCTATATTAATATTTTGAGTACTATCAGCTAAGTTATTACCAAAAAAGCTTAAATGTCCGGTACTATCCGACTCTCCCCTAAACAAAAAGCTTTTGATTTTTAAATCCGGCAAATTTCACAGAATTCAGGTATTCGCAACTTCATTGAAAAGGGATCATTTATGTATCACGTAACGCTATTTTCTACTATTTATAAAGTTCTGTTCTTTTCAAATTGAGTGCAATGTTATTCCCATTTCTATTTACACAAAAAAAACGCGTTACGCAATATATGAACGATCCCAAGACAAAAACCCACATAAAGACAATTATTTTAAATTTGATTTATCTAATGTGAATAGTGTCGTTTTATTATATTCTCTCCCCCTATTTTCAAATGTTTATTTCAATCAATATTTTGATTTTTTTCAATCCAGAGTGTTTCTGGCTGCTCTGCATACGGAAATAATGACTCGATCTTGGCAGGGACTGAGTAAAATTATTTTTGTAAGCGTCAAAACTTGAAATCTATTTTTAATTTACTCTTACTTGCAACTATTTTTAAAAAGGGTCAGTAAACACAAGTTAAATCTATAATTTTTTTGATTACAGGTCACACCGCAGGAAAATCTGAATATCTTTGAAAGTTTATATTTTTCGTCCCGGTTAAATAAAGGAACACATGTGATTATATAATTCTATAATTATGTTGTCCGGTAAAATTATTTAGCCAATTATTCTCAATTATTATATAATTATTTTATTTTAAATTTGTAAATCCTTGAAAATATTCATTTTCTTATTTTATGAAGTTATTTGCTGTTTCTATTGTAGTAACGACTTGTTTAAATAAGTTCTTACTAAATAACGATCCAGGTGCCACACGAATAGTAGCACGGTTCTCCGAATTTCGTTTACACTAAACACATAAAATAAAATTCATTAAGTATCTGTCACCTATTTCGATCACTCAAGTCTTAAAAATGCTCAAAAAGTTGAGTGCAATGTGCATCTCAAGTGTAGTGCTTTGATTATCGGAACCGGAAGTGAGCAAGGTTCTCCTATCTGGGTTAATATTGACCTTCGAAGAGGGGGTTCATGGCCACGTGTTCAAAAGCACTCCAAGGTCCTAAGGTCTAGGTCGTCGGTGATGCAGACATCTACCACTGCAGAATTATCGATTAGTCCACTTCTTTCAAACTTGAATCTATATATACCTACTTTTGTACCCTTTCAATGAGAAATGCAAATGATTTTTATCCACATATTTATAATCAAGAATATCTATATAAAAAATAATTGTTTAAGGGTCAAAGAAATGAAATCGATTCTACAATATTGAGATGAAAAAGTTTAATCGTCTTTGTAATTGTAGCTTATTAAATTATAATCGACGATGAAATTTGACAATTATAAAAACAGGTTACATAATATTAATAAGTGAATTTAAAATTGGTATAAATTGTTACTAAATGGAAAAAATAAATTAAAATTAGGAGTTGTGATGATGAAATGATGATTTCTAAGCCTGAAAAGTCTACTCTTTATTTATTACTTTATTACTTTGTTTATTTTGTATATATCGTGCTCGCATCACAAGGGCATATAGAGGAAATGAAAAACTTAAACCGGAAGAGCTGATCGCTTCGTGTTCACAAATCGCGACGAGGCCGACGTTTAAACCGGTTTTTTGACGGAACCGTAAGGGTTTAGAGCGTTCGAACGACTGACGCCACAACGACTCGACATCTAGACTCTTACGCAACGGCGCCGCTTTTACCCCTCGACGTCGGGCGTCGTGGACGACGTCGACGACGCCCGGCATTTCCACGAGGAGAGATCATCCCAAACGTCTAGACGATCTAGTTGTAACCGGCGCAATCTAGAACGTATTCCAAAGCGATTGCGTTACGACGCGGGCGTCGCGACGCCCCACGTAGCGACAGGAAGGTTGCTGTACTCTGACGTCATCAGATCCGGGTTACGTCCTTCCGCAACACGTTGAGGATGAGACTCGAGATGAGAATACGAGTAAAAGTTTATTATTAGATAAGTTCCACACTAAAACCGGTGGGATGGTTTTTCTTTAAAAGTCTAGTTAGTCAAAATTCAATATTATAAGTAATACATAAAATGATATAACAAGACAAAAGTTGATTAACGCTACACTCATGTGTAGTGGCGTTCCCAGTTCAAATCCGGGCTGAGGCAGATTATTTTCTTATTCTTGAAAAAAATATTTTGTCCAGAGTAACCGTTGAAGATATAAGTTAAATTAATTAAATTTTTCAAACACAGACGTTAAAATGGTTTAAAAATGTAAATTACATCTTCCGAAAATTATTTAATTTAATGGTCTAAATAATACTTTTTTACTGATGAAAATTTGAAGACGTATGAATATTCCCAAAATTTTGCTTTTTTTAATACTTAATTTAAGGAAAATCGTATCATCCTAGAAGAATTTTATTTATCCGAATTGTGGTTTTATCTTACTTGCATTTTTTACCTTTTTCATGTTGTTTAGCAATTCTTAAATACAAAATTCAAAACCTTTTAAGATTTTCTAGGTTTAAACAAAAATTAAACACGCCACTTTGAAGCTTTTTTCACATTCGATAACATCTTTAAAATTGTCACTTAACCCCAACTAATAATGTCCAACTTCAAAATAAAATTTTGAAGTCGCTAACAAATTTTAGGTAATTAATGCGAACATTAAAAAAGACTACTAAAAACAAAAACCTGTCTATTTAGAATTCAATATTTGAATATAATTTTTTTATTTAGCTGGTGTTACTTTCGTCTTCTTGCAATTTAAAAATCCAGAAGGGTTGATCACTCTTGAAGTTTGGCAATCTTTTGAAATCTTTCTGAAATCTTTGAAATCTTTCTGAAATCTATAAAATCTTTGTGAAATCTTTTTAAATCTTTTAAGATATTTGTAAAATCTTTGTAATCATTAAGTTTTTGTGAAATCTTTGGAATCTTTTGAAATCTTTTTAAATTTTTTGAAGTCGTTTGTGACATTTTGAAATCGTTGAAATATTTTTAATCTTTTAAAACCTTCTTGAATCTTTTTATATCGTTTGAAGTAACTTGAAATCTTTGAAATATTTGAAGTCTTTTGAAACCTTTTTGAATCTTTTAAAATCGTTTAAAATCGTTGAAATATTTGACATCTTCTGCAATCCTTTAAATTCTTTAGAAATCTTTGAAAATCTTCAAAATCTTAGAAATCTTTAAAATCTTTACGAGATCAGTTCAAACCTTTTTAAATTTTTGAACATTTTTGTAAAAAATTTTAAATATTCTAAAGCCTTCTTGAATCTTTTTGAATCGTTTGAGATCATTTGAAATCCTTTTAAATCATTAAAATATTTGAAATCTTCTAAAATTCATGGAACCATTTTGAAAGCTTTGTAACATTTTTGATATCTTTTTGAAATGTGTTTAAACCTTTTAAAATTTTCGAACATCTTTGTAAGTTTTGAAATCTTTGGAATCTTTTAAAATCTTCGTAAAATCCTTTGATATTCTTATGAAATATTTTGAAATCTATTTGAAATCATTGTTTGTGAAATCTTTTGAAATCGTTCATATATTTGAATTCTTCTGAAATTTCTAAAACCTTGTGCAATCTTTGAAATATTTCTAAGATCTTTGCGATATCTTTTGAAATCTTTGAAATCTGTTTTGCATGCCTTTGCGATTTTTTTCACCCTTTATGAAATTTTTAGAATCCTTTCAATCTTTGCGAAATATTAAAAATTATTTTATAATTTCGAAATCTTTGTGAAATGATCGAAATATGTTATTAATGGTGTTTAATATTAATAGATCTTAATATTCTACGTTCCTGGAAAAAATGTAAACCATCTTGTTTGATTTTGGTCGCTGGAGTTTTAAAAATTGGTCAAATTTTACTAAGAATTAGTATCTCGCAGTTTTCAGCACTTCAACATTTCAATCAGTGAGAATGCACTGAGAAATTGATAACTATTCACTGAAACTCCAATCACGTTTCACTAATTTTGAGTACACAAAATTGTAAAATTTTTAAGAAAGCTTGTGGGGAGTTCAGTAACATTTTCTGTAGTAAAATAATTAGAAAAAAATCTGCATTTTCAGAGATGGTTACTGATTCCCAAAGAATTTTCACTAAAATTAAAATCTTGGCAAAAAATTCTACAATTTTCTGAGTACATCCTGTAACCGCGCAGGATAAAAAATGTTTTTATTTATTGAAAATTGTCACAAAATTAATACTTTTTTGAGATACAAAACACAATGATTGAATAAAAGTCCACAAAAAAAGAAAAACTCAGATTTAAAATTGATACAACCGAATATGTCGAAGGGATAAGTTGATATACATATTCCCCATTTTTACCCTATATTAACTAAAATTTCCGTAACATAGAAGTAGATACAATTTTAGAGGAAAAATATTGATTAAAGTCAAGAAACAAGAAGTCTTTCATCTTTTTTATCGTATCGTCTAGACCAAAGCGGTTTCAAAGCCTTTTATAAGATTGCAATGTAATGCTCTGATACAATAAAGAAGTGAGTGACTTGCATAATTATAAGATAATTTCTAACATTGTTAAGGAAAGCTTTCACGATCACAAATCTAGAATCAATTACAGGACTGAAAAATATGAAAAGGAAATGTCTACTGAAATTCTGGAAATTGCTACTTGAAAGATAAGACTTCATTTCATGCAATAGTGCTCAAGAAGCTGCAAAAAGGACTGAAAGGAAATGTATTTTTCTGAAGTCAAGAAGCATTAGGAGATAAGAAGTAGCATTGAACATGTAATTTCCGATAGGAAATTACGTTAAGGATAATGGAGATGTATCTCGGATTTCAATTAGATTCAGAAGATATAAAGAGTTTTAAAAATATGAAAACATAAAATGGTATCAATAATTATCGAAATGTAATTTATGGCACAGAACAAGTTACCTTCGTTTCTCCCTTGCAAAATTATCATGATATTTTGAGAGTGAAATTACCTATAATTTGTCGATAGTACTTGTCTGAATGATAACCAATATTTCCTCATTGGTTGCATGATTCGTGTCATTGTGAAAAAGAAAGCTTAGAAATTTTGTTTATTTTTTACATCTTCAGATGGCGGAAAACATCTTTCACCTTGCACAAGATGCCAAACTGATCTTTAAAAAATTGCTGACATTGATCTCAGGGGCCCTTTAAAAACTGCGTTACGCTATTTCATCATCACTCCTCCCCTTTTTTATCCCAGATCGCCACAAAAAGCTTGTACCCTCCAGAGTGACGTCAAAAATACGAACAACACTTCCCTTTAAAGTTAAATTTATTTCGTCTGTTTCATTTGATAAAAACTTTCAATAAAAGACCAAACATACAAAAATGATGTTTATACTTCACATATTGAATTTAATATGAAACGCTGAGAATGTCAAGCCGAAATATATTGCGTTTTTAACAAAATAGTTGAATTTTCAACCAAAAAAGATCAATTTTCTGACAACAGAGATGAATTTTTAACGAACGATTTGAGTTTTCAAGGTATCGTCACCGAAGAAAGATAATAATTCAACTAAAGATTTTATTTCACAACAAATTAATTTTACACCAAACAGTTACATTTATAACAAAATAGTTGAAATTTCAATCAAAAGAGACGAATTATTAACCAAATAGTTGAATTTACAACCTACAAAGAATAATTTTTAAATCGAAAAGAATTAACTTAAGCCGCAAACATTGCATTTTTAATTAAATAGTCAAATCTTCAAGCTGAAGGACAATTTTTTAGAAGACAGTTGAATTTCCAACAAAAAACTAATCTACCAAAAAAGATAAGTGAATTTTCATCAAACTGAATTTTCAATCCAAATGGACGAATTCATTATTCCAAAAAGATAAACGTTAAAAAAAAATAGTTAAATTTTAAACAAAATAAGTACATTTTTAAGAAAATAGTTAGATTTTCAAGAAAGGGATTAAATCTTTAACAAAATAATTAAACTTGTAACTCAAATGATAAATCTTCAAAAAATATATATTTTTTTTTATTTTAAATAAAAAAACAGTCTAATTCAACCAAAGAAGACGAATTTTCAACAAAATCGTTGAATCCTGAACCAACCAGATTAGTTTCTAACCAAACAGTTGCCGTTTTGAACAAAAAAGATAACATTTCGGCTACAAGAGATGAATTTATTTTCAAACGAAAAGGACGAATTTGTGACAATTAATTTGAAACTCCAAATCAAATAGTACATTTTCAATCAAACAGTGGAATTTTCTACAAAGATAATGACCTTTGCAACCAAAAAAGACGAATATCTTCGACAGGGCAGATAAATTTTTAACAAGAAAATATGAATTCTTAAGAAAGAAATTATTTTAAATTAAAAACAATCAATTTTTTGCCAAAAATGGAACAGTAAAATTTGCAGTTAAAAAATTAATATAAAAAAAAAGAAATTTGTTTTAAATAGTCACATTTTCAACTAAAGACATGAATCCTCAACTAATAAAATAAATTTTTTACAAAGTAGGTCAACTTCCAACCATGCATTTAAAGGATCCTAAACAAAAAACTAGTAATAATTGGTTAACGTCTCCTTAGTAAATTTCTTCTAGTTTCATAATCTACAAAATGTATGACTGTCAGTGAAATCCACTGAAAACCGATTTCCCATATATTCTGTACGAAGTACTTTTCAATCAAAAAGATTAATTTTCGACCAAAAAAGACTAACTTAGCACAAAATACATCAATTTTTATCCGAATTGATAAATTTTTAACAAAAACTATCAATTTTTAACCAATTATAGAATAGTTAAATTCCCAGTTAAAAACATAAAGCTTAAACCAAAAAGAACGAATTTTCAACAAAACAGTTAAATTTGGAACCAAACAGTAGAATTTTCAATTTAAAAAGATGGATTCTGAATCAATAATATAATATAATAGTATACAGTTTGCATTTAAGTAAAAAAAATAGAGAAAGGAGATTAGGAAGAAATATATTAATTCTTTAAAAAAGAAGGGAATAGGGAAATAAATGTGAAGTCTGTATTTATATGTTTTTCCTGTAAAATAAAATCACTAATTTTAATTTGTGCAATCACTTCAAAGAATTGATCTTCACCTTCGTATTTTCCATGTGGGCTGTCTCATTCTGTGTTACCCCCCCCCCCCTCCTGCCCACGTCACAAATTGTCACAAACAATGTTAGCCCTGTCAGTTTGACGTAGTTTTTGAACGGCCCTTTACTAACTTTAAAGAGTAAAATAAAGATATTTCAATCTTAAATAATTTCAATTGATAACCAAATAAGTGACTTTATTATGGTTTAGTTCAGTTTGGAATACATTATTTTTCACGTGGACCCTAAAAGAAAAACATAAGAAGAAAGTAATACCAGTACAGCTGCCAGCAGACTCAAATTTCTTAAACCCCCACGGAACCGAAAGCAAAGAATAAAAAGACATTTTCACAAACTCCATTAGAAGCAACTTTTCAGCAACAAAGCTAAACAGAGTCGATACTTGTTTACCGAAGACCGAAAACTAATCACATTTTTATCCGAGGTT
>JAUELO010000303.1:2841831-2854832 GCA_032357855.1 Amphibolips quercusostensackenii | reverse complement strand
ATTTTCTTTGAAATACTCAATTCAAAGCCGAATAACCTGCAATCAGGCTGGCCGCAAAACTTCATTTTCAAAATTTCCTTATTTTTCACAAGC
This sequence comes from Amphibolips quercusostensackenii, assembly GCA_032357855.1. Lineage (NCBI taxonomy): Eukaryota > Metazoa > Arthropoda > Insecta > Hymenoptera > Cynipidae > Amphibolips > Amphibolips quercusostensackenii. The sequence goes on along the minus strand of JAUELO010000303.1, from coordinate 2,854,739 downwards.
TAATATACTTAGCTTCAGATATAAGAATACTTAGTTTAAGATATTCATAACATTTAAGTCCTCGGCATTAGGCATTAGGGACCCCTAAAAAAGAATAATTAATTTGAATTCGATCAATAAAGGCCTTGGTTTTGTGCCTTAAAAAAATATTTTTGAAATAATTCTTTTTGTCTTAATTTTATTATTTTCGTGGATATAAATTTTTTTCACATTTCTGGATACCTTAAACGACTCCCGAATTTTTTACAAATTTTTTATTTGCAGCCTCATCAGAAATTATTACTGTTTAGAAGACCCCTGCTTTAAAAAAAATAATCTAAAAAATAATCTATAGGTAAAAATAAAAAATACGAAAAATTGATATTCACGAAAATATAAAAATTACCAAAATAAGAAATTATACATAATAAATAATCAATTAATTCTACTTTTCCAGGGTCCTAATACACAACTTTTCTATATAGTTTCATTTCCGATTAACAAAATTTCGTTTTATTGACCTACCCGACTGACCATTGATATTTGCATTTTAAAGACCAAAAATTCTAATCTTGTAACCTCTTTTGTAATTGTTCACTTTGATGACTTTTTCGAATTATGAAGTAAATGGTTTCAAATCTTTTGCAAAATCTCCTTTTTCGTCCAAAAGTAAGATATCATTCGGGGAGACCAAAAAAGTTTCATATTTTGACCCAAAAAACACACAAAAAATCTGTAAAAATCACGTTCATAACTAATTGAATTCTCATTCTGTTAAAACTACGTATACTAACGTATTTTGAGGTACTGATTATGATTATAACCTCGAAAATATTTGAAAACGACATTTTTAAGTTTAATTCGAAAAAAATAGTTATTAAATTACCAAGAATAGCCACTATTGGTAATTTTTCGAGATGGAAAATGAGTACGGTGTCGCAGAACTTCCCCCTTGCCTTTTCCAGATTAAAAAATCACCATTTTGATTTTTAAAAAATTATTAAAATTTAAAATTGATTAAAGAAGCCAAAGTAATGTAACAAATTTTTTACACTAATTACATCAATTTTCAATTTTTACTATTCTAATATTTCAAATTAATCAACAGTACATATTAATATCATTTCTCAACAATAAACGAAATTTTTAAAAATAATTAACATTTCTATCTGATATTTTTTCATTCTTAAATTTAATTTGGAAAAGAATCTAATAAAAAAAAGTTTTGTTCATTAGTGTGAAAGGTCCCTTTTACCGGAGTCAAATAATTTTTTTCCAATCGGAAATAAAATTAGAGTTTTGTCCTTTGTATTGGCTGAATTCTTATTCATAAGATATTTCTTAAAAACTAATATGTAAATTTTTTCAAATCAAAAACTACGAAAATTTCACTTCTTACGTAAATTTGATGTTCGCAACTTCTAAACATTTTTGTCCAAGTCCGAAAAAAATTAGGAGTGTATTTTTTCACACATAGAAACAAACTGTTGCGATACGGCGGGCGAACAATAAAAACAATCTTTTTGTGGACCACCATAATGCACAGTTTATATCTAAAATTCTGTTGTACAGCTATACAGTTTATTATGTAATGATTAGCTCTTCTATATAATAGAAAGTGTGCAAGTTAACTCTGAACCAATATTTGCTTTAATGAAATATTTATAGAAGAAAATTTGGCTTTCATTAATTCAGATCTTTCCCTTTGCTAAATATATAATCAAATTCGGAAGACGATGGCAGAAGAGACCATGTCGTTACGTAAACATTAGACTTTATAATTAAAAACCATTAAGTGGCTCCATCCTCTGTCGAGACGATCAAGCTGTGTAAATTGATAACAAGTCGGTGAAAAAAAGAGATACACGAGTTCGTCGATACCGACTCTTTACTCAATTGATATAATATTAATAACACAAGTCTACAAATTAAAAAATTTTTTTGTAGATTTAGTGACGCTATATTTCTCCAATGCATTTTGGCCTGCTAGGATTGAAAATCGCATTGAAAAAAAAAAAATTTAATGGATTGGTTTACGAATTTTCGTATGTTTATTTTCGTCTAAAGCAAAGACTTTTTTTAATATTTTGGTTCATTGCACCTTAACTACCAAATTTATCAGTGAAAATGGCACTAGCATTCGTTGCAGATTCTATGATCTTTACCTTAATACCTTTTGCAACCAGATTGGTCGTTTCTAACTTGATATATGGTTAATAGAATAAAGCTATCTCAAAATAAAATGTTTTTTTTTCAAAAATTCATATTTTGAAAACTAATCTTAAAAAAAAAAAATTAATGCGATTTTCAAGTTTAGCAGGTCAAAATGCATTATAAAAATATAGCGGCACTAAGTGTACAAAATGACTGTAAACTAGTGTAACAGAAAAATGATATATTTGAAAAGCTAAATTATCTCTATGTAGCTGACGGCAAACATTTGGGCCGTACACAGGCAGAAAGTTATTTTTTATTTTTTAATCTCTACAGTTTAAATGTTTTTGAAAACTATGTTTATTGTATATAATCAACTGTACATAATATTTTATGTTTGAAAATGTGAAATGATGAAATCGTGCACTTCCATGTATGCGCTTACGTACTAACCATTATGTAAGGACTAATCTCTATAACGTTAACGAGATAATGACAAAAATATTAGACAGATAAAGACAGTAAAGGCCAATTAGAACAAGTTGCATGTAGATACTGTAAAGAGGATACTGGATGCGAATGTAGTTCTAGATAAGAAGTAACATTTATTACATTATTTTTCACAAAATGTATAGAATAACCCTGCTAGAAAAAAGATAGAAGGGAATAGAGAGAAACAGAAAGGGATAACAAAAAAAAAACTAGAAATAGATCCAAAAAGCTTACTTAGTTATAAGATATCATTCCAATTTTTTATTACTTCTTGTCCAAAACTCAAACTCCACTATATTTTAATGATGTTTTTATTATTTTTATCATTTTTTATCACTTTTCGTGGCATTTCACTTTTCAATAATTCGGTTTTATTCGGTTTTTCCAATTTTAAATTCTCATTCTAAATCAGAAGATATTTTTTTATGTAAAATTGTACTTTGTCCATTTTCATAAAGTTTACAAAGGTGTCTGTTTTTTTATAGTCTTTTCTAGACTGTAGGCAGGATAACTTTCAAAAGAATGATCATATTAAATTGAGCTTCAAGAAACTTTTTTAAGACATAGAAAGAAAGTGCGAGTTCATTACCCAGACATCATTGACCAACGGTTATGTTTTCGATCAACAAAAATCCTTTTTAAAAAACTAAAAATTCAATTTTCTGTCCAAAGTATGCAAGATTTACAAAATGTTAAAAATCAGATAGAAACATGTTGAAAAGCAGCATTGTTTATCACAAAAAGGTATACAAATTTTCTTTAGGCTATTTTTTATAAGACGCACAGTTTTGTTTTACTCGTTAAAAATGTTAATAAAAATAACAAATTCTATTTTCTAGTGAAACAATGCGATACGAAACAAATTTTAGATCGCAAGATTGTTCATCTCAAGAATATCTACAAATTTACTTGAGACAATTATTCGATGACCGGTTTTGCTGCGATTACCAAATTTTTTGTTCTCAATATAGGCTGAAGAAAATCACGCATTCAAAAAAAATGTTATTACCATTTTAAATTATGTAAACTGCCGAGTTTTTACATTTTAATTAATTTTAATTCGACGTTAAACGATTAGTATTATTTATCGGACGTAATCATCTGACATCGAATTTCAAATAATTAGAATTTTTCACTGTGACGTGAACATGCTTTAAAATGGTAATAACGTCTTTCCAAAATTATTCAGATTGAACTCAAGCTGATCAGAAAGAGTACATTTCTCACAGTGGAGAAATACGCAGAGTATTCCCCTGTGAAAGTAGCTTTAAAGAACAAAAACAGATCTACTGAGGCCTCGGCGGCTTAGTTTGTTAACGTTCCACTTAGGCGTTTCCGGTTCAAATCTGGGCTGCCGCAGATTTTTTCTTATTCTTCAAAGAATTATTTCCGAAGTAATCGTTTAACATCAAATTTTAATTAAATAAAGTATAAGAAGTGCTAACATGACCTAAGAGAGTCGTAAGTTCTACGATCAAGATAAATAAGAGTCTAATACACTTTATAAAATCATTACACTAACAGTAATAGTTGAACCCGATTGCGGTCAATTACACTTGACATCACTTGTTACCTGATCAGAGTGCATTTCACGAGGTCGATCGAGACCTTATTGCATCGCATCGATAAATCAATTCACTTAGTCGTTTACCAGTCACAAATCATTAGCCACATTATTTATTATAAAAAGCCTGATCAAAAATGAGTATTTAGAATGAATATTTCAAACTAAGTTCCTTGTGTAATACATACGTGGATCTACAGAGTGACCCGGCGATCTCGCCCCCCGCCTCCAAGATTTTTTTACTTATCCTTTACTTTTTTATTTTTGTATGTGAAATCGAAAAAAAATTTAACAAATTTCAATATTTGAAAGATTTTAAAAGCAACATGAAGTTCTCTTGCTTGCATGGGAAACTTTATAATTATTTTTCAAGTTATTATTTTTGCACTTTAAATTAAATCGATGTATATTTTAAAAAGCGTGATGCACAATTTGAAAGTCATTAATATTTAACGACTTAAGATTCACAATCCTAATTTAAAAATACTTCAATTTTAAACAAAGTTTGGAATTCTTTCAATTTTAGCGATTTTATTAAGCTTGAGTTAATTATTTTTAAAGCTTACAATTAGAAACCATATGATTTTCAATGTTTTTAGAGTGATTAAACTTTGAAGGCTTACAATATTTAAAATTATTTAGTTTTGACCAGTGAAAATGACAGTAAATGTTTTTTTTACAGAAATCTATTTTTTTATTTAAAAAATCTATCCAATCACTTTGAATGTCATTTGACACTACATTACATGATACCTATTAATAATTTTTATAATCATTGAAATTATAATAATTTCACTTAAGGATTATAATTTTTCAATGCAAAATTCTGAAAGTTTAATCTTTCAGGCATTATTAAATTACTTAAAAAATGTATGATCAATTAAAATCCAATTAAATCACTTGAAAAACCTCTGAAATTCTATGAAATCTGATATTTTTTATAATCCAGGAAGATTTATTGAAATACCTTAAGAGCTTTTGAAATCCCTTAGAATCCTTTAAAAATCGCTTAGAATCACTTAAAATATCCTAAAACCTTACAGATCCTATCAAATTATTTCAAATCTTCCGAAATTCTGTGGATTTCCTTCAAATTTCCTAAACCTCTTAAAAATTCCTTGAAATCCTTATAAGTACTCTAAAATATTTTAAATCTTTTGAATAATCTTAAAATATTTTAAAGCTCTTGTAAATTCCTGGGAATCTTTTTAAATAACCTGAAATCTTTAAAATCCTTTGAAATCCCTTAAGATTTTCAAAAGCTACTGAAATTATCTTGAAAATCTTTTGAAATCCTTCATTTCTTGTGAATGAATTCTTTAAAAACCAGCGAAATTACATGAAATCTGATAATATTCCTTTAAATCTTTTGAAATATTTTATATATGTTTAAAAGATATTATTTCTATTAATATGTCTTATTAAGAGCCTTTAAAATCCCTTAGCATTACTTAAATTTTCGAAAATGCCTCAACTTTACTGAAATTTTCGAAAATCCTAAAAAAAATCCTTTCAATTTTTGGGAAACTTAAGAATCCTCTTAAATTCTTTCGGATCATTTTCAATACCCAAAAATATTATAAATCCTATGAAAGCCTTTCAAATCTTTTGAAAATTAAGGAAAATCTCCAATTCTGCATGTTAACCTAAATAGTTGAAATGATCTTCAAATCTTTAACAGCCTACGAAATCTCTTTAATTCTCATGAAATTCTTTGCAAATCATAGAAACATTTAAAAAGTTTTAGAATTTTTTTATATTATATTATATATTATATTACATTATATTGTATTGTATCGTATCGCATCGCATCGCATCGCATCGCATCACATCACATCGCATCACATTACATTACATTATATTATATATTTTTATAATAATTCTTATACAAGCCTTTGGATAGCCGTAGAAAATTTAAAAACTTTTTAAATTCCTTGAAACATTTAAAATGCTTTGAACATGCCTTAAAATAATTAAAATACTTAGTAATTCTATGCATTTACTTGGAACCTTTTGTAATACGATGCAATCTTTTAAATTCTTTAAAAGCTATTGAAATCACTTTAAATTCCTGAAAATCATTTAAAAATTTGAATTTTTAAAAACAAATAGGGTAGGGCCGCTTTTAGGGCCTGCCTGCAAGACTTTTATCGGGTCGGTTGGTAAATCACAGTCTTGCTTTTTTCAGACAAGAAAAAGGAGCCCTAAAATCGAAAAAAGTCTGCTAAAAGAGTTTGATGAATTGATAGATTTAAAATTCTTTTATTTTAATTGTAAATGCTTTAAATTTAGAAGACTTTTAACGCTTTTAATGCTTCGACTTTTTCTTTAAGTATTAAATATTTTAATCGAACCATTTTTCAGGTATGAAAGTTGTAACTTTTTCATAACTATGACTTGGAAAAATGTTTGGTAACCGGGAAAAGGCAAGAAACTTGTTTTTGTTTTTTCAGGCCACCCTAAAACATTTATATTGAGGATTGAAATGCTAATAGGAGACTTATTGCGCGAATCATGATTGCTTGTATTAAATAATTTTAAATGTGTAAAATGACATGTACAGTAATTGGTCAATTTAATTAGTCATAGCTCTCTATGTGTACAAAATTTATCGACGCCATGCCCCCTAGTCACTTCTCTGGATCCGCGCCTGATGTGATCATTAAACTACTAATAAACAGTGTCGTACAAGGAAGTAAAAAGCCCTTTGTATTTAAAGATCGTATCCGTGAGGACAAGAAACTTTTATTAATTGACTTGAAGTGATATTTTTCAGCTTGCGTTTTAGTGAAAGGTCGTTTTTGTGCATTTCTGACGTACAAAATACACATTCTATATGCGACGATAGCACTACCAGACACGTGCAAACAGATTTAGCGAATAAATAGTTAAACATTCAGGAAATAAAAAGTCTCGTTTATTGGAAAGTCTAATTTTGCAATCGGGATATATTTACAATAAGGCCTGTAAGGTTTATAGTTCATTTAAGTATCAAATGTCTCCTCAGTCATTTCACTCTCTATATAGACCAGGGTTAATATGTCAGATTCAAATCGCGATTTATCTTATCAATATCAACATAAAATCCAATATTCATATTTCGTTTATTATCTATGTTGACCTTAAGTATGAAAAGTAATCAAATCCAGAAAATTCGTATGTTATGTGTGAGTTGTATAATATTATATACCTGTTTAAAAAAGTAAGACACTAAAAAATTGAGAAAATAAAAACAAAAAAAAAAGTCAATTAGAAATACGAAACTCAAATTTCATATCAAACTTCATATCCGATTAATTTTTTTTTTTCAATTTGTTGATTAAGAAGGTACAAATTGTATGCTAGTGTGCATGTACAGATTCTAGAATATATTTTGTAATCGCCCTAATATATATAATTATATAATAACCAACTTGACACTGACATTTAATTAGCAAAAGTTGTTTACGTAATTTAGGTAAAAGCTGGTGGGATCGTGGAAAAAAGTTTTTATTAATTCATCTAAGTGAGTACTATTTCTATGCTGGAATAATTTGCATCTGGTAATCAACAATATGTTTGAATCAACTAAAATACCGTTTCCTTCCATTAATATTTCTGGCTTCAGGCAATTTGATATTAAATTTAAACTGAAGTTTGTAATATAAAATCAGAGAGTTCTACCTTCCCTGAAATGATAATGCTTCAAATTAATACCTATAAAGTTATAACCTTTCAGGAATTAAGTTTTGATTTCAGATTTTCAAATATCAAAGGCGAAAAGAGCATAAACGCCGCTTCTCGAAAATAATATTATTGGAACAAAAAATCAGGTTGCTTAAAATGTTAGATAAATATGTTAAGGTGGTGCACTTTATGTAAAAAAAAAATCAAATCAAATCATAAGATATAAAATTATAAGTGACCGAGTTTCACCAATGTTTTTCGGTTAGCCCCGTTTTACGGTACATTATGACAAAAGGTAACTTTTATGTCACTTTCCAATTTTTTTTTGCAAATTTCAAAATCTTTTTGTGGGTTTGCAAACTGTTTTTTTCTCGATTCAACTGCTAGACAGATAGAAAACAAATTTTGTACTAAAACTGAAAATATATATTTTTTCTGTTACGCTGGACTACCCTTTATATTAAGATTCTTTAATACCTAGTAATTTAATTCAAAACTTAGTAAAATTTGTTTTCTGGAAATTATTATTTATAATTAATATACTTATTCTGCAAGCGAGCCCGAAGCTTCCCAAGTTAACAAATATTTATATAATTATACGAAGTGTCTCGTCGTCTCGAAATTCTGGATGACTAGTCCAATATTCTGCATAAACTTGGCTAGTCGTCCAGAAAACTCGGGACGACTAGCCCGTCCCCTTTTGCAAGTCCCCTAATTTTTCGGGACGACTAGACACAGCCATAATTATATTATTCTTCTTGAGAAAATATTTTTCGGAGGACTAATTAAAATAATTTTATCTTTAAAAAAAATCATAAAATCGGATAAAGTAAACTTTTTAATCATGTGATTTCCTCGGTGATTTCACATGCGAATATTTGTGATGTGTGTAGATTGCGTAAGATGAACTCGTGCATGACCGGGCTTTCCTCTGACCTTCTTTAACAAAGCTAAAGTGATGTCGTGTGAAAAAAATGACGCTTCGAAATGAATGGAATTTATTTTAGAATCCACTTTCCAAATCAGTTTGCATTTATACAGGGTGTTTCTTTCATCTTGAGACTTAATTTTCTACCAAAATGGATAACTTTTTAGCGATATTTTTCAATTCTTAACAAAATAATAAAACCTTGAACTTAAAATAAATCTTCAGAAGAAAGCAACTGAAAGGAAAGGAATAGAGATAGTAATTCAAGACAAATACATTATTGGTAAGAATATTATAACAGGGTGGCCGTGAAACTAAATTTTCAAAATTCAAAATTATATTACATATTAAGTTGAAATTAAAATTGAAAAACTCTATATTAATTATCCTTAACAGTTATCTAAAATCCCTCTTATAGAAATTCCTTGACTTTTGCAAATGATATTTTAACTTTAAAAAAAACGGATTTCAAACCAAATAGTTAAATCTTCAACCAGAGTTAAATTTTTAATAAAATAATAAAATTTTTACCAAAATAGTTTAACTTTTAACCAAATAGTGAAATTTTAAACATACGAAGGTAAATTCTTAACAAAAAATATATCAGTTGAAATATAAACCAAAAAAGATGAAATTTCCACCAGAACAAATGAAATTTAAAACCAAAAAGACGAATTTTCAACTAAGAAGATTAATTTTCTAAAAAAAGACAAATTTTCAACAAAATACTAAGAAAGATAAATTTTCAAAGAAAACTGAAAAATTTCAATTTTAATTTAAAAAACTAAGTTTAAAAAACACGAATTTTTAACCAAATTGGCAAATTGACAACCAAAGAAATAAACTTTCAACTCAAATCATTTAAACCAAAGACGAATTTTTAAATAAAGATGTTTTAGTTGAGAAAGAAAAAAATGTATCCGAATTGATAAAATTTTACGCGAAGACAAATTATTTTGTAAAACAGTTGAATCTTTAACTACAAAGCTTGAAATTTCAACAAAAAAGTTAATTTTCAGTTAAAATTTCAGTTCAATGAATTAATTTTAAACAAAATAGTTTAATTTTTAACCAGAGATGAATTTTAAACTAAAATGATGAATCTTTAACTGGGATATTTAAATTTTTAGGTCAAAAAATTAATTATCAACAAAAAAATATCGAATCTTCAAGTAGAAATGAAATTTCAACTAAAATGATGATTCTTCAACAAAAAAATGATTGTTAATTACAAAGTGATTCGATTTTGAACCAAAACAAGATTTTAATTTTCAATAAAAACAGTTGAATTCAAGCAAATAGATTGAATTTTCAAAAAAAAAAGGTTAACAAAAAGTTAATTTTCTACGAAAAAGGATACATTTTTAAAGAAATTTTTGAATTCTCAACTGAATAATAAAATTTTGAACTTAATTTCAAAATTCAAAACTATATTACATTACGACTTAAAATTAAAATTAAAAAATTGTAAATTAATTATCCTTGACAATTATTTAAAGTGACTGTCATAGAAATTCTCTGACCTTTGGAAGATTTTTTTAAAAATCCCTGACTTTTCCTGAACAACCAAATTCCCTGACTTTTTCCTGATTTCTAGGGTTTCCCTGACCTACGTCCACCCTACCACTCGTACCCAAAAATCGAGATATTTGGGATGAATTTTAATTAGCCTTTACGTCAGCTGACGTAAACAAAACAGAGTAAGAATTAGAGTCGACATCACATTCTGCTGTTCTATGGAAAAAGGCAGTAACTAGAAAATCAGCGAACGGAGGAAATCAAAGAAAATATTTAAATCTGGTTTTTCCTATTCCGCTTAATTTATTAGATACTTCAATAATTTTTTGACTGATAATAGATTTAACGCTTTCACGATGATTCATTACGATAAAATATAGACTTTTTCAAGTTGTAATCGCGTGCAAAACTACGAATTTTCCCGACGTTTCGTGAACATAGCAATTCACTTCTTCAGGGCTAACCTGAAACTAAAGTTTCAGGTTATCTGAAGTCTCAAGTTATCGGGTACCTGATTGGCCAATCACGTCTTTTTCAAAGAACCCGGGAGAACGGGAAGCCAAACCGGATTGGTGTTATATCCATTGTCCCTATGGATGTTATCAGGGTATTTTAAAATTTCAATTGCTTCTCTATGTTTTCTTGGAAAAATATTGGATTTGTTTGCTTTGTTGTCTCACCGCTCTCCTGGTTTCTCCAATATAGACTTTGCCGCAAGTGCAAGGGATTTTATATACTCCAGGATCACTGAGAGGTGCCTTTTTATCTTTAGGGTTGTTTAGAAGTTGTCCTATTTTTGAAGGTGGTTCAAATATGGTTTGAATGTTGTGTTTGTTGAGCATTCTTCCTATTTTCTCTGTGATAACTTGGATGCAGGGTAGAATAGTGATCGTTTTTCTCTCTTTTTCTTTAGTAGATTGTGTTGACTTGTTATTTTCAGTGTATTTTCTTATTGCTTTATCAATTCGCTTGTTTATGTAATCGTTGTGTATTACGATTTGTTTAGCGTTTTGTAATTCCTTTCGTAAGTTGTCTTTATCTGTTATGGAGACAGTTCTGTATACAAGGGAGTTGATGACCGATTTTGATGCAATCTATCTATTCATAAAGAAATAATCAAGAAAACATTGTTAATTAATTTTGAAAATGCAGATGCTGACTGGATTCCAAAGCGTTCCTACGGAAAAAGTCAGTAAATAAAATTATAATCGGTTTTGGTGGTAGTTGCTACCTTTTTTCATATAACTAGAAGCCGGGACACTGGCCGACTTCTACGGAAGAAGGCAGCGAGTGGTAGATGCTTTCTTCTCACGTAAAAGTCGGCCTCATATTCAGGCACTACATTCCTGGACTGTGCAGTTACTCCCGATTATTTGCAGATGTTGCCTTTTCCCGTAGAAATAATGTTCAGGGCTTGTATTTGCTACCTTTAAAGCTGATGATGCAATAATTAGTTTCATCAATATAAGCAATTTAAACGAATGATTTATACGATTTCAGTGAAATAAAAAACACATTTTTCGATTTTTCGCAGTTACTACTTTTTCTGTAGAACGGCATACATGACATATGAAACCATGTGTCCAGTTTGATAGCAAAATATAAGGGTGATGGTGAAGAAGAGTATTCGTGTTAAATAGAATTCTGCGTTTACCAGAATTAACCAATGAGTCAGCCATCCAAACATAAACGTTACAAGTGAACGAGTTCGGCAGCATATCCATAGATCCATTCTGCAATCAAATTCTCCTTCCTTCCTCGCTTCTATTACACCTTTCGACAGTACAAGCGACTACTTCAATGAGCTCTGCTCAATTGCAATTCACGCCGCAATCGACTGTAAACGCACCCTCGAACTCCACTCGACCTATAAAATCTAGCATTGGAAATATGATTCCACTTTAATACGGTTATTCACTAAGTTTTTCTGTGCTTCCTCGCAGAAGGAGGTTTGTAATGATTTAAATTTTCAAATATACTTTTTTGACATATTTCGATATAATTCGACCCCAGGAATTCAAAAATACAATTAAAAAAAATTTTCCGTGTGTGTGTGTAAGTTTTATCTGTTCATCATATCTTAAGAAAAATCAGCTATAATTATGAAATTAGTACGAATTGTATTTCCGACTGATATCCACGTCCGCTAGGATTTTTAGCTAAATCAGCCGGTCTTTGACCCAAATTATATTTGGGCCGAAAAATTTGAAAAAAATTCCTCTAGTGTCTACTAAAAATAAAAAGTAAATTCCACCCTAAACGGACCCCCTTCCCCTATTCACCCCCACCGCCCTTTCAACAAATGAAAACTTCACCGCTTGTATACAGCGTTTTTGGAAAGATTCGACACTGTCAAACTTGTATTTGCTTACTAAACTACACTATGAACTCTCTATGAACTACCTTCACTCTTATTCAACATTTTTAGCCTTTGTACCCCCCCCTCCCCCTTAAGGAGGTGGACTCTGATGTGTTAGGAGTCAACGGACCTCGAATTTGGAATCAGCGATCCCAAAAACCCCAGGATACTCTAGTCAAGTCTGGTGATCAAGCTTACATATTTTGTATTTACATACCCTGCATGTGAATAATTATTAAAACCACCCC
>JAUELO010000303.1:2806401-2819342 GCA_032357855.1 Amphibolips quercusostensackenii | reverse complement strand
CATATAGTCGGTGTATTCCAACAACTACCCTGGTCCACACTGTAACATCTTTACTTAAATGCATTTCTATTAGTTGAAAATGATATTTTTTATTGAAAATCCACCTTTCCAGGTTGACAATTCCACTGTCTTATGAAAAATTCCTCTTCGTGTTTCAAAAATTAGACTATTTACTTGAAAACGCAACTTGTTTGTGGTTAAATTCTGATCTTTTTCGTTTAAAAATTCGACCATTCAATTAAACATTCGTCTTTGTTGATTGAGAATTTAACCATGTGGTTCAAAATTGACTTATTTTGTTAAAAAGTCATTTAAAAAATAAATAAAAATTAAAGTTATTTCTTGAACATTCAGCTTTTCAGATAGAAAATTCGTACTTTTGGATTTATAATTTATCGTTCATGGTAGAAAAGTTATCCTTTTTGGTAAAAAATGAACCACTTTGTTAAATATTCAACTGTTTTCTGAAAAATTCGTGTTTTTGGTTAAAAATTCGTCTCTTTTTATTGTAAATTCTACTAGTTATTGGTGGAAAGTTATTATTTGTCTAATTCAACTAGGGTAACTAATACAATCATTGACCACTTAATACATTTTTTTAGTTTAACAATTTGTGAAAAACACTATAAGCGTCAAACAAAATTCTAAAATTCACAAATGGATACTAAATTTTATAAAGATTTAAATTACCACAGTCAGTTAAGTGTTCAAAGTAGAAAATGATTCATATTTGAAGAAAATAACAATAATTATTTAAAAACACAATCATTGACCACGAAGATATGGTGATTAGCATAGGCCAATAATTATGATAGGTCAATGAAATGTGGTAAAATACAGTCATTTTCCACCTCGCTGGCCACGTCAGGTTATAGATTACTGATTTTGAAAGCTCAGTGATTAGTTGCTAAATCGCATAATCATTGACCAAAGCCATAAACTGCGTTTTTGACATGCTTTCCACTCATTATTCGTAATACAAACAGATAAACAATTATATACATACTCTATTAAAAGTTCCAAAAATTTTCAATGCATTTTTGCGAAAATATTAGTCATTTGCTGTTCAGATATTGTGTCTAATCACTATGTTTTTGCTTTATTCACGATAAGAATGATTAGACACGCATTTATCAATATTCATACATCACTTTAAAGTTATATCACTACTATCGTGAATTTTTAATCACCAAATTCCACAACTAAGACCTAAACAGCTTTTCGTTTACATTCCTTACTCATTCAGCATCACCGGTTTTACTTTACTGCGGCATTTAAATTGGCTTGTCAAATACGCCGCGGAATTGTTTGCGCTTTATCCTGCACTCTTTATTAGTAGTTTTATTTGTGGGTATTCGCTCATATGGGTATATTAATATGAGGCGACAAATCATTGGGGGGGGGGAGGCAATGATTGGTAACAATTACCCTATTTTGCAAAAAAATCGTCTCTTATTAAAAGTTCTGCTGTTTGATTATGAATGCAACACTTTGGTGAAAAATCAATTATGTTTTTGAACATTCAACGATTTATTTAAAAGTATATCTTTCTTGTTTCTAAATCAACTTTTTTGTTGCAGATTCAACTGCCTTCTGTAAAATTCGCCTTTTTGACTTAAAAACCCATCAATTTGTTTACAAATGTAACTTTATTGGTAAAAATCCGTCCTATTTGATTAAACGTGCAACTGTTTAGTTGTAAATGCAACGGGTGGGTTACATTTTTTTTATATTTAACTATTTGGGTGAAAATTGATCTTTCTTGATTAAAAATGATATTTTTCGGGGAAAATTTACCTCTTTAGATTTTTTATTATCTTATTCACCTTCTATTCATTAACCGTTTATTATTTCATCTTTCAGGTTGATGTATATAATTATTCTTATTATAACATGAAGCCATTTCCCTTTCGGGAAAGACGAGACTCACTCGGTGAAACCGAGAGAGTCGTATTTGGATGGAGCATACTGTCAAGGTCACCAGTCTTGAGGTTAAACTATATTCTAAAAAATTCATCTTTTGGCTTGAAAATGCAATGGTTTTTAATGGAAGTTGAATCTTTTATGCTTGGAAATTCGTCCTTATGGTTGAATAGTCAACTACAGCCGAACCTGGATTACGTAACCCTTGCTTCCGTCCTTCCAGGAATCGATGCCGCGCCGCGATCTATTGTGAGAGCCATGGCGGTACTAAGAAGGGGGAGGGGTCGTTAGCTGTCAATCAAGCGCAATCAAGCGAGAAAAAATAGGAGGGTAGCAATAAAGCGCTGTACCTTAATATCCTAGCTGGGTAACTGCATCATCACGTTAAATAACTCTCAAGCCGCAAGGACACACATGTTTGCACCGCGAATAAACACAATAGTGAGCTCGCATCGACCAACAGTAAGGCTCCGAAGACAACTGAAGCCAATCGCATGTCGGGTTATTAGGTTTCATGCAGTGCTGCTAACCGATCGCGACTTTTTCAACTGCGCATGTACCATAAAGCGCGAGTCTATTTAAATTCAATAAATAGTATCAATAATAATACAGATAAATATTTTTTAAGTTTTGTACTGTAATAAAATTAATGACATTTAATCTCAGAAATACCTAATTTTTTTAAATAAGTGATTAATAATGTAAATATTACAAGTGTATATTTTATAATTTCAAATAGACCCGCGCTTTATGGTACATGTGCAGTTGAAGAAGTCGCTTTCTGTTGCCATCACTGGACAAGCAAACTCGTGCGTATCTTGAAGTTATTGCAGTTATTGGAGCAATTTTAATAAACAAGGGCAGTGAATATCAAGACATTTTAATAAAAAATGTTATACTATGGTTTAAAATTAATTATTTACTATAAGATTTCTTTTTATTGATTAATTAAAGTTCAAATTCCTTATCATAGTTCCAAATTAATGGCACTGCGCATGTCGCAGCTACCCAATGCAATATGTCTTGTCTCTACGACGTTTTCAGTCGTTTCGTAATTTACATCTGTCAAGTGCTAGCAAGTGTTTTGTTGGACAATGGTGATGTGCTTTTAGATACTGCTGTCTTCGAGTGGTTTAAGCAAGCGAGGGATAGAGGTGATTCAGTATCCGGACCGATTATTATTTACGAGAAAGCTCTCATATTAAACGAGATGCCGAACGGTGAGCAAACGTTTTAAGTACGAAAACAGGAAGAACATTTATTTTAACGTGTAACAGCGTATTTCCTTCCTAATTTTCGTTAAATATTTAGTTTGCCCGTGTCTCCGTATTAGAAAAAAAGATTTTTAAACTATTTTTTACTATGCTGAAAAATCCACCGGAAATGGTTGATCATACGCCCCTGACTGTTTTCTTTCCGCTGGGCTACTAGTTGTTTTCGTTACCCCGACATCTCTACACAATCCAGGTTTGACTGTATTTGGTTGGAGATTCAATTATTTCATTAAAAAGGCAACTATTTTTTTGAACATTCAACTTTCTAACTTAAAAATTCAACTTGTACACAGTACTGGTTTCCCCTACATCAAATGAAAAAATCTTAACAGTTTGAACTTTTCAATCTCAATGATTGGGAAAAATGTTTGGGAATGGGGAAATGACCGGGAATTGTTTCTGTCCATAAAAGTGGCCACCCTAGATTTTTCAAGAGTCAAACAACTATTTTTGTAGTTCAAATTCAACTAAACTTTTTGTTAAATAAACAAGAAATTTTATTGGACATGCAGGAAAACTTAATTACTAGGAACAACCAGGCAATTAGTGTTTGACCCTTGGGTTATTATACTCTCCCTGAGGTATTAATACTATCAAACATTTCCTTGTCTCATTATCACGGAGTATTAAGCTTTAATGCAAATTTCCCTACAACCCCTTTCGTCAATATTATACGCTAATATAGTGAGGTAAGACTCAATTACAATGTTAGAGGAAATTGCTGTGACAATGTTACCGTATATAAACGTGACTTGTACCAATTTGTAAAATAGGAAAATTGATATTCACCTCTTCACTTGCTGCACGGAGAGAAATCGCGAGAGATCAATTGACCCGACTGCTCCTTGATTATAAAACTAGGGTTTGTCGTGAAACAAAAGCACGGACTTGTGATTTTCGATCTCGGACGTATTCTTGATTTTATTACTCTATAGCATAGTGATATAAGTAGTCGGACAGCTATGATACAAGGTCATGCTTTGTTGCGTGAACTAAGATCTCGGAAGCCTTGCTTTAAAAGCAAGGTATCGAAGTTTGAGAAATTAGGCCACGCCCCCTAACTCTTAGGTCTCGAATTTTATGCTTTCAGTTCATAGCGTCCGAGATTCAAAGGACGGATCTTAGCATGATTTTCTTTTACGAAGTCAAAGACTTAAAGTCACAAATAACAAGAAATAAAATCATACGCACGGTGATTTATTTTCACTGACGCCTCCAAGTCACATGCTTTCACTTCTTAAGCGATGGAACATAACCCAATATCACAAAAAGACTATATTTTATATCCTGAATACAAAGCTACCAAAACAGCTGTCAAATATAAGAAAACTGTTTAGGAACTTCTCAGAAAGTGTTCACGGCAATGATAAACCGAATGGTATCGGCGCAACTTGCAAAAGAACAGCCGATTCTGTCGTTGCTACAGAGGTGACGTCGATAACCTGGAAGCATTCGTAAAAGCGATTTAGGAATTGTCCCGAAATTATTATAAGTACTATTCACCATGAAGCTATTCAATGACTGATGAGATTGAAAAGGAAGCATTTAAGGCGAAGACTTTTAATGGCACCCTTAAAGTATATCAGGTGACTGGAAACGTTTGTATAGCGATACTGCCAATGAAAAGTTTGAGCTATTTCTGCGATTCTGATACGTGTGAACATATCAAAAAGGAAAACTTAAGATATCAAAAGAACATCACACTCACAGTTGAAGATGTTTACACCGATTCTAAATGTGAAATAGAAATAAGAATCTACGAATAGTTATGTACCGTCTAAACAGCAATAAAACTGCGGTGATTGTGTACTGGTAAAGTTTTCTGTACAAAAAGTTAAATATCGCTACGTGGGTCTCATAGATAAAGTTCATGATGAAGAAACTGAATTGACTGTCACTTTTATAAAACCCTGTAATAACACCACACAAATGTTTAGGTTTGATCACAAAGATGTCTCCGACGTAGCTTACGAAGAAATTGTAGAGAAGTTAACTAGTCCCAATTTTTTGATGAAAGGGGATAGAGTATTTTATGAATTTAAGTTACCTATCAATGTTTTTAAAAAATGATTGAAAGTAAAGTTTATTACACAATTGATATTCCTTTAAAAAATGTTATTTTTTCTTCGAGACTAATATTATGAAGATTAATGATAATAGCAGCAAAAATCATTGAAATTTTTTAATAGTAATAACATGCAGTTTTCCCTTCAGAAAAAAGTCCCCTGCTACATGCGTTAGTCTACTGTCGCGACTTTTCACAAAATCGTCAATAAAACTTAAACTACTACAAAAATTCTATGGCGGTTGGCAGTTTGTATTTAAACAAACCGTTATCTTCATCCTAGATCATCTTTTTTCTTTATTAAAAAAATATATATACCCTAACAGTGTTGTACAGTCCAATTTCCCGATCATGGAGAAGTACCCATTTCCCAAAAAGAAAAGTTTCTACTTTATGCATCCATTACGGTTAATAAGGTCAAAAAGTCACTTTTATTACATGAATTTAATTTATAATTTGATTCCGTTGACACTTAAGATGTATAACAACACCCCTGGGACTCGAAATTTTATAAAAACTATGTTCACTCTTTTATCACGATATCTAAAAATTTTCCTCATGCGGGCCAGGCTAGATTCTGCCAGTCGAGAAAAGAGAAAAAGTAGAAATACAATTGAAAACGAAGAAAAATTACGTCAAGGCTCCGCACGAAAGTATTATATTAGAATTAGCGTGACTGAGCCGCTGTCAAGTCAAGCGCATCCCTCAATTTATTTTCTGGTACAATGGCGATAACACTTTTATACCTTTACACATATACATATTGAACTGCGTGTAACCTTCATTATTAGGTTGCGCTCGGATCTCGCAATGAAATCAAATTTATGAGCAGAACAAGTCATTAATCCTATTTTCTCATGTCCTACAGATTAAGAAAAATATTACAAGTCTACGCATTATTGCAACTTTCTTACTAATTTTTCTCTAATTTTTTATAACAAAAACAACATAAGGATATTAAAATATAAATAAACATGTCAAGAAAATGAATAGTCCAAAAGAATATACAAAAATATATCTAATCCATTTTCATGAAAGGAAAAACTTTTCCATTTCAAGGGTAAAATACATTTTCTGGCAAAAGATTCCGTATCTCATTGTTATTTATTGTATGTGTGTGCAG
Organism: Amphibolips quercusostensackenii; assembly: GCA_032357855.1. Lineage (NCBI taxonomy): Eukaryota > Metazoa > Arthropoda > Insecta > Hymenoptera > Cynipidae > Amphibolips > Amphibolips quercusostensackenii. Next base: position 2,812,957 of record JAUELO010000303.1, on the reverse strand, counting down.
TCTGCAGATTATAAATAAATTCGCATTTGCTTATGAGCGTTTATTCAGGATAAAGACACATAAAAATACAATTGTAACAACAAGCCATATCTGAAATTTTTAAGTGAATAATTTCAGACAACATGAATGATTGTGTATATAGGTACAACCAGATAATTGTGGTCAATATTTTTCGTGTTATTTTAAGTATTATAATTTAAATATAATAAATATTAAAATTATTATTCCAGATGATTTTCACTGAGGGCTGCCTCTCTCGAAATGTCTTAAGGTGTTATTTGAATTAACCACACGTTTGTGAATTTAAATATTTACAATTTTTAATGTACAGTTAAAGATAATTTCAAGAAGAAATTTCATGCACTATTTAAGATTCTAATTTTTCGAAAGTTGAAATAGGCAGGCAGTCATTAAATAAACTTAAATATTTTTCCAAATATGAATGCTTCTTTTAAATGTTTATAGTAAATTACTATTAGGCTGATTTAAAAAATAAAATTACTTAAATAAGGCTAAGTTTAAAAAGAATTTAAAATTATACGCGTTCTACTTCAGAGAAAATGATACTTCATTCTTATTTTATAATCAAACGTACTTTAGACTCTAAACATTTCATTTGATACTTTTACAGTTTAAATATTTTGATTGAGATTCATTTACAATTTCATCTCGATAACTTCCAAAAAATCTATACTACAATATTTAGGGGTTCGCCAATCCTGACTTTAAAAAAACATCCTTGAGTTTTCCATGTCAAATTTATTTTCGTCAAGCTTCTGACCGCCTGAACACTAGTAATAACAAATTTTTAAAAATAAATTGCATTTGTTTGAAGGGATTTTATAAGTAAGAATGGTCCAACTTTTACGAGCTTTTGATTACCTACTTTCACACTAAAAGACATTTGAGAAAGCTGAAAATCAAAAGTTTAAATGCTTTCCAATTTACTTTTAGTTGATGAAAATTTTTCCACAGTTTAAAAATGGAAAACAAAATTTACCTGATGGTAAAAAAATGACATAAACTTTCAAAAAATCTGACATCCTTCTTAAGGAATTTCGAAGTAACGATGATTAACTGGACTAACACTGTAACACTTATAAACACTTGTGATTATGAAATTTATGATGATTAAATAAAGCTTATTATTAATTCACGTTAAACATAAAGTGCACAGCAAAAAAAGATACAAGAACAAAATATTTTTCCACAAAAATGCATTCCGAAAGCACCTTATGAATATACCTGGAGCGACTTCAGAATGTTAATGTCCCTTATACGTAAAACCGATCGTAGTTTCAAGTTTTTTTCTGGAAATATTTCAAAGTAGCATGTGCGTGCACGTAAACTAAAATCGATGGATTCCTCATCCCCAATGTGGTCGCGTAAGTTTAGTTTTGCAGTATAAATTTACTCGTTGCAGAGACCTTCCAGGAAACTCTTAATGTCTTTGATAAGAAAAAAAATTATAATAAAATGTTAAATACAAATTCTAGAATGAAAAAGAACCCTATGTAGTAGGGTAGTCTAAAAAAAGCTTTTTATGCAAAGTGAGAACGCTTTTCGATTTTTTAAAAATATAAGTAAAACAGCAAAGTTTGATCGCTAGAAGAACTAGATCGGATGATTTCAAGAGCTGCCTGAAAGCAAAAAAGTCGAAAAACGATCTTCACCTCAAAACACATTTTTTTTTCGTAGCAAAAATTGATAAAAAATAATTGGGACCATCATTTAGGATATCTATTAGAGTTGTAAGAAGAAAATTCTCATTTCAGATTGGGCAGGAAGCCCACGTTCTTCAAGTCAGACTCATTTCCCACTGATAGATGTCACCGATTTGACTTGACACTTTTTTTTACAAAGTTATGAGTCACTGAATTTAAAAAATTTCAAACGCGAATTATCCTGAAATGGCCAATACTTCTTTTTCCAGTGTGATATTTGTATTTAGATTTTGATAGAATTTCTCTTCTCCTTTAGAAAGCCATTGGAAAATGTCAAAAAAGTTTAAATTGACAAAATGCCGGTAATTCCTCTGAAAATATTCAAAGTAAATTTACTCGAAACCCCAAGTGTTTTTTTCTTTTGATTTTTTTAGAGATTTATTATACAGTAAAGAGTAGATTCCATGGTAGTCCTATCTCATGTTATTTTTGATATTTTTGCGACAATCTGTATAAAATCCTTGAGGATTGATTTTTTTCTCAACAATACAATTTCATAGTATGATAAAAAACCAAAAAGCATCTAATTCAATAGTTTAAGTAACGTGTTGGTGAAAGAATAACGAAGTTATAAAAAACAGAGAGCATCAATTATTAAAAAAATTGCCGAATTCAAAAGAAAACGTTGGATGTGAAAGTTGTTAAAACTGTTATATGTTCTTCTTTGTTCTTTATGACACCATAAAATTGTTTATATGACTTTTTTTGTGTCTTGCGTGGTTTTGGATAAAAATTCTTTCTTAGCTTCAAAGCGCGGGCAAAGGGTAGACTGTCATGAAACATACTTTTTACAGTAGACAAATATTTAAAAAAAAAAAAAACACGAAAAAGTGTGGGGTTTTTAAGTCAACTTACTTTCAATATCAATTTTACACTTTTTTTTAAATTTTCTAATGGATTTCAGAAGAAGTTGAAAAGTTCTATAAGAATCAGAAATAAAAAGCAAGATATGTATATAAGATGAAAAAATATCATACTTTGAACACAAAATGTAACCATTGTTTTGATACTTCGCATTGCAAAACATTTTATTTTCATTCAAATACGCATAGTTTTAAAAAAATGCTTTCAGCAAAACGGTAAGGTACGTGTCGCCTTATTTCCTTAAAAACAAGATATTTGAGTGGCAAATGGTTCTGTGACTTAAGCATGGACAGTCTGCCCGATTTGGATTTTGCCCTCGAAAAGACATATTTTACTTCCATTTTTGTCGTATATAGGCAATTTAAAGCTATTTCTTTTTTGTAATAGTTTGAGATTTAAATTCCGCACGCGTTTTTTCAGCGTAATATTGCTAACAGATCATTTTTCTCGGTTGGTTGCATAAAATTTGTAAAATTTTCTTAAGTATATACACTGGAACTTCGATTTAAGACCCGTTTCGGGCTAGGCTACAAGCACTCCTTCTTACTAGATGTAATCTAAATTCTTTTTTTAAGTTGATTTGTTGATTTTAAAAGGTGAAAATTAGTTCTTCACAGTCTGATGCGACAGAAAAGATTAGAAAAAAAAGTGTGATTTAAGTTACACTAGGGTAGTCTTTTATTCTTAAAAAATCTTATTATTTATATTTGTTCATGATCAAAAAGATTTTTACCGAAATGTATAATAATTTCTGATTTCATAAAAATCGCGAATCATACAACTAATCATTATCTGATCAGATAGTACGTGTATAGTTAAAAAATTTTTTAAGTAGAAATAATTAATCATTATGTTTTTTATACAAAAATTAACCCTCTTGGTCAAAAATTCAACTACTTGGTTTAAAGTTGAACTACTTTGTGAACAATTTATTTTATTAGTTATAGATACACGTTTTCGGTTGAAAATTTAATTGTTTGTTGAAAATTCGTATTTTTTTTTTTGGTTTAAAATTAATGTTTTGACCTACAAATTTAAATATTTCATTTTTGGTTAAAAATGTATTATTTTAGTTTAAAATTCAACTCCGGTTGAAAATTCACCTTTATTTTTAAATTCACATCATCAGTTTGAAAATTCAACTTTTTAGTAGAAAAATTACTTTTTGGCTTAAAAATTCAACTGTTATGTTAAAAATTCGTCATCCTCGGTTAAAAGTTTTATTATTTTGATAGAAAGTTCATCTATTTGGTTGAAAATTATCTTTTTGAAATTTTACAAATGCATCTCTTTTGGTAGAAATTTGATTTTTTTTGTTAAAAGTGCAACTGCTTGATTAAAAATCGTCTTAAAAATACACTATTTGATTGTAAATGCAACTGCCAGGTTAATAATTAATTTTTGTTATAAAAAGATCAACTAATTCGTTGAAAATTCAACTATTATATTGCAAATTTGTCTTTTTGGATAAATAATTCGTCACTCTGGATTGAAAATGCATCTTTTTGGTAGAATATTCTTGAATGAAAATTTATTTTTCTGTGTTGAAGATTCATCTGTCTTCTGAAAAGTTCGTCTTTTTGGCGCAAAGATTCAAATAATTTTTTAAAAATGAAACTTCTTGTGGTTAAAGTTCAAACGTTTTTATTTGAAAATTCGACCATTTGATTAAAAAATCCTCTTTGTAGACTCAAATTAAACTATTTGGTAAAAAATTCAACTATTATGTTGAGAATTCTTTTATTTTGCTTGGAAGTTCAACTATTCTGTTGTAAATGCAATTGTTTGGTCTGAAATTGATTTGTTTGTTTGTTGAGAATTTAACTTTTTGGTCGACAATTCATCTTTTCCAATATAAAAGTTAACTGTCTTCTAAAACTTCGACTTTTCGGCTTGAATACTCGACTCTTTCGTTAAAAATTCATCTTTTTAGTAGAAAATAATCTTTTTTTGGTTGAAAATACAACTATTTACTTAAAAATGCAATATATTTGGACTTAAATTCTAAAGTGTTTTCTGTTGTACTAAATATCCGGCACCTATACATTAATTCTATTTAAAATAACTTTTTCTCCTATAAACATGAAAAATCACCCTATTTTTCCTGTATTATTGAGAGTATTTCGGGCTGTGAAGTCTGTCAAAATATTATGGTTTGTGTTTTATTTGAGGGGTTTATCAAATGAAATAGAATAAAAAAATTTGACTTTAAAAAAGTTGGGGAATGGTGTTCGTATTTGTGACGTCACCTTGGGGGTTTAAAGCCTTGTATGATGATCTGTGATAAAGAAGGGAAGGGATGGAAAAAGATTTAAAAATAGCGTAATGTGGTTTTTGAACGGCGCCATAAGCAAAATACGATTCTCCATTTTACAGAAATTTCTGTGAATTTCAAAAACTTCTTTGTGAAATTAACGAATCATACATTATTGTTATAAAGTGAGAAAAAATACGACACACTCAATAAATATGATATTGAATTAATAATCCTCTTACAACATCATATCTTTTATTGATCCAAATGTATATACTACAGAATTTGTAGCTTTACTAGTTGTTTCAATCGTGACGCTACACATTCTGTGGTATATACATCTGCATCAATATAATATCTGCGTTTGAACCAGGTTCATTGATTTAATAGTAATTTTTATTTTTAATTCCTCGGTGTACTAATACTGTAAAGATTAGACTTTGTTAAAATAGAAATGTGAACTGAAAACGCGATTTATAAATATCATCGAAATAGTAGGGCACGATATAATTTCGTATGCCATTTCAAATGAGTACTGCACCACCGATCATTCATGCACGCTAATTTGGATCGTGCTTCTGTTTTTTACTGACGGTCAAAGCACGCAATTATGACGCATTATATAGCATCAACCCACGTCAGTTGCTATCAAGAAATAGTGTCATTTTATAGTGATACGACGCCATAATATGATATGAGAAATATGTGCAAGGAAAGCTATAAAATCTGTCGTTTCTTTTTTTTCTGTTTACAGCTACAGTCTGATTTTATTGTCTGCTTACTATCATTTTTATTTTTACGGTTCAATTACTTACATATTCACACACGTGTTGATCGATAAAGAATCTTTTACGTCGTGCAAAATAATTTTTTTTTAACCAAACTTTATACTTAAGAACGGGAACGTCCATACACTAAGTTACTAATTTTTGTCTCTTTTTGAGCCCCCGTCACCCCTAGTTTACTACTGTAGTTATGTCTTTATCCCACCCCCCAACCACGAAAAGTTACGTAGACTAAAATGCTCTCAAAACAGTCAAAATAGGGTGATTTTTCACGAAAATAGGAGAATAAATTCTTTTGAATGAAATTAATATATAGGTACTATACTGAATTCAATATGAAATGCTTTCAATACCTAAGATTCCAAGTCAAAATATAATGCATTTTCAAAAAAATAGATGAATTTTCTAACAAAAAGGATGACTTTTTTATCATAATAGATTAATTCCAACGCAAAAGGATGAATTTTGAGCAAAAAAGTTGATATTTCGACCAAATAAATAAAAAAAGAAAGACGAATTTTAAACCGAATTTTTCACCAGTTGAATTAAACCAACAGTTGAATCCTCAACCAAAAAAATAAATTTTCGACAAACAAGATTTAATTTTCAACCAAAAATGCCAATTTTTAACAAAATACGTAAATTTTGTAAGGAATATTTGAATTTTCAACTTATAAAGCATATATTTTAACCAAGTATTCGAATATCCAACCAAATATTTAAATTTCCAACCAAAAAAGGGGATTTTTCACCAAAAAGATTAATGTTCTATCAAAAAAGGTAAATTTTCAACAAAGAACATTAATTTTAAAATTTAATTTTTGAAAACACAAATAATCACGTCGCGTTTTGGAAATATGCTTCAAGTAAATACCTATATGTAATATGGAATTTCCCAATATGTGGGAAAAAGCAAATTTAAAATCGAT
>JAUELO010000303.1:2791913-2802477 GCA_032357855.1 Amphibolips quercusostensackenii | reverse complement strand
CAAAAAAATTCTCACTTATAAAAGAATCTAAGTTATAAGAAATAATTTTAGAATTATTAGGAAATATGGGCTTTTATCTCTGGTGTTTATTAAAATAACCATGTTTTGCAAAGCGTGGATATTTCACGTTTATTATAAAAGTAAAAATGTTTTAATTGCCAATTTATTTTCAATTTAAATGGTTCCTGTCCAAGCTAAGTTACCGTCAGTGCGTCTCAAAGGGTATGCCGAAAGTTGCTTACAGCGCTCCAAGTGGCTGTTGGCAAACTATATCGATGGGTGCTTTCGGTGTGTGGTGGAGGGTATAGGGGAACTGACAATTTTTGCCGGACGCGCCGTCTATATTTATGGCGGGTAACTAAACGCGCTTCGCATCTACGCTTATAATATCTTTGGATAGAGTCAGGCCTGACGAGAGGAGAGGAAGGATAACGGGGAGATACTCCCCGGGCCCGGAGTTTTCGAGGGGGCCCGCATTTTCCGGATCTGTAAGAAACTAATTTTTTTTTAAATAAAATTATTTATTACTTCCATTAAATTCATTATTGTGATTATATTAACAAGAAATAATACTATGAAATCATCAAAGCTTCCTACATGAGTGAAAATTCTAAATTTTCAAAATTGCATACAGGGGCCCGTCATTCCCCCCCCCCGGGCCCGGTTTTCCTTTCTACGATCCTGGATAGAGGGGCAGAGAGTTAAAGCGTCACATGGATCAGGTGGTTTAAAGAAACGGGGGGAGAGGGGAAGAAAGAGAGAGAAAGCATATATAAGAGTTGGCGCAGAAGTTCTGAGAGGGGTGAGAGGGGAAGAAAGACAGAAACATGTATAGGAATTGGTGCAGAAGTTCAGAGAGCGAGAGAAGTATAGGAAAAAATTGACTGAATATATTGGATAGAGAGTTAGGTAACTCAAGTATAGAGGAGAAGAGAGCTGCCAAAGACAGTGGAGAGGGGTGCATGGATGAGGTTAAGGGTTGGAAGGAATAATGAAAGTTGTAAGGAATGGTATAGGGTGAGTGGATGAAGGGGTGAAGAAAGTGATAGGGAGTAAAAGTGTAGAAGAAGCGAAGGTTTGGGCGTGTGGTGTATATGTTTTTTGGGGGTTTAGAGGTACGGAGGGAAGAATGGGCGAATGGAAGATTAATATGGGGTGTGAAGATGTAAGAGGTTAAAGTGAAGAACATACAAGAGCAAGCAAACTAGGAGGGTATTTGGGAAGGTAAGTAAAAGGCTTAGGGGCATGTGGAAATTAAATCTAGAGAAAAGTAGGGAAGATGGGGATGACTCCAGAGTTAAGGATGGTTGGAGAAATTACTTGTGAGTGGGAGAAGTACATTGGAAAAGGTCATTTATAGAGGGTTTGGGGAGGGAAAGAGACTTTAGGGTTATGTGTGATAAAGGCGTAGATGGAAGATAGTGTGGTTGGACAGTGGAAGAGTGACAGACGCTTGTTAGGGGAGGAGAGTGTAGTGATGAATGATAAGGAGTGAGTGAAATAGGTGTCAATGAAAGAGAGGCGAATGGGAAAAGTTGGGAGACGTGAAGGAAATAAAAGGTCGAACTTTCGAATACTTCGTCTCTAAAGTATGAAGTTTATTGATTTCAGAATGAGGAAATGGGTGTAAAGTATAGATGTTTGGAGACGACGCGGCGGTGTACAAGTGCGAAAAAATCAATGGAAAGGCACGTGCACAAGATTCAGCATGGTCATCTCTGATAAATCTTAGACCCCAGAAAGTGGTTGCCATTTTGAAAATTGTCTTCAATATATTTTGTCTGAATTTATTGAACGACATTGTCCCTATTTTATAAAATGATGATGCTTTATCAAGAAGATTAAAGCGATAGTCTCAAGAGTCAAAATATAATATAATCTCTGACTGCGTAGTACATATATTGTACCATTTATAATTTATCACTGGTTATTGATATTATTCTTAACCTTTAATGCCTCATCTATTTTCGACTAACCTAGAGAATAAATCCACCTTATGACTATAATTGGGTTTAATTTTCAATTTAACCTAATATTATTAATATAGCTATTCATATTTTAAGTAATCTTTAACTTTGATATTAAATTTGAAATTAATTAGAATCTAGAAATGATTCAAGTTTTAATTTTGAAAATCGTTTCGAGCAAAGATTCTCAATAAGATTAGAAAATATAACTTAATCTAGCATATAATCCAGACAATCTTATCTATTTTTCAAACCTAAAAACTGTTAATATCTTTAACACTGAATAATGTAAGCGCAGTATCCAGAAGCACTGAAAATATTTGGTCCATGTTCAGATTCAAAGCTTGTAGTTTTAAAGACTAAAAACAAAGCTGGGTGTATATAAATTTTGAATTACAGTAATTGATTATTGATCCTGCGACCATGGAGCAATTTTCCAGGAGTTCGAGATGTTTATTTGATCGCTTCGAATTTAATTAAAGTTCATTGTCATATTATAAAAACGTGACAAATTTAATTTAATCTATTTGTTATCATTGAATTAGTTAACTTACAGACGATCAGGCCAGGTTTGAAGAAAAGTTCGCCAGAATATTATGATGAAAACATATCAACGCACACATTTTTATATAACGATGCGTTAGTTAATAAGTTGTGATTTTCAAACAAAATTAAGAAATAGAAGATACGTTTTTCTAAAAAAATGTCATAAAACTTATTATCTGTCCTTTTCAAATTGCAAAATGGTATTTAAGATTTCGAAAAAGTTATAAATTATAGTTTACACTGTTCAATGTTTCTATTTAGTTTTTAAAACATAAATCAAAACAGTTCGATCGCAAAGTGTTTCTTTGAAAAGGAAATGGAAAATTTCAGAAAATCGTGTTTTTGAAAACAATTGCTCTTGGCTAAATATTTCAAGCATTTTTGAAAAAATAATTCGCAAATATTGACAGATTCAGAATAATCGTGGCTGATCTTATAAGCTTTTTTTATTTATACGTAAATAGTTCAAATAAAATATAAATCGATGTCTATATTCCCAGAAGCTAATATTTCTTATTTTTATCATTCTAAACGGAAAAAAAGTTTCTTAAAGTTTAGAGAACTAGGTCAACAGCCGCGGATATGAGTGATAACTGCACAGAATTATATATAATTTTCAAAATATTCTAGATAAAATGTAAAATTATTCAGGTTTGATTATAAAAAAAGTGTTGTAATCTTTAAAGTGAGTCTGAAATATAAAAATTTATTAACTGTTGTGGAAATTTTCAATAAAAAGTCTTTAAAAGGTTCATATGAATTAAATTGGGTATATTGCATATTTGTCAGGCACTGCGTTACATGAGCTACAGAACGAAGTTCCGGAAAATTCAGAGCTATTCGCAAAAAGCTTCATGCGCATGTGCTACTGCGCATTTGCCGTTTCTCGGTTCAGATTCACCGGGTACGCTACGCCCGCGCCGGAACGGGTTCTTCCGTTTGAAAAGTGCTTCTTATTATCTTCATTATTTAAAATAATTACACGAACTTGAAAAATAATATACTTCCTTATAATTTGAGCTTGCACTCCTTCCAGTTAAAGTAATAAGATGCGGTTTTGGGCTATTCTCGAGACAAAAATCTTTCAAAATCCACACGGAGCATATGGACTACAATGCGAGAGTCTTCCGACTGACGGTTAGATTATAAGATGGTAGCGCTCTAGATTTAGAAACCGAAGGTCTGGGCTTGATTCTCGCTGTCTGCACTTTTTTGATTTTTTGCTTGCATTGAGTTTTTTGTTTATTAAAATTCGCCATTAAATTCATTTCAATGAAGATAAAATATTCATTTTTTTAATGATCATATAATATATTAAGTTTTTTAAAATTTTGCCATTTTTACTTTTTTTCCTGATTTTTAATCAATTTTTTTTATCTAATCGAACATTTACGCATTTATTATTATGATTATCTTTTTTGTATGTGATAAAAATGAAATATATACAAAATAGTATAATGATTATAAAAAAATTCAAACTCAAGTAAGGGTCCGTTAAAAAAATACGTAACTCGAATCTTAAATTTACACACAACTTCTATAGAAAAAGCATTACGTAGTTTATCAAATACAAGTTTATCACGTTTGACTTTTGTGGTTAGGTTGACACGTTCCATAATCGTACAGGGTCGCCAGTGAATGCGCATACGTGGAGAGCTATTATGATCATCTTATGATCATAATTGTGCTCAGCACCACGCCGCTTATGCGCATTCGCTGTCCATCCTCCCGTTGTGTTAACGGCTAGTCTCAGAACTAGAAAGACGCTGGTAAAATGCGTAAATCATGCCTGCGTTGCATAAAATGTTAAAAGATATTTCATATTGATATTATAATATTTTTATTAAAGAATAGAGTAATTCATGTATAAAAATTTTGTACAAAAGTGGTAAAATTTGAAAAAGCCCAGTTTTTTCATATAAACAAAATTTTAGTAAATGTATATTTTAGCTCTATTAAAGTAAATTTAATAGCCAATTTTAACAGACCAAATATTTAATCTAAATTAAATTGTAAAAAGTGCAGGTAGCAAGAATCGAGCCCAGACCTTTAGGTTATAAATCCAAAGCGCTATCGTCTGTTATAACTGGCAGTTGAAAGACTACCGCATAGCGGTCTATATATCCTACTTAGAATTTTTAAAGAAGTTTTTCTCGAGGACGACTGAATAGCGCATTTTATTATTTTAGCACATTACAAGTTTAATAATGATCTAGAGTGAGAGGAGTATGAATCTAAACAAAATTCTGAGGTTGAAGCTTTCCGTTGTTAGTTCGTATAAAATTCTTTTATTCTTCAAACAATAAAATATCTAAATATCTAAATCTTAAAATATTTGAAAATCTTTTGAATGTTTAGAAATATCTTCAAATAATTTAAAATATTTTAAATAAATTGAAATCTTTTGACATTTAAAAAATTAAGTGGTTAACTACTTAAATATAACTAAAGGTAGTGTCTATAACTCTTGATACAAGCTACGTCCCCGTCCCTTTACCAGCTCTCCCTTCCCCTTCCCAGGTTCATTCGTTTACAATTGAACGTTTTATAAATTTACATAAACGAAAGACTGTCCGGACGTTTAGATTCGGCAATAAATAAAAAGGCTGCGAGTCGTGTCGAGAATTTGGCGGAGCTAGAAAAGGAGATCGTCTGCGCATCCTAAAATTTGTAGACGGCTAGCCAAACTTATCCAAAATACTTTTCTACTCATTCCGAATTTCGGGACGACGAGTTCCTGTGTAATGAAAAATAATAATATGCTAAATAATCCTTCTAAACCTATTTATAAAAAGTATAAAACTGAAAGTTACCGATAAATGAGGGCACATATATATTTGGGCTTGGTTTTTTACACGGAAGTCCAAGCGTTTGATCTCTTAGTTGGTTAGTGCGTGCGACATGAATTAGGTTTGTGGTTAGGTAGTATTAGCAAGTAGACAGGGTTCGAATCCACAGTGATGAAGAAATTTTAAACTGTTTGAGCGTCTGATTATATTTTTAAGCAACAATAAGTGACCGTGTGTGTGGTTGTGTAATAAATTGAGTATTAAAATAATAATTTAAAAAATTATTTATTCGTGTAACTTCATCACGCCCCACATCGAAATTAATTCATTTCGCTTCTGCTCTGTTCCTGTAGTGTGCCTCCTCCAATTTCCACCAACCTCCAGTATTTAGCTCCAGAGGAAGGAGGATACGTTGTTATTAAGCACACTCACTTCCGGCTGTTACGCGTTAGCGGTTTAAAAGCGACTTTGCAAATTCAGTGCATCAGATGTAGGGTGGTCGCGATTATATTATGCAAGTTGAATTTCCTTTTCATGGTCTCAGATTGCTATCCTCGTTTGCGCGTTGACTTTGGAGAACTTAAGGCACGTTTAAACTTGGAAACAATCGCTGTCATCTGCAGATGTTAAACTTGCGACTAAAACCCACTATATGTATCCACTGTGAACATTTATCCTTATGGTACTCTGTTTACCAAAAATGGCACTACATCTTTCATATAATCTTAAATAAGTCTTAAATAAGCTAATTTGTAATTTCCTGAAATACGTCACCAGCACAATTCTATGTTCAGTAGGGTTGTCGAACAATTTTCAAACTTTCATGCATATCACCCCAAATTTGTTTCAATCTACAAAAAAATAAATGCGTTTCTCTTTAATAATTGGCAGAGATCCCGCACACAGGAAAAAATAGTGTATCAATTTTGTTTAAGGTCATTTTTTACAAACTCATTTTGAACTTCAGTATGTTCACTCTGTTGATCAATGTCAAAACTTAAAGACAATCAAATTGCTTTCAGTATTCGTATTGTTCAATATAAACCAATGATGGTTCTGTTTTGTTTTAGCACAATTCCATGCCGTTTGTTTGTTCAAAATAAAACTTTATTTTTTGCGGTGCAAACCCCGTGAAGTTTGACACGTATTTCCCATAAAAAAAAAGTTTTTGTACATTTTATTTAGAATCGCTGATAATATGTTGATATTTAGGTCAGAAAAGAGGAAAAATTCAAAATTTTCTTAGAAAATATTGTTTAAAAAAATTTAACCTTGATTACGATCATATGAAAAAAAGTCGTCTTTTTAAGGAAAAAATTAAAACAAATAGGCGTTTGTTAAATAATGAATCTAGGGTATCCAAAACTTGTAAAATGTATAAAAAGGCAACTTTTATTTTGATTCTGTTTACAAGAAACCGACTTTTTGAGAGAAAAACAATTATTCAAAGAAATAAAAGTTGATTTAATATTGAAAATTATTTAAAAATTTTTATACTTATTCCACTAGATCAAAAATTTGTAGACGAATTGTAGAAGCGAATTGAAGCCATTAAGCAGGGGATAAAGGGAAATGAAGATTAAATCGTTGCAATTTCATTAATACGATTTCTAGAAACTCTATGAATAAATATTCACGCAAAAAATATTTTGTTCAGAAAAATTATGGTCCTTAGTTAGTGAAACAGTAATTTTAGCTACTAAAGCTTCCCGAAATAGACTTTTTATCGTCAGACTGATTATCCAAATACTTCTTGTTAAGTTTCGTTTGTATTTCACTTTATTCTCCAACAAAAAATGTATTTTCCACACAATAAAACAATATTTGTAACTAAAATATCAGACTCATTAAATGCGAAGTAAAAATAAAAATAATAAGCCATGAAGATTTCTCGTGATGATATTTCCGTTGTGAATGTAATTAAGAAAAAAATACGCTTCCTTTAATCAAATCGATGGCGCAAATTAAGTAAATGCGACCAATTAATAGTCGTTTGAAAAGTACTTTCTCTCAAATGAAATCTTCTTTTCGCAAAATCAGAATACGAATAGTGCCTCGACAGGAATATTTGACATCACAGGGCCAGGAAACATGGATTTTCCATAAGATTGCTTGACAAAGAAAGCAGTTCATGGCAAGGTGGTATATAATAGCTTCGAAGGACTGGCACTTTACTTCACACCCGACTGGTCGTCTTTATGCAACTTTTCGCACTCAGAAGAACTTTTCTGTCTCTCAAGGATTCGTCAAGAACATTCGCATATTAAGAGATTTGAAGGAAGACTTTGAAGGAAATTAGAAAAGTGAATAGGGAAAATGGGTCTCTGCAAGATTAAAAAAATGCTCTCTAACTATTCCAGTTTTCTAAAGTTATGATAAAATTTACTCGCCTATAAAGGAATTATTGAGAACCCTGAAAAGAAAGCGAAAGAGAAAGCTAAACTAGACCTGAGTTAAAATTTTATTTTGCCTTTTTTTTCTTATTAACATATCTGCAGACAAAATCAGATGTCGACTGAAGAGCTGGTAAAATTAAATATATATAAATATATACCAAAGATGTTTTGTCTGGTACTATATATTCAAAAAATTTTGCTAAAAGAAAGTGTTCTGCTTGCAAAAAGCATAAAATATTGCTTTATAATAATTATCCATTGCATTAAAGTACAAGTAAAGTTCTCGTCCAAACTTCCTACTTCAGAAATAATCTGTCAAACAATAGAAAATCCCTTCATTAAAAAAAAATTGAAAATCTGGCGTTTGCACAAGCGATTATCTAACAAAAAAAAGGAAGTGAAACTGAGAATGGGCAGCCGTCAGTGATGCGAATTTAACGAAGCTGCCGAGATATTTACTGCGGTGGAAGAACATTAAAAAGTGTCGGAGTAAGAGAGGTAAGCCTGCGAACTTTTGGACGACACTGCAAAGCTCGACCGAGGCAAGCATCCTGTAAAAGTGCATTTAATAATAAAGTCTACGAGCTCGGAAGTTTTACATTTCAGCCAGCGAAAATTTAGCGCCTCTTCTCATTATCAACTTTTTTCCAACCAGACGGCTGCAATGGCTGCATCTGCGCTTATTATACAAGTCTGATAATGTGGCCCTCTAACAACCCGACAAATGAGCGTGCATGTCAAATTAGTGATTCTCACCGAAGCTTCTAGGGATTCTAAAATCTGAGATGTTTCATTTTTGAAACTGTAAAGGTTCTCAGTAAGCTCAGAAAACACAAGTAGATATTTCAAAGCAAACATATGTCCTGTATAGCGTCTAAAAATTAAAAAGTCAGATATTCTCTAAATTAGTAAAATTTCGTATATGATAATTATCACTTAAAAATGAGCGATTTTATTAGAAGCTGCTCAAAAAATACGTTACGCTTTTCTCTTGACCATTTTGCCATAAATAATGAAATTTTATGATTATTTTTAAGTAATATATTATCGCTGTGAAAAATCCATAGGTAAGACGATTTAAATCCTCGAAGGATTTTCTGTGACTGGCTGTGACTGGCTGTGACCGGCGAAGTTATACAGTGTTAAACGAAAGCAAAATACAGTCGATCCTGAATATTTGACCCCTGGATTGGTACCTTCCGGCGATCGACTCCTCGTCGCGGTTTCGGGTGAGAAAAGCCGCGGGGCCGAAAGGGAGGTCGTTCGTACTCAGCCAAGCATAAAAGACAGGATTGTAGCGATAAAGCGCTGTACCTTAACGTCCTAGCTGGGTGACTGCATCACGGCGTTGCATCAGTTCGCTCACAAGCGGGAAGCACACACGTTTGCATAGCGAACAAGCACGATGGCGGACTCACGTCGACCAGCAGTGAGGCTCCGATGCATGAAGCCGATCTGACCGACCGAATCATTTCGTTCCATGATCCAACAAGCAGATTTCGTGCAATCGAATGCGCCTATAGGGTACCCCTTTGACCTTGACAACAGCGAAACCTAGCATGTGAACTCTCGGGTATTATGAAGTTATTGGAGCAATTATAATAAAAAAGAGCAGTAAATGTCGACTAATTTTAATCAAAAATGTTATACTACGGTTTTAAATTAATTATTTACTATAACATTTCTTCTTAATATGTAATTTAAATTTAAATTTCTATTCAATATGTAGATCCAAATTGGTGGCGCTATCGTAGCTACCGAACAGGCGTATTCCAAACGATAGCTTTGAAGCTTTTTCTATCGTATTGAATAGACAGAGAGAGTATGGTTGTTTCAAAACGAAAAGTATAACTTGACATTGGACCACAAACGGATCTTCTCTGTCTACCTCATACGACAGAAAAAGAGATATCGAAACCACCGTTTTGAATATAATCGCACTTCGTTGTCTATCTGACATGGTAAAAAGAGAGGTCCGCTTACTGCAGCGTTCTGTAACCTCAAGGTGTCGATGTGCTTTTGGATACTGCTGTCTTCGAAAGGTGTAAGCAAGCAAGAGACAGAAGTGATTCAGTATTCGTAACGATTATTCAAGAAAAAACTCTTATTTTAAATGAGATGCTGAACGGTCTTCAAACGTTTTAAGTACTTACGCAGAAAAAACATTAATTTCAACGGGTAGCAGCAAACTTTCTACCTCATTTTCGTTTAAAACTTAGTTTACCCTTGTCTTCGTATTATAAAAAAATTCAAAATATTTTCTTTCACGCAGAAAAATCCATCGCAAATGGTTCATACACTCTTGACTGTTTTTGTTCAGACTGCCTCTATTGTTGACCACCATCAGCCCTAAAACCGGCCACCAATTCATGTTCGACTGTATTTTGTAAAATATTTTTCAGAAGGTTTAAACCAAGACAAGCTTTTTTTGTTTGAACTTTTTTTTTCAATTAACCTTTTGTTAATTAGGTTTTTTAAAAAATTTCACTAAAATTGACATATTTTCAGGTTGATATCTCAACACCTTTTGGACCCAAACGTTTCGAGAAAAAAATGCAATTTTTTAAAAAAACGTACTCAAGACAGGATAAGTAATTTTTTCGTTCAAACTAAATCTTTTGATTTTACTTTTGTTGCTTATACCTTTCAATAAACAAAAGTTTTCGTTTGAATGTAAAATTTATTTTTCCTGTGTGGGGTGCGTGTCTGCAAAAGTAATTTGCATTTTTATGAAATTTTTCATTCCATTAGTTGCTGAGTCATCTACCTGAAAATATGGCCATTTTAGTGCATATTAACCTGTTGACAACGCTATAATTCAAAACCGGTTAACTGGAAAAATAAGTGTATAGGAAAAAGTCTGGCT
>JAUELO010000303.1:2753171-2763724 GCA_032357855.1 Amphibolips quercusostensackenii | reverse complement strand
AATGATATATATATACACACACACATATATATATATATATATATATATATATATAATTCATGTGACGCGACGGTCGCAAGCGGCATCAGATAGTGCCATTAGTTTTGCAAGCATCCTGACCAATCGTGCGCGTGCTTGGTCCATGGAAGCGAGTTTCCGGTTCGTACAGGTTCGGCTCACAACCTCACAGCTTCCAACGACCATGAGCCAACCATATCCATTAATATTCCAGGATACGCGGGATATAGTGAGAGTGATTCTCTATGGTAGTACATCATCTGCAGGAGACACGACCTTAGAACATCACTCGTTCGAGCTGGAAGCGAGTATTACTCCCTCCGTGGAAACCCTTAAGTCAATGCTCACGAGCTGTCGTCCCTCAGATTTCACACACTCTGATAGCGATCGATAGATTACGTCTATTATTCATACGAAATTATGTCAGGATATATTAATCATCGTCTGACAAAGCCAGCGACTCGAGAGAAATTGATACAAGAATATTACAAATTAATTTGAATTCAAGGTTCTGCAAACATTTAATATAAAATCTATTTTTGAAATATGATATATCATATACATCATTATTCTTACAAACGGTATCTAAATAGGTGAAATTTATCCAAAAAAATATGAAAATGAAAAATTTTTAAAGCTACAAAGTGCTACATATCTAGTGTCCCGTTGTCAATCATACATATAAGAAAAATATGACAAACAGCACAAAATTCAAAACAAATTCTAACGTGGAAATTTTAAAAGGTTATATGCTGTATGGCAACGTTATAAACATATTAATCTATTTTTTTACATGACAATGGAGAAGGAAACCATAAAGTTCTCTCATAAAATTTAACAATTTATTACACCTGAGAGACACCGTAGCCCCGACGGTATCATAATTGTCTTATGTTCCAACACTGCACTGCAGCCTTGGTAGCCACGCTGGCGCGGGTTCGATTTCCAAAGCAGGAAGCGAGGCTGGATGTGTTTTTAGAAAGCCTCGCCGCTGTTTCTTCTTATACTACCTCACAGATACCCTACAGTTTATAATAAACCCTGTAGTACAGTCGCTGATAACCCTAGCAGTTGATGCAACTATAAACATTTAATTAATAAAAAAATAAAAATTCATTAAACCGAAATTTGGCATTCCCAAAGTTTTGATTTGTATCAGTGTTCTAATTACTATTTCCGGAAAGAGGTAAAAAATTAACTTCTCATAAAAGTTTTCATTTAAAAATTATCCAATTTTGAAAATCGTCACCTGTAAAGTTGGCAAAGCGGAATTTTATCAAGCTTGGAGTGTACAATAAACTCATTCAAGTCCCTTGAAATCTTAAAATTTTATTTTCAATCCTATGAATCCCATTAAATATGGTTGAATCCCTTGTGATCTCTGAAATTCCTAAATCCCGTAGAAATCTTCAGAAGTTAATTAGAATTAAAATAATAATTCAAGATTTTGAAGATGTCAAAATATTTTAAGGGATTTCAACAACTTAAAATACTTGAAGTTAGGATAAATCTCTTAATCTAGACACTATTAAAAAAACTGCATATAGTGCTCTGATTTCATGAAATAAAAAATAAAATTTTTTTGAAGTATTCCTTGAAATCTCTTAAAATTCCTTAATATCTTTGAAGAGCTTTAAAGTCTCTTGAAATCTTTGAAAATACTCTGATAAATTTGAAACCCAAGAAAATCCTCTCTCATCTCTGAATTCACTAAAATCCTTTAAAACCCCTTTGTTGAAACCTTTGAAATCTCGTGCAATTTTTATAAATTGCTCTTGAACATTTCTGAAATATTTTAAATGCCTTGAAATCTTAGGAGATTTTGAAAATCGTGAAATTTTTTGAAATTATCATTTTTGAGACGGCGAATCTGTTATGTTAGCTAATCTAGTGAAGAAGTTTTCAAATATGTTTAACAAGCAATTTGCGATAATAGTAGCATTAGTATCATTTTTTTAAATAGCAACAAATAGTTGCATTGCTAAAAAAAAAGTGAAAAAGCGTCAAGAGTAGTCTGATACCTCTGCGAATAGCATTATTATTAGAAGCAGCACACTTAATTTAGGCATACATTTTTAAGAAGGCATAAAGCTTAATATATATATGTGTGTGGGTGTGTTCTTTGATACCTAAAAATAGTATTCGTGTTTGTTTTTTTTTTCGAAAAAATGCAATGCGCAAGAATATTTCTAAAAGAAAAGTTGTTTCCCTTCAAGTTTTCTATACGAAATTCTGTGTTTTGTACCTATTTTTGAGTATTTACAAAAATATGGATTTTTTTCCAAAATAGTTGTTTTAAATCGTGACTCCTTAAGTACGTGCAGGAACGCAATTACTTATCAATCTCGGGTCAGAAAATATTAGAGAATATTGACGTTAGGGGTGATTTTCAAAAAGTTGACCATCGTAAATAATAAGATTTTTAAAAAAATGCCTAAACTGCCTAAAATGAATTTCTCAAATTAAGGAATCCAAGAGGCAAGAGAGTATGAAAATATAAAACTAAGGGAGAATTTTGAAAATCCTTTCAAAATGTATGCAGAACAGATAACAATATTTTAAAGTATAAGGAAAGTGACTATTTTCACTATTTAGATGATTTTCACTTCAGCGTTTCAAAATATTCTCTCATTTTATAGTATGATAAATTAGTATGGAGTATTCCAAGACATTAATATAAAAAAATTATAAAAAAATATTATTTACTGCTGTTTGGAATCAACGTTGATAAATTAATTTTTAACTATACTAAAATCTTTGCGATTGTAAAATTGATAATTCCTGCCTGCATTATGAATAGCTTGAATAATTATTTTCGAGTTTTGTCTTTAAATAGGAATGCAGTGTGACCAGTCAAAAAACGTTTGGGATAGACTTTGCTTTGATTTTTAAAATCCTTAGTTCTAAAATATTAAACTCTACTTTTAATATTTACCTTTTTTATTTCAATATAAGTGACATCTGTAAATCCCAGATATTTAAAAAATCGTTTTAATATGTGGACGTCCGTATGAAAACGTTTTTTATGGCATTCTCAGAATTTAAGACAAAAAATGAACCCTTTAAGTTCAAAAATGAATCACCGGGGCATTTTGGAAGTCAGAACTCCAAAAAACCGCTTTTCGATATAAACGCATCTAAACTTGGTGAGTGCCACAAGCACATATGTTCTATTTTTTCATTTTAAATATGTAGTTTGGGGTAGGTGCTGAGACTGAGGTGATTTAAAAAAAAATTATTATTATTCAAAGGAAAAGTGGAAAATAAATGGGACTTAAAGTGGTCAACTTTTTTCCAATCACCCTTATATTTTTCAAAATCTAGAATTTGGGTCTTAATTCCAAATTCATAAATATTAAAGATTATATTTCAAGATATGAACTTAAAATCCAAGAAATTTTCAATGTAATGCCGAACTCGAAAAACGCCTCGAAATTTTTCTGTCGAAAGGTTGCCATCTTGTTATTTTTGAATATTTTTCAAATTTATTTACAGATATAAAAACCTGAATTTTTCCTTAAAAATAATCAATAAAGAAAAAAGTTAGGCATCTTCGTTATTTCGAGAAATATCGGATTTTCAAACGAAATTATTTCAAGATGTGTTTGGCACATGATTCTCAAACTTTTTTTTAGCTCCTACAAAATACATATAGTCCTGCACCAAGTTTCATTGTCTTCTTAATAATAATTCGAGAGTAAGTTAGAAAACTCCTGTTTTACTGCTTCTACTTAAATTTTATTAACAGGGATATAACTTTTTTTTAAAGAGGATTGGATAAAAAAAGGAGAAAATATATAAATAGTAATTCAGTGCAACATGAATTTTTATCCTTTTTCCAATTTCAACTTTTTTTCTTTTTCTATTCAAATGCCCCGATAGTGGCTTGTAAATAGGTGAAGATTTTTCTGAATTTATTTTGCTATTTTGAAGCGAGTTTCTTTGGCTTCCAGATAGTAACTTTCGTGAAGAAAAAAACATTTTTGAAATTCCGGGTCTAGTGAAAATTACAATTTTCCGATACTGTCCTATAAAAGGCTTCTTCGGAATGTATTCCTTTACATTTAAATCGTATATTTTTTAATACTAAACTGCTTTTGAATCAAAATGATTCCTTGTTTACTGCTTTGAGTTTAAACTTTACCAATTTTCACATTGCTTTATAATTTTTTAATTGTAATCGGTTTTAACCGATTTTAGTAGATTAAGTAAAAGAGTTGAGATATTTTACCGGTCATATAGAAGAAGCAAAATAATAATTTATATTTTTTTATCGGTGCCAACAAATTTTTATTCATTTGCGTCACAATCCTGCGAAAAAAAAATAAGTTACTGTAACTCACGGAGAAAATGATTGCACTGAATATCATGCTGAAGAAAAAGAATAGGGAACTAGTCCTTTTTTTATTTCCTTTTGTCATGATTCCATTGTTGACCTTCAATCTATTTATGAATAATAAAAATATTAAAGAATAGTCTACTAAGCAATGTATATTACATGACAATAAAAAGTATAGTAATAATAAAATATGAAATTAAACAATGTCAAAAAGAGCCTGCAATAATGTTTTTCTTAATCAAGGCATATCGAAATTTAAAACGGATAAGTTTTAACATCAAATTAAAGTGAAATTTAATCAATCAGCGTGCTCACTTGCAGGAATCTTTAAAGCTTAACTTACTTTCAGATCACTAAGAAGTTTCAAAAGTTTTAAGCCTCAAGGATTAACGAAGGAAGTTTAGGAGAAAATATGATCCAGGAGCAAATAACTAATTTTAAGTCCTCTGAAATAAAGACTTTGGACAGTGAAAACGAGCGAAATTTTAACAAACTTATCAAATATATCTCCTTTAATTCTATATTAGATTCTATTAATAATCATTATCTTTCTTGACCGGTTATATATTTGATATATTTCTTGAATTCAAAACTGAAATTTCTTGTGTATACTATTTATTGAAAGCAGGGAATGAGTTTTTTTTGTATGAATAATCAAGCGGATATTATTCATTAATAGCGATATTTGAATAATCAATCAATTTTACATCAATCAATTATCCCAGTGATTAGTTGACAAATCAAGTTTCACATTAATTGTCGATTTCACATTTATTGTCACCAATGATTCTGCACTTTACTTTAGATGCTTGAATAATTAAAAAATAAAATGCTTAAACGAAAAGGGTAAAATGATTAGTAACCTAAAATACATTACTATTTTTCTAACTATGTTATAAAAAAAGATAAAGGTCACACTGACCTGATCTAAGGAACTTTGAGAGACAGTGAAGTCCGTCACCTGGAGGTCCTCCGCAAGATTCCTGACCTTAGTAAATGTGATACTCAAAGCTATTTCCTGACCTCGAGGTATAAGAAGACGCGCGGTCCTTGCTTGTCTTGAACATATAATAGCTTTTGGAATGTGTCTCGAAATTGCTTCCTTCAAGTCATCCGGTGACAGTGACTGCCTAAGCCTCAGGAAAACTATGTAACCTTCGCCAAATCTGAAACATAAAACGTTTTTGAACCCTTAAAGTCAGCCAGGAAAAATGGTCATTTTGATAAGATTATTAGAGTTATAAGACGGTTCGAAATTTTTCGTTCAAATATAAAAACAAAGTTAAACCTAGAAGATTAATAATGTTAATGCAACAAAATCTTTATTTCTAAATTTATCCTAAATACTCGGAGGAATAACAGCTATATAGAATTTTATAAACTTCTACCTTATAGTTTCCACAGCCTAATTTATTTGAAAAAATTAGTCAAAGTAGTTTCCATGAGCTACAAAATAGGTTTTTATAGCTTATTAAGACGGCTTATAGTCGGCTAAGGTATGCGGTAAAGTCTTCTACAGTCTACGGTACGGGGTAAAGTCGGCTAGTGTACGTGGAAAATTCGGCTAGGTGACGGGGTGATGTCATCTGGATACGGGGTAAGGTCAGCTAGGGACTACCTTAACTTCTTCACCCCTCATTTTCCATTTTGGGAAAAAAGCACGATCGACGAACGGACATTCCGACGAAAGTATAAGGGTTTCTGGTCGGGAATAAGAAACCCTAGAAATGAAAATGTAATCTATTTAAACCGAAAAAGTAACTAAATCTGACTAACTTCTAACCCAAAAAGTAACTAAAAGTGTCTAATGTGCAATAATTATTTAACAAATGTTGTTTCTAATTTTAAAAAGTTTTGAAAAATTTGATGAAATTTATAAGAATTCCAGGTGAATTTTAACGAATTCAGGATAAATTTATACACACAGAAAAATATTGCTTTAAATAAATTAAAACGTTCCTTTAACATAATTATTTCATTAACCCTAAAACAACTTCAAAATGGAGAAAATCATTTTTAAGTTTTGAAAAATTTCCCTTGAAAGAATGAACCAATACTTTGAACCAAACATTTTTTTAAATCAAAGAAACTTTTCTCTGACTGAGGGCCAATTAGTATTTTTCCTTGATTTAAAGAAATCTTCTTTAAATGAAAGAATATTTTTTTCGAGCGTAAGAACTCAAAGTGAATTCAAAACAATTCAAGTAAGTTCTAAAGAATTCAGAGTAAATTCAAAAGGATTCAAATGAATTAAAGAAACTAAAAAATTTGTCATCGATTTCAGTAAAACTGGAGTAAATTTATAACAATTTAAGAGTATTCAAGAGACTAAGATGAAATTCATATTATGAATTTGAGTGAACGGAACAAAATTTTAAACATTAAAAATTCTTTATCGATAATCGGGCAAGAAATTGTTTTTCTTACATAAAAAAAAGTTAAAATAAAATCCTCTATTTAAATATATATATATATATATATATACTTAAAATAACTTTTTAGATAATTCTTTAACTATAGTGTGCTTTTTGATACTTTATATTTTAATAACAGTGTGATTATGGATAAGTTTG
This sequence comes from Amphibolips quercusostensackenii, assembly GCA_032357855.1. Taxonomy (NCBI): domain Eukaryota; kingdom Metazoa; phylum Arthropoda; class Insecta; order Hymenoptera; family Cynipidae; genus Amphibolips; species Amphibolips quercusostensackenii. The sequence continues at coordinate 2,756,794 of JAUELO010000303.1, read as the reverse complement.
ATTTTATTTTGAGAAAAAAACTTTTTAATGAAAACCGAAATTACTTTACATTTTTTCATTGTAAATTGTACCTATACTAGAAATTATGCAATTTGTTACAAAATTAATAAAATCCATTGACAAAGGCCACGATTGTGTGTCGAAACGTTTGAGACAATTTATTTGTATTTAATTCACCTGAACCTTAAGCAACCAACATACATCAACATGTTTAAAGTAATTTTCATTGAATTGAGTGAAATAAGAGTGCACAAAATTTAGGGCAAATTTAACAGAATTGAAGAGAATTAAAAATAAATAAATAAAACCTATGAATTGAATCCAATTCGGGTGAATTTAGAGGAATGTAAGAGTAATGACAAGAATTCTAGAAAATTCGTAAAAATTAAAGGTGAATTTAAAAAGGCTGCGCCTAGTCGTCCCGAAAAATTGGGGGACTTGGAAAAGGGACTAGCCAAGCTAATGAAAAATATTGGACTAGTCATCCCGAATTTCGGGACGACGAGACACTTCGATTTAAAAAAGATTTTCGTAAAATTAAAACAGTTTAAAAATATTTAAAAAATTCAGTGAAATTGTCAAATTTAAACTGAATTTAGAAAAATCTAAGGAAATAACAGATAATTTGATGAAACACCTAAGAATTCAAGGTGAGTTTCAAAGACTTCAGGGTGAATTAAAAAAACTTAAAATAGTCAATTAAAAATTCATTTAACCAGGCGAATCCATATAGATTAAAGTAAATTAAAAAAATGCAAGATGATTGATTTCAGTTAAATTAAAGTGAATAAAGGTTAAATAAATTTATTTAATTTATATTGGAGTGAATAAATACTTTAGGGAAGTCAAAAATATTTGACAAATTTATATGAGTTTAAGATGAATTTAAGAAAATCAGGCTAAATTAAAAATAATTTTTAAAATTTTAGAAATAGGTATAGACCTAAATTTAATAGTGTTAAACCCATGGATTAATTTCACTTATTGAAAGAAAAGTGACTACAGTGACTTTATCTTTAAAATGTAACTAAAAAGGGACTTATAAAAAAAATAACAAAAAGTTACTATGTAGCAATTTTGAAAATTCCCATACTCTTTTAGGTTTTTCCTGACATTCCCTGACTTGTAGCAACCCTGTATCATGTTAACATTAAGCCAGAAATTAAGAGCAAAGAAACATTGATAGGTAATTAAGTAATAAACAAAAGACAAGCAAATATTGCTACAAAAAATCGCAATCAGTGTTAACTAAAAAGTTGCAAATGATAATTGTAAGTGAAATAATAACAACTAAATCTTTTCTTCTTTTCTTTATGTGACCTGAGACGATAATGCTTCCAGATTTTTACGAATGTAATGGATTGTTCTAGGGCCAGCTACAGTTTCAAACATCGTACCTATATCACATCGTGCTAAGTTATATTCCCTCGCCCCCTATTATCCAGTTTGCCAGTGATTACGTCTCTTGCAACACGTAGATTGCTCGTGGTTGTAATCAGCCTAACATGCTGTGAGTATCGATAACCGATAATAGGTCCTTTCCGATTAATACCTTCTAATTTCCTAAATCGATCGCTGGTGCAGCGAGAACAAAGGTTACGGAAGACGAGTAACGTTCATTCAAGTACAAGATAGTAGAAACCATGGTGAAAACAGATAGAGTCTAAATTCTAAATACTTGGGCGTTTCCATGTAAAGTGTAATTTTTTATCACCAATGATTTTGTAAGTAAATCTTCACTTAAAATATAATTATATTGCATTAATATCAATAGACAGACTCCATGAAATAGTAACATAAGATTACAGTCATTACAGAAACCCGAATGAAAAGATATAACATATAATAGTTGGTCCAAAATCCAAAATATGCCTGTAAAATATTTGTCACCAGATACAAATTAAATGCTTTAAATGATCACAGCTTTTCTAAAAAAAATTTGAAAATTCTGAGAAAAATTATGCTAGTTAAGTAGAGCATCGGATACTGAAATTTCATAGATTCGAAATTATGCTTTGATTTCTAACTTAACAAAAAAAAGGCAAAGTCGTATTACCGTTTTTTCCATTCAAACATCCCCTCCAACATCTGCAGGTGTGAAAAGTGCGCGCATCTACACAGGTCAAAAATCCTTCGATTTTTTATTAGATTCAGGCGTCACAAAAACGCAATATAAAGAAAAAAGGTGTGCTACTAAAATTGTTAAAGTATCACACATTCAAAAATGTTGATATTGTCAAATAAATGTCGCCTCCGTCATCGTACTTTACTCGAAGACTTCTTGAAGCACGCTTTCCTAAGCTTACGGAAATCGAACAGTATGTTGGGCATAAGAAGTTTTTATGGATTAGGAGAATATTGTAGTGCGCATAAAAGTTACAAATGTTCAATTTAAGTCAAAAAAAGGTAAAATGTCTCCTCCAACATTTGCAGCTGTAAAAATAGCACGCATCAAGATAGGATCAATTTTTTGCTCACTTTGCTATATTTTGGCTTCGAAAAGACGTCCCGCGAGAAAAATAATGTACCTCTAAAAAGAAGCGGTTCTTATGAAAAAATATGGTATAATTTTTTATATAAATATCTCATAATATTACCTACTTACACTAAAATTGACAGTGTCCTGAACATAAAACTAGCAAAACCAACTTAAAATGATCTTCTGTTCCCCATTTATTTCGTTATAAAAAAATTTATGAACATAAAATATATATTTTTGTAACTTGTGCGTACGCACAAAATAAGTGCCCCATCTAAAAATTATTTTCTTTATACATGGAAAATGTATGAAAACAGTTCGAAAGATGTCCTCCAAATTTTATTTTTAACTTTTTTTGGTGCCGAAAATAACATATTTCGTGGAAACGCCCATTTACAGTGTCATAGGTTGTTTCGCGAGTCGTCTTTGCGCACCTCAGCGCGGAATATTACGACACAATAGTAGAAGCAAGTAGAAGCATATCTCGACTGTGTAATACGTCTCAATTAGAATAAATAGCTGTGTAAGTGCCTCCGCTCTTCACTTGAAGTCCTCTACGCCTTACCCCATCGTCCAACTTTAGAGGCAAAGGCAGAATAATATATTAACAGAACATTCATTCCCTAACTATGAAATGAGAAATATACTGAGATTGTCGTACTTTTTCTTATGAGATCCCCCTTAATCTATCACTCTGAACTCCCCTTATTCTACGAGACCCGACTTATTCCTCGGAAACTTATTATCTCACGAAACCCCTTTTAACCCTGGGAACCCCTTCTAGCCTAGAGCCCCTTTTTTCCACGGGACCGATTTTTCCCCTCGAAACCCCCCTTATTCCTCGGAACCCGGTTTATCGCACAGAACAGTCACTATCTCTCGGAATTTCACATCTCACGGAGCCCCCACTATCCCTCGGAATCCCACTTATCCCACAGAACTTCCCATAGACCTCATTTATCCCTTAAGACAAGCCGTATCCCACGGGAACCATTTCATACCTCAGGACGCCCCTATATTTCTAGATCCTCCTTATCTCACGGTACCGCTTCTATACCTCTGAATCACCCTTATCCTACGAAGCTTCTTTTATCTCTTGAGCGCCAACTATGTCACGGGATAGACCCATACCTCAAACCACCAT
>JAUELO010000303.1:2379994-2393672 GCA_032357855.1 Amphibolips quercusostensackenii | reverse complement strand
AAAAAATTATCAATATTTTTACGTAATTCTGAGTTCGAAATTATGTATGTTTCTTCGTCCAGCAGGTTTTTAATCATCAGAAATTGAGGATTCTGGAGTAGGAACTTCGTATGGGCGTGCAAATGCAAGATTCGGATATACTTTTACGATGTAAGCAATTATTCTAAATTAGCTATAGGATTATTGCATACGAGAAATAACAGGAAGACATTTATATGTAAACCTAGCGTTTGTCGTTCTACCAAATACGAATCGCTTTCAAATTGTTTTGGACCGCTAGCATGCATGAGAGTATCAATCTTAATCACTTGAGAGGATTAAAGCTACAAAACACGTTCGACCTGATATACTTTTCCATTTACATTGTCAGGGTGTCTAGCGACCTTGAAAACCTGGAATCCATCTTGAATTTTGCACGAGAACCTTGAATTTGCATTTTTGTTTGTTTTTAAAACAGTTATTTTATTTAAATGCGAAGAGTAATTCTAATCTTTCAGTCTGTAATGAAATCAAAATCCCGTTTTGAAGAAATCTTGCTACTGAAAAGTTTTTTATTTATCCAGATATATCTCGAGGGGTTGACCACTTGGTTTTTGAGTTTACACCAGATTTGAAAAGGTTACAAAATATTTCTAAAGATTTAAAATTACTTCTAATATTTAAAAATATTTAAAAGGATTTTGAAGGTTTCATACAAATTTCATGAATTTCGAAGATTTAAAAAAGCGTGCACGCCAGATTTCACAACAATTTCACAAAGATTTTTACACTTTAAAAAGATTTAAAGGATTTAAAGAATATGAAAAAGGGTACAGTACCACATAAAAAATATTTCAAATATTTTGAAGGTTTGAAACGATTTCAAAAGGTTTTAAAACACATTAAAAGGTTTCAAAAGATTTCACAAAGATTTTCAATAATTGAATAATTTCAACGAATACAAAAGATTTCACAATCAGAGATTTAAGAAAGATTTCAAGGATTAACAAACACTCATAAAAGTAGTGCACACTATATTTAAAAGATTTCACAAAAATTGCATAAAGATTTCAAAAAGAATACAGCACACCAGATTTCAAAACATTTAAAAGATCTTAGTCAATTTCAAATTTGTTAAGAAGATTTCAAAAGATTTCACAAAGATTTTAAATATTTCAGTGATTTCAAACGCATAAGGAAGATTTCAGAAAGATTTCACAAATATTTTAAAGAATTGATAAGGATTTTACGAGAGATTTCAAGAATTTCAAAGATTTAAAAAAGGTACAGTACGGCAGATTTAAAAAATGTCAAAAGATTTTAAACGATTTCAAAATTGCTGAGAAGGTTTCAAAAGATTTCACAAAGATTCTTAAGGATTTCAAAATATTGCAAAGATTTTAAACGATTTCAAAAGTTTCCAACACATTTGAGATTATTTGAAAAGATTTCAATGATTTCAAACGAACACAAAAGATTTCGCAGACTGAAGAAAGCTTTTAAAAGGATTTCAAAAAATTTCATAAACATTTCAAGGATTTCAAAGAGTTTACACAAATTTTAAAAGATTTGAAAAGATTTTTTAAAGATTCAAGCATTTCAGAGATTTAGAAAAGGAGTGTACACCAGATTTCAAATATTTCATAAATATTTCAAGGATTTCAAACATTTTACAAAAAATTCAAAACATTTCAAAATATTTCTTAAAGATTTTAAAAATTTGAAAGAGTCTTGTACACCAGATTTCAAAGACTTCACAAAAATTTTGAACATTTCCCAAAGATTTAAAAACTTTCAACAGATATTTAAGGATTTTAAAGATTTTAAAAAGAGTATAAACCAGATTTATATGATTTCGTAAAATGTCAAAGATTTAAAACGATTTCCAAATTTTTTAGAATATTTCAGAAGATTTCAATTATTTGAATGATTTTAAATTTATACAAAAGATTTCAGAAAGGTTTCACAAATATTTCAAAGATTTCATAAAAATTTCATGAAGGTTTAAAAATAATACAAGAATTTTAAAGATTTCAAAAAGAGTACAGTACACCAGATTTCAAAGATTTTAAACGATATCAAAAATGTTTAGAAGATTTCAAAAGATTTCACAATTATTTTAAATATTTAAATGATCAATTATTTTAAATATTTAAATGATTTTAAACAAATACGAAAGATTTCACAAATATTTGAAAGAATTCATAATTATGTAAAAAGATGTCAGAACCTTTTTAAAGGTTCGAAAAAATTATAGAAGATTTCAACAGATTTTTTAAAGATTTCAAGTATTTCAGAGATTTAGAAAAGGAGTGTACACCAGATTTCAAATATTTCACAAATATTTCAAATATTTTATAAAAAACTTAAAAGATTTCAAAATATTTCTTAAAGATTTCAAAGATTTGAAAGAGTCTTGTACACCAGCTTTCAAAGATTTCACAAAAATTTTGAACATTTCGCAAAGATTTCAAAACTTTCAACAGATATTCAAGGATTTTAAAGATTTTTAAAAGGGTATAAACCAGATTTCTAAGATTTCGTAACATTTCAAAGATATAAAACGATTTCCAAATTTGTTAGAAGATTTGAAAAGATTTTAGAAAGATTTCGAATATTTTTTTGATTTTAAATTTATACAAAAGATTTCAGAAAGGTTTCACAAATATTTCAAAGATTTCATAAAAGATTCATGAAGGTTTAAAAATAATACAAGAATTTCAAAGATATCAAAAAGAGTACCGTACGCCAGATTTGAAAGATTTTAAACGATATCAAAAATGTTTAGAAGATTTTAAAAGATTTCACAAATATTTTTAATATTTAAATGATTTTAAACGAATATGAAAGACAAATATAAAGTTGTCTTTATTTAAAATTAAAAAACTGTTTGTTTTGATTCCTCTTCAAATTTTGAAACTTTCAATTTTAGATTTATATGCTGAAATCCTTAAAATAAAATAATCTCTGGAATTTGAATAGAGCCCATTTTATGGAAATAAAATTGAACAGAAATTCGAAATAAAAATATTAGCTGCAGTGCTTTTTGTTTTTAAATTAATACAGATTCTGAACCAAATTTATTTAGCTGCGTAAGTTAAAGTTTCAAGTTATGATTAATTTTCGATCGTTTGGTCTGTTTTTTGTAATAACAAAATTTACAAAAAATAGACGAAATGGTCGAAAATCAATTATTACATCTTGAACATTTGATACGAGTTGCTACAGGCCAGGGAATTGCAGAGAGTCATGGAATTTTAAAAGTGGTTAGGGAATGCCAGGGAAAACGACACAGCAAATATTCGATTAAATGAAGTTGGAGTTAATTTTATTATTTTGTTTTAAATTAAACAATTTTATTAGAAATTCATTTTGTGGTTGAAAATTCAACTGTTTTGTTAGTAATTTGTCTTTTTGGATTAGAAATGCATGTGCTTTGGTAGGAATTCCATCTTTTTTGTTCAAAAGCTACAACTGTTTGGTTAAAAAATTATCTTTCTGGTTGAAATTTAATTTTTTTAGTGAAAATTTAACTATTCGGTTGAAAATACATCTTTTTTTTATAGAAAAGTAATCTCATTAGTTAAAACTTAATCTTTTTTGTTAAAAATACATTTCTTTGGTTGAAAAATCAATTATTTTGTTCAAAATTTGTTTTTTTAATGAAAATTTATCTTCTTCAGTAGAAAATTCATGTATTTGATTGAAAATTGGTCTTTTTTGGTAAAATATTCATCTTTTGTGTTGAAAATTCAGCTATTTTGTTCAAAATTCATGTTTTTTTCTTACAAGTTCACCGTCATAGTTAAAAATTCATTTTTTTGGTTGGAAATTGAACTATTTTGTTAAAAAATCGTTTTTTAGTTGAGAGGTTTTGTTTTAAACTGAATATTTAACTTCTATTTTTAAACAAAAATTGAATAATTACATTTTCAGATAAAATTAATTTTCAAACAAAAATTTCCACAAAATAATTGAAAATTCATTTATTTTTTTGAAAACTCGTCTTTTTAGGTTAAAACTTCAATTATTTTTGTGGAAAATTCATATTTTGGGTTAAAAATACAACCTTTTTTTAATTCATGTTTTTGTGTTGAGAACTCAGCTGTTTTGCAGGAAATTCGTCTTTTTGTCTTGAAAATTCAATATTTTGGATGAGATTTTTTTTCTTTGTTGACTGAAAAATCATTCTTGGTTTCAAATTCAACTCTTGTATTGAAAATTCCTCATTTTTTGTGTGAAAATAGTATTTTTTGGTTAAGTAATCAACTGATTTGTTGCAAATTCGTATTTTTTGGTTTAATTCAACTATTTTTGATTGAAAATTGAAATATTTTTTGGTGGAAATATCAAGTTATATATTTTTCGTTGAGAATTTATTTTCTTATTAAATGTTTATCACTTTGGTGGTAAATTGAACTATTTTGTTGAAAATTTATTTTTTTTTGGTTGAAAACTAATTTTTTTACCGGAAAATGTAAGTCTTCCATTTCTGGTATTAAAAATTCAACTATTTGGTGTATAATTCATATATTTTACGCATATCTTACGTAATTTGTGGATGGGCCATTATAAAATTATGTATATTGTCACTAAAAGAGTTTAAAATAAATTTAGAAACAAACATTTTTTTGCATTAACGTTATTGATCCCCTAGGCTTAAGGTTGTTTTTATAACTTTAAGAAAAATTTTGAACGGTCAGATAAAATGAAAAATTAGTCAGGGAGAAGTCAGGGAAATTCGGAATTGGAATTTTGTAGCAACCCTGATTTATTCAAACTGGTCGACAAACCCTTAAACATTAAGAAGTAAGACAAAATAAGTCAGACAAAATTTGAAATTTAATTGAAAAATAATACAGTTGGAAACGGGAAAAGCAATTTCAGTTTTTCGGTTTTTTAAATCTGAATGTATAAATTATAGCGACAGGCGTTAGTTTTACTTTTAATTAGTTTAAAAAAACTGTAGACTTAACTTGCATATTTTCCAGCCCTTTCAACTTTTAGGAAATTTAAAAAAAGTAAATTATCACCTTGAAAATAAATTTTTTATTGAAAAATATTTTTTTTACCACAGAATATTGGTATGAGTGGAGCACTTTCCATGTACGATGGTTTGGAGCCAGGGGCTACCTCTAATAGCGATGCCTTGGAAGTGGGCGGAGGAGTTACTAAAAAATTATCCAGAGGAATTTCCCGTGCGACGGAAAATGACGCACTCGTTAACAAAGCACGTTTGCAATTAGCCTCTTCCGATGGATTAGAAGCCCCAGAATATACATTCTCTTTGCCAGACCTATCAGTTTATCCAGGTAAATTGAATTCCCCATTAATTTTTAAATAAAAAATTCTAGTGACACTTTAAAAAATTATATATATCCATCTTTTTTGCTAATATCTTTCCATGTGAAAAATATTTTAGGAAATTCAGTATAGGCCTATAACGATTTTCTTATAATGGATTTCCTATCATTTTTTCTCGATGATAGGAAATTATTGTGCGAAGATCATTACAGAAAAATAAGTATAAAAAAAACGATCTATTTTGGACCTATCATATGAAAATACATGTCAATGATATTTTTGAGAATTAATCACATTTTTAAGAACTCTGTTCAACAACGCTATAGTGAAACTTAAATACTATCAGTATATTTTTTATACATATATTTTGTAAAAATTAATTAGAGGATTTATATTTCATTATGCATTATCAAGCAATACTCCTTAAAATGTTATTAATTCTCATTAGTGTTACAATTTTTATGTTTTCATATGAGTGGTCTAAAATAAATAATTTATTTGTAGTTTCTATAAATTTTGCAATAATTTCAATATTTTTATATTATTTATTTCTATACTGATTTTCCTACAATAATTTCTATAATAACTTTCTATAATTACAGAAAAATTATAGGAAAATCATTATGCACATATACTGATTTTTCTGTCATATTTTTTCATAATCGACCATATCTATTTTAAATCATGCAGGCCAGCGGGTGACATGTTCAAGATTGACTTGCCAGTGGAATATATTTTTGTACGTGCAAAATAAGGAGACACGTATTTTTTTAATTAACATAGGGGGATTTCTAATTTTCTACGAATATTTATTTTAACATTTTAAAGGTTAACTGAGTATTTTTGTGTGAAAATTTTATGTAAAACCCGTGCTATTTTGCAATTTTGGGGATATTAAGTTTTTTATTGTTTCAGTTTATCGAGTTTTTCGACCTCTTTCAAAGTACACAACAAAATTTTTAAAAATTCACTAAACCCCCACCTTTTTCCTAAAATTGTTACTAATAGGTAAAAAATAGTCTACTTTCCGTAAATTATTTCATTTAGTATTTTTTTGTTATTCGGGAAAAATATATCTTCTTTCCTTCAAGACCTTGCCCTTTTTGAAATTTCAAGTTTTTTTGTTCCAGTTAGTCAATTTTTTTTCACTCTTTCAACTCCAGCGGGAAAAATAAAGAAAAAGTAAAAAATTGTAAAGGTATTAAAATTAAAAAAAAAAAAACGAAGTTTTATCAAAACAGCTACCTATTTTTTCATTAAGTTCAGGAGTGATAGGTTATACATACCTAGTCAACTTACCATACATTTTAAACCTGGGATGTATTTATATTACGAGAGAAACACAATTCTATTTTGTCTTGCTGGGGGGCGATTGTGTATCCTTTTCATCTTCATTTCCTCTTTCACTTTTACGAAATTCACTTTGTTTTTTTTTAAATTGTTGTGATAAATAAAGTGTTCATACAAAGACAACTGACGTAAATTTCGAAAAAGTGGAAGTGAAATTGAAAAAGTTACATAATTCCCCCCCCCCCCCCTTGTTCTCGCATTTATTATATTTTCCTGTTATTTTTTTCCTAAAATCAGGAAAATTTTATTTTATTGAACATATCGATATAATGCGTCAAAAACTGCAAAGCTGGTTAATTTTTTTTTGAGCAAATAGCTTTGCCGTAAATAACTTTATATATAAATAGCTTTAATATTTTTCATTCTTTCTTCATTTTTCTTATCGGTTTCAAAAGAGTGAAAAAACTTAACAAACTAAAATAAGAAAAATCTTAAAATCGCAAAAAGTGCAAAAAGGGCAATGTATTCAAAAAAATCGAAAATTACTTTTTTCTCCCGAAAAACAAAAAAGTATCAAATGGGAAATTTATGGTGAATAAACTACATTTGTACCTATTATTTCGAAAAATCGAAATAATTTTACCATTTTTAAATTATTTTCTTTGTGTATCTTGAAACAGTGCAAAAAACTAGATAAACTGCAACAGATCAACCTTTATATAAAAAAGTGTCAAAAATGGCATGGTTTTTAAAGTAAAATTTGCAAAAAACTCATTTTAAAGTTAAAATTTTTCAAATATTCGTAAAATATGTGAAAATGTCGCTACGTTAATTAAAAAAACGTGTACCGGCCTGCATGCTTTGAAATGGAATCGATCAAGAATTAATTTGCATTTTATTTTTGCAGATCCATTTCGTCAATTTTTGGAAAAAGACCTATTCGAAGCCGGATGCTTGTCATCATTGGAAGCTGCTGGACGGTTGAATTGGTGGTGTGGAGGTAAAACTGATGGATTGAGAGCGCTGTGGCCTCTTGCAACTATTGGCGATGGAAATTGTCTCCTACATGCGGCCTCCCTTGGAATTTGGGGCTTTCACGATAGAAAACTTACGATGCGGGAACACCTTCATAATATGCTTGCGGAAGGAGAATACCGAGATGCTATTTTTAGGTATGCGTAAGAGTCATCAATTACATTTTTGCACGTGACAAGGAATTTATTCCAAGAGATGGAGAACGATTATAAGTTCAAATGATTGTACCATTGAATGATATTGAATTGAGCGCTTTAAATAATGATACTTTCTAACTGAATTAGCATCAGGGAAAATTTCAACGGATAGTTGAACATGTGTCAATGTAATCACGCCTATATTAATTGTACATCATAGTCTTACTTCAAGAAGTTTAAATTATAAACTTTTAAATTAAACCATTTAAATTATAAACTTTTAAATTAAACCATTTAAATTAGAAACATTCGAAATTAAACAATCCAAAATTTTTACGATTCAGAATTAATTTTCAATTCAAATTTTTAATTTTTCAATTGAAACGTTTGTCATGGATCAATTTACAATTTGAATCGATCAAATTGATTCTGAAATGTGTAATTTGAAAACTAACCAATTTCAATTTTAAATCATTAGAAATTGAATAATTAAAAAGGTTCAGTATTCAATATTGTACAGTCTTAAATATTTAAGAATTTTATAATGACCGTTGTTGACAACATTTTCAAAATAAAATGTTTAAAGTTTTTAATTTAAATTCTGTGAAACTAAAATACTTGGAATCAACCACTCCAGTTTAAGATATTTAGAGTGATAATCCTTTAAAATTGATATATTAAACTTTAAACTTCAAAACTTTAAACAATGCGAAATTCAAGCATTCCAATGAAACATTCGAAAATGAGTCATTTCAAATGTAAAACGTGTAAAATGAAAAAATTTGAACTGCAGAATTTAAAACTCAATAACATAAAACTTGAACTGTTCGTAATTAAACAAATAGTTGACTATATTTTGAAATCGTGAAAATATGTAAATTTTAAAATGAACATAAAAAATTATACAATTATCATATTCGACGATTTTAATAGTGTTCCTTTAAATCGAAGTTTTGAAATATAATCAATTTCAGTAATTTCGAAACATTCATTATTGTTAAATTTGAAATTTAGACATTTTTAATTTCAAACTTAAAGATGCGAGCAACTTGAAAATCAAGTGTTAGAAATTATAGAATTTCAAACTCCAAAGCTTCCAAAGTTCTGCAGTTTTAAATGTGATGCATTTAAAAATAAATAATTTTGAATAAAGTCTCTAAATTTTAAATCTTTAAAGTAAAAGCTTCTTAAAATTAAACCATTTTTAATTAGACATCTTAAATAATGAAAATTTACAGATTAATTTATTGAAATTAGGGGATTTCAAATTGAAATGTTTTACAGTTTTAAAAGGAAAAGTTTACATTCTTACGATCTTAAACTAGATCATTAAAAATAGAAAATTTTCAAAATGAAAGTAGTCGAAATTGAAAAATTTCAATTTTTTAGCGCTTGTAATTGAAACATGTTTAATTTAAATTTTTCAGGTCTAAAAAAATATCTAATTTTAAATTAATTATTTTATAATTGGAAACGTCAAAAAAAATATCCATATGTATTTAAAATCGTGAAAGTTTGCCTATTTAAATTTCTAAATTTAGATGTGTAAAATTCAACATTTTATTAATAGAATCACGAAAATAGGTATGTGACCAATCTAAAGACAATTTTTAATTTAGAAGATTTAAGAAGTTAAAATTCACATCTTTTAAAATGTAAATGACTACATTTTTAAATGCAAAAAATTCTAATAGAGTTAGAAGCGTATAAAGATGAATTTGAAGTTGAAAATATAACCATTTTCTCGAGTAAAAATAATGATTTTATAAGTCTGATTGCAAGTCAATGAAAGGTATTTTGAAGAATAAAGCATTGAGTGCCTTCTGAATATGATAGCTCTAATTTTGATACCGAATATGTTTTAAAGCAGACAGGATCTGCACTTCAAGTCACAGAATCTCTCAGCGATAAAATTTGTTGTTTTTTATAGGAAATTATGCGAATTTGTCCTTTTATAGGAAAGAAATCCTGTCAGTTTTATGCGGGCTGGACCATTTTTGTGGACATGGAAATTTTTTTGTCAAAAAATCGCATTTTTGCATTTTTCTGAGAAACAACGAAAGACAAAAAACAGTTTGCACATCTAGAAAAGTTCTCCAAAAACTTCCGCTTGCTCTTTTGTTATATCTTGCCTCGTTAAGGAGAAAAATGTGAAAATTAAATTTTCAAGGAGAAAAATTCTCCCGGCCTCAAAAATGGTTTAGGATGCATGAAAATGGATAGAGTTTCATCATTTATTTCATAATCAGAATCTTTTTAAAAATATTGCAAAAAATAAAAACGTGGAGTTTGCAGAAAATTGTCTTTTTTTTTTTTTTAAAGTTGAAGAAAAAAATAAAGAAGATTTTCGGAAAAATCCTAGAAGAACTTTTTTCGCCTAAAAATTGAAATTTTTCCAGTTTCTCGAGAGATTTTAAAAGAAGAAAGTAAACGCCACCAGAATCCGAAGAGAAAAAATGTAACATCTGAATTAGATAAAAAACTATAGAAGTGTAAAGACAACATTTGTGTTTTTTTGAAAAATAGTCGTCAAAATTCAAATCTAAAAACAACTTATTTTGTCAATAAGAGAATCTGCAACTTGAAGTGTAGAGCCTGCTTGATTTGAAACAGATTTGGTATTTAGAATTCTTCAGAATAAAAAGTGCTTTTTAAAAGACATAATTTTATTTGAAAAATATTAAAACAAATATTTCATCTAGGAGGTGGAAATGGAGACAAACGACACTAAATGCAACGGCGGGCTTAGCCTACACGGAAGCAGAATGGAAGCAGGAATGGCAAAGTGTTGTAGATATGGCTTCCATTAATCCGCGGAATCAAACTAATACATCTTACCAAAGCTTAGAAGAGGTGACTACATCATTCACATTCACCTAGACTTTTCTTCCTCAATTATCTTAATTTGTAAATAATTTAATTTCACCTAGGTACACGTATTAGCCCTAGCCCACGTCCTTCGACGGCCTATCATAATCATAGCAGAAACTATGTTACGCGACTCCGAAGGCATAGCTTTGGCACCTATAACTTTTGGAGGAATTTATCTACCTCTCGAAGTGGCACCTTCCGAATGTCATCAAACTCCTTTACTATTGGCTTATCACTCAGCACATTTTTCTCCGTTGGTCACCGTTGCTAGAGGCCAGGATAACGAAGAAGGAATTAGTGTACCTTTAGTTGATCCTGAAACCGGACAGCTTTTACCAGTTCTTTTTGCCGTGGATCCTGGTCCTGATTGGGATTGGACGGCATCGCAAGATTTGTTGCCTTGTTCGCAAGACACGGTATGAATTCAGAATTTATAATTCAAATTTTCTGGTTCAAGAGGATCATAATTAGAGGAAACCTCTCTGCAGTGGATAATTATTATTTTACAGATCAAATATACGTAAAATAATTAATTTTATATTTAATTTATTAACAGTTATCGTGCCCTAGCTATTTATTAAATTAAAATAATTTTTTAGACACATTAGTATTTTTAAATAATCATCCACTGTATGGAGGTTTCCTCTGCAATTGATGTTGGCTGTTTTTCTCTACGTGGTCTTAAATCAATATATTTTTTTTTAATATTGATTTTAGACCATGTCGAGAAAAACAACTAACATCAATTATAATTACTTATAAAGATCTGGTCAACACCATAACATCAATAAATCAAAAGGGTGTTTTTCTTAATAAATAGGACAAGGTAGTTCCTTGAATCTGAAGTTGTAAAATTATAAATACTAATTTATGCAAGGAGGAAATAAGAGACTCTAAATTTAAGTGACTGAAGAACAAAATGCTTTGCATACTGATTCTCTTCACTTGTAAATGAAACCTGATATAATGTAATTGAAGATTTCGCAGTCTCTCCCCTATTCCCCTCTTTAAAAAAAATTTTTTTTTCCCTTGCTTTCAAAAAACTTGCCCTTCTTCTTTCTATTAAGGATGATGTAATTTCAAGTAAAAAACCTTTTTTTTTTATGAAAACATTTTGAAACTTACAAAAAGCATTTATTTTAACAATATTCCTATCAATGGAATTTTTTCTTACTATTGCTTCTTAACAATTTTTGAAAAATGGTTGAATGTTAATAAATGATGGCTTATTGTATCGCGAAAAACATTATCTACAACACTACTGTTTCTTTGTTTTGAAAGTAAATTTTTCTGTGGCTGAAATCGTTAAAACAATTGGTTTTAGACATTTTTTTTAAACGAACAACTATATTTGAAGATTATTGATTTTTTTCAAATTTGGAGATAGTAGAGTTAAGGGAATGTTTGCCCTGCAAGAATAAGTAACAAGAAATTCAATTACAACAAAAAATGGTTAAAATAATAATTTATCGTAATTTTTAAACTTTCATACAAAAGAATGTTTTTTTTTCTTTCATAAGGCATGACTGATAAATATCAACAACTAGTTTTTTGTTTTTGGTGTTTAGTTTTATGGTTTTGGAGTCCGTAAATGATGAAGAGCCGAAATGTCTGATGGAAATATAAGTCTTCTTTATCAGTTACGGACCCCAAAACCACAAAACAAAAAAAAGTATCTTTCTTGTTTGAAAATTCAACTTTTTTTTATAAAATACATTTCTTTTGGTTACCTTCATCATCCATTCCTCTTTTTTCCGGGAAAATTTTAAATGGTTTAGGTTTTATTTCAAAAGAATAATTTTAAGTTTTGAAGATTTTAAAATTTATGGAAAAAGATGGAAGACCTCGGGAAAATTTTTTTAATTTTTCAGGATTTAAAATTTTCTTAGGTAAACTGAATTGTACAGGGTGTGAAGAAAATGAAATCAATGTTCTTATGATTCGTGGAAAAATTTTAAATGATTGTATTGTAATGAATTCTAAGAGAAAATTGAAAAAGGTCAAAAAGCCGTTTTCATCATTTGCTAACATTTTTAAAAAGAGTGTAAAAGATTTTAAAGCAAAATTTTGCAATTTCGCCATAATACATAATTTTAGAAAAAAATTGAGTAAGTTTAAGAGATATTCAGAAGTTTTAAAACGATTCAAAAATAATTAAAACTTTTACAGATTTTTAAAGAAGTTTGTAAGGTTTCACGAAAATGAAATTTTTTTTTATGTGCCTATGAAAAATTAAAATGATTTTTTATTTCGAAAAATTAATTTTAAGGCCATGTCAGCGTAACCCCAAATTTTTTTTTCGCATTTTGTTCAAACCCAATTTATGTTCCCAAGAAACGCGATTTTGGTAAAATTTGTTTGGTAAAATTTTTTTTTTTGCTTTTTTCATAATTATAAAAATTTAGGACCAGACACACGTTTCTTAGTGCTTGTTATTTAACTTCCCAAATTTTCAACTCGATATCGCGTTTCGTGTAAACCAGGGGGATGGCTCTCCTCTAAAAGTCTAAAGGCCTGTAGAATAAATGTGTCATGAGATTCGACCAAGGCCGATTGGCGGCGCTGGCTGTACTTTTAGGCCGACAATCAGTCAAATGCATGGTGAAAATAAAGATTTTAATTTATTTTAATTATTAAAATACGTTGTTTGCATATATTTATATCGGAAAAATATTGTTTAGCATACTTAATATCCAATAAATTAGTAAGTACTGATGAAAACTGAAAAAAGCATTATTTAGATGATTAAATACGAATATACTTTTCACAGTGTACCAATATTAATTCTATAAAGCGAACATTAATTTTTTAGCATTGACATATGTAAATATTGCAAATTGTAAAACAGTAAACTTCAATTGACTTTTATTTTTATTGACATTCATAATGTTTATTGAAAATTGAAATTAACGCCTAATTGAACTAAATTATACAAATTGTATTTTTTTTAAAGCTAGAAAATAATTTACTCTGCTTCGTTATGAAACATTTATAAAAATTAATTATGTTATAAAAAATATCTATTGTTACAAATATGTCGAATGTTTCTAACGCTTTATATT
>JAUELO010000303.1:2006220-2021376 GCA_032357855.1 Amphibolips quercusostensackenii | reverse complement strand
ATACTCCTTTCTCACTTCCCCTACTATCCCGCCCACCACTTTCCCTACTTCTCCTCCACGCCCCACACTTTTTTCCACTACTTCTTACCGCCCTCCCTTCCCCCCACTACACATTTTCCCTTCCACACCGTCCCTGCCCGTTCTTCCTAACCCTCATACCCCTTCCCCTACTTTCTCTTCCCTGCTTACTCTCACTTTCCTACTACCCTCCTCTTCACGTTCTTTCCTCCACTTATCACCACCTTCCGCCCCTACTTGCCCATCCCTCACTCACTTTGCCATACTCACCCTGCATTCCATACTACTATTACTCCCATCCATTCTACTTCCCCTAATTTCTCATGCTTTTTCTCCCATCACTTCCTCTTCTATACTTCCCGTTCCTCATTTACCCTAATTCCCCCCCCCCCTTACTTCCCCCTCCCATTCCGAGGCAAAATTACGACGCACAGTGGAACAAGAATACTTGATATTAATTAATACTTGATAACAATAATTAATTTTTAAAATCAATTTCATGAACAAATACAAGTTTTCGTCAATTTCTAACTAGCAGGTTTCGCTTTTTTAACGAAATAAATTTTTAATTTCTTAGGAAAATCTTTCGCTTATCATTCTTCACCAACCAACAATAAATGTTTATTTTATAAACGTTTTCTTAAACAAATTCACAACTTGACTAATTTTTATCAAAAGGATGTTTTTGTTATGGAGTCAACTCTCTGTAATTAAAATTAATATTTTCGTCAATTTTAACCAGAAGATTACATTTTTCAAACGTAATTAACTCTACATAATCTTGTCAAATACTTCTCTTATAATACTTTATATAAGATAATAATAATTCTTAATTGTATACACAATTTTATAAACAAATTCACAACTTGACTACTTTTCAACAAATGAACGTGGTTTTGTTTTATGAAGTAGACTGACAATGACTCAGAAAGTACCCTA
Organism: Amphibolips quercusostensackenii; assembly: GCA_032357855.1. Classification (NCBI taxonomy): domain Eukaryota; kingdom Metazoa; phylum Arthropoda; class Insecta; order Hymenoptera; family Cynipidae; genus Amphibolips; species Amphibolips quercusostensackenii. Next base: position 2,020,419 of record JAUELO010000303.1, on the reverse strand, counting down.
TTTATGGGGAGAATTTGTCAGGTGACAGAACTTATTTGACTTAATAAAGTTTATATGCATATAACTATGATTTTAGTCAATTTTCAACCGCCAGATTTCGTTTTTTAACGGAATTAACTGTAAATGACTCGCCTGTATACCTTTCCTATGTTTTTTTATCGATGATTTACTACATTTTTTTATCAAATATATTTAAATCAATAACAAATGTTGTGGCCTGATAAAGTCTCCTAATAAATAAGTTCCTTTCTGAGTCAGTGGCAGCCGATTTCGTTAAAAAAAAAAACAATTTCCTTTTGATAGCAAGTTGTTAAGTTATCCATTTTTTTATAAAACTATTTATAAAATAAATAATTAATTAATAGTTGATAAAGCATCATGTGCGAAGGATTTTTCCAAGTTATTTAAAATTAATTTCGTTAGAAAAAACCTGCTAGTTGAAAATTGACGAAAATCTGTGTTTATTTATTAAATTTATTTAAAAAATTAACAGTTTTTATGAGGTATTGGAAAATCATGCACATTATTTATTGCGGATAAATTTTTGATTAATTTTGTTGAAGGAACGAAGTTTTTACAGTGTGAAATGGCTGATATATGCATTTATTTATTACCTTTTTTTCTAATTAGGAATTACTTTAGATTTTTTTTAATGAAAAACTTAGCATTGTTTTACATACATCCTGAACAAAAAAAAATAAGAAATAAAGCCTTTGTTGTTGAATGACAAATTAATAAAAAATTCCGATAAACATTGTAAGCTCTAGACTAATTTGTCCAAAAAAACTTGTTTTGCTCCATATTGCGACGGACCTTTTTAAGGGACGACGGACGAAACTTTAAGGGTTTCTGTCCGTGTCTACGAAGCCTTTAAAATTAGAAAATATGCTCTATTTTGTTTATCTTATTTAAGGTACACAAAGTTTCGTACGTAAGTTTCTTTTCAAAAATTAAGAAAATTGTGATGAAATCAAATTTAGCTCTGTAATATTTATCCTGTTTAGTAAGTACGGCGGTCCCTCACGTTGAACATCAAACTACCTTTTGTCATCATTAACTACAAAAAATCCTAACTTATCTCACTTATTATGCTCGCAATAAAAAGTTCCGCTAAATTTTAATTAAATTTCTACTTGTCCAGTGCGAAACACAGTGATAAATATTTTCAAAGTAACCAACATTTTTTTAAATTAAAACTACTTTATAACAATTCTGATTACTCACTGCGCACAGTCTTTCTTCTTTCCGAGAAGAGAGTATAAATCCTAAATATTTTTTTATTTATTTCCTGTGGTGGTTTGTAAAAAAAAAGAATCGTGAACATTTTCCTAATTTCTGTGATGCCCCGATGATTTAGGTACGGCAATGAGGGTGTGGCGGTGGTCGCTGAGTCCGCTTTGATAGACGACACCCTCAATGGGAATCCGAGAGCGGCTAGTGAGCTCCTGCCGAAAGCTTCCTCTCCAGAAAAACCTGGAGAACCGGTCGCCAATCCTTCCGGCGCCAACGTCATAAAGTATGTACGAATTCGTCGTACGCTTTTCGTAGACCCTCTGAAGATTTAAAAATCATGGCTTGAAACCGACATTTCTACTTTTTTTATCCATGATTCTAATAAATTCAACCTTTTTTACGTAAGTACATTTATTCCTAACATACAACTTTAAAACGAGGAACATTATTGACCGAATTTATTTCTAATCGAACAGGCGGTCCATGCTTTAGTCACAGAATCATTTGACACTCAAATATGTTGCTCCTCAAAAGAAACAGGGCGACACGTATCTTGCCAATTTGCCAAAAATAATAGAATAATGAGACAATAATAATATAATAATTTTTTTTAAGTGTGATATTTGTCAATATCTGATATAGCTGTCTGAATTAATTTCCATTTGGACATGCTTCTGTGCATGTCTAAGTCACAGAATCGTGTTCCCTCAAAAAACATATTGTTTACCAATGGATTTTATACATTTATTTCACTAATTTGCTGACCGCATTTGACAAATTTGAGAATATTTGACATCTTAAGACTGTTGACGCCATTTATCAAGAATTTATTTTTCTTTTGCTCCTGATTTTTTGAAAATTTGGTACTAATATGGTGAATATGTCTTGTCAGATTTTCTCTTACGCCCGCGTCTTGGAGAGGAAAAGAAATTTTTTTCTTCTGAAAAATTAAAATTCACAATCTCTGCACAATAAGACCAGATCTGAAAAAATATAATTAAGGGAAGCACTTAATTTCAAAAAGTTCTACGAAAAATTCCTTCCATACTTTTTCCTCTTGCGTTATTATTAAAATTGAATAAAAAATAAAATGTAAAATATCTATATTGGTTTGGATACTACAACGCTTTAAAAAATCGATTAATTCTTGACCACCAATCTTAAACGTCTAAATAGAATTTCTCGCTTTCCTTCGAAATGCGTTGCAAAATTTAAAAAGAGTTTAAAATTGACAAAGTGGCAGCGGTTTTTTTTAAACATTCAAAGTCAATTTACTCAAAACCCTCAGCGTTTTTTTCTTTTGATTTTTTTCTACATTCTTCCTATTGTAAAAAGTCAGAATATCAGAATGGAAAATATCACACTTTGACCCAAAATTTTATAAAATCGATAAGATACATTTTATCTTATTCCCTTTGAAAAATAACAAAATTTGAGTTACAAATGATTATGTGACTTGAGCATGGACTGCCTGCACAATTTGAAATAAATTATTTGAATATATTTATTTTTAAACTGCAGGTAGTATTTTTTATTTGGTTGTGAAAATCAAAGAACTTATTTTTAGGAAATAAGATATCTAGCATTAATTAATTTATTGTAGTGATTTGATTTTCTTTAAATTGAGTAGTTTTGTTTTCTTTTGTTTTCAAAAAATACAAAGAGAAATTATTTTTCTACTTTAGTTTGTTGGTTTCAAGTATTTCTAAAAGGTGTAATTAGTGGTCTTTGTGAGCGTGATGCTGATTTTTGTTATGAGGTTGCTGCTTCTGTTGTTATTGTTGTTAATTACTGCTGTAAGTTCCTTTGGTCGCAAATTTTGTTGCTATCATTACGATTACGATAAGAGCGTTCTTTGACGTAGCTACTGAAACTTAATTTGACTTCGAAGATTTCTGCGTTTCTTCCCCAAAGTAGAATTTCGGAGTGAGAATATTTTCTTCATAGAATTCGTAGAATTTTAATAGAGACACTGGACCACCAATATTCATAATTATCTCTTTTTTTATACCAGGTACATTTTTTTATCAGTCAAGAAATATTCTACGAAAGAATTTTGAACATTGTAATTAATGTTGTACGAATGTTTAAACTAAAAGGATAGGTGTCACGTTGAGGTAGTTCAAAAAATCAATTTTGAAATTTTTGTAATTTTACTTCCTAAAATTGTTAATGGATCCGAAAAAATGATAACCATGAAAATTCCTATTAATTAAGATCGGTGAAAGTGTGTGTGAATCTATAAGTAAGGTCAAATAAAAAGTTTGTTGCTTTATTGGAAATACTTCAACGAATACAAATGGACAATAACTTTCAATTCTTACCCTCATAAGATTCTTTAATTCACCCTCGAAAACAAGCCCCTAAACCTAAGTAGTGAAACGAAAGTTTTTCGATGTATTGAAAGTTTATTAACTTTATTTACTCTTTTTTGTCTTAGGTCACCACTAAATTCTTTGCCATACATTTTTATTAACTTTTAAAATAATCTTCAATCTTTTAAACAAATTTGTATTCTTCAAACCACTTTAATGTGTTTCAATACATCTTGTGAGCCAAGAACGCTGAAGAAACGTACTTTTCCTCTTTGATAATTCATTCGATATTTCAAAAACTTTTATCACCTTCTAAAATGATTTTAAATTTTTTAAACCATTTTCTATTGTTTAAATCATTCTTTCTTGTTAAAGCTATTTCTTATTGTTTTAGCAATTCTTTTCAGCAAAAAATTAGAAATTGATGATCACTGTAAAGTACTAATATATTTATTGCAATAATTTGGTGATGTTCTTTCTTGTAAGTTGCAATTTCATAAATAATGAAAAGTTTTTTAAAAGAAGATAAATATTAGTGACATGTCCAATGAGTTTCAAATAGAGAAAAAAAGCGTTTCTCGAGCGTTCTTGTTTTACAAGATATATTTAAACACATTTAAATTGTTTTCAAAATTATGTAAGTGTGATTTAAAATACATTAGTATTTTACATTAATTCTCAAACTCTTCCGATTTAGATAATACTATTATTTTGCGAGTACTCACTCGAAATAAATTCTCTAAATAATAAAAAATCGTAAAACTCATTTCTCTAATTCAAGGAAGATTTTTAAGGTTGAATTAAATGAAAAATAAATTCTCTAAATAATAAAAAATCGTAAAACTCATTTCTCTAATTCGAGGAAGATTTTTGAGATTGAATTAAATGAAAGGTCTTCATAATAAAGGTCTTTGCAAAGAAGGAACGTGCTTTTTCTTTTTTCATCATTTATTCAATATTTTACAAGCTTTTATCAACTCCACCTTTAAGTTTTGTTTCTTAAAAGTTTTTTCAAACTTCACCTTTACCTTATTATAATAGAGGTCCTATGAAGATTAAATTAAAAGTGATTGATTATTCGTATTCTTTGAAGTATTTCCTATAAAAGAATAAACTTTTTATTTAACCTCATACATTTCCACATCTTATTTGCACACTATAAAAAAATAGGTTTTTTTAAAGTTAATTAAGTGGGAAATATCGAGTTTGATCAGATTTTAATAGTATTATTTTTTCAGCTGCAGTGAAAATTTAAGGTAGTGTCATGGCAAAAATTAAAAAATCACAGTTCGCTGAAAAATCGATATTGGATTTTTTTTTATTCATACCTGTATGAATTTAGACCATCTTAGTGTCACGCGCTGTTTATAATAAATTATAATAAAATGTTAAAAAATTAATTGTGATTGATAAATTGTCTGTTTGGTATAAAAGCTTTTCACACTTATCTTGGTGCGCTTTACTTCATTCTTAAATATTTTTTCTTTCTTTTTTTTGTACATATTTCTTGAATTAAAAAGCTAATCGCAAGCTCACTTTTATATTTCTCTCTCTCTCTGTTCACCTCTCTGTATTTCCCAAACAAACTCTCGTAACGCTGCGTAGTACTTCTGATGCTTCAACACTACTTGAATAGCTCTCCAGCAATTTTCAGGACCTACAGCACTTTTCTTCCTCAGGATAGGCGAAAACTTCACTCTATATACCTGACTTATTTATGAACGTGGGGTGTTTCTGACACTTCTGAAAACTGAATTAAAAATTGAATAAACTAATAAATGGAATTTGTTTTCCACTCTGAAAAATATTGGGGTAGTTTTTACCGGGTTCATTATGTTTATTTCGCGAAGAATTTAATATACTAGCGACAACAATTTCCACTTGAGGGAAACAACGACTTATAATACAAAATAAAAACTTAGATTAAATGTTTCTTTTCAAGATTATTTTTTAGACTGCACGAAGTATTTTTTAGTTGGTTGTAAAAATTAAGGAACTGATTTTTAATAAAAAAAATATCTAGCATTATTTAATATATAGGAGTGAATTGATTTTCTTTAAATTAAGTAGTTTTCTTTCCTTTTTTTTTAATACATAGAGAAATTATTTTCCAATTTTAATTTGTTAGTTTTAAGTATTTTTAAAAGAAATAATGAGTGGTCTTTGTGAGCATGATGCTGATTTTTGTTATAGGGTTGCTGCTTCTGTTGTTATTGTTTATTTTACATATAATTTTTTCAGCATAATTAAGCAAATTTAAAAAGATTTTGTAAGATGTCAGATACATCAAATCAAAATTTCAACAAAAAAGTTAATACTAAAATCTACAAGTTGAATTTTCAACGAAAAAAGATTTTCATTATAAATCAAGAATAGTTGAACTAATAAAAAAAAAAGATTTTTGAAAAAAATAGTTAAATGTTCAACCCAAAAAGTTGAATTTTTAAACAGTCGCATTTTTAACCAAAAAAGTTCACAATTTTACCAAAGGAGACGAATTTTTGACAAAATAGTTTTTACCCAAAACATTATTTTTTTAACAAAAAGAGAATTTTCAACGAAATAGTCACATTTGCATGCAAATATATGAATTACAACTGAAACAGTGAATCTTATACCAAAAAATTAAGGTTTAAAAAAATATATAGTTTAACAAGTCCAACAAAAAGAAATTGAATTTTTGATAAAAAGGACGAATTTTCAAAAAAATACACGATTATTCAACAAACTAGTTACATCTTCAACCAAGAAAGATGAATTCTCAACGAAAAATGTAAATATTAATATTTCAAGTAAAAATTATTTTATGTTAAATCAAGAAAAGTTAAATTCATAAAAAAGACAAAGTTTAAAAAAAGTAGTTAAATCCGCAACCAGAACAGATTAATTTTTAAATAAACAATTACATTTTTAAAGAAAAAAAGGATAAATTTTTACCAAAAGAATTTTGAAATTTTCTTCAAAAATTAATTTTTCAAAGTGAAAAATCACTTGCAATTTTCCCATGAATTTTAAGAAAAGTTCTTTATTTTCTAAAAACGTTTCTTTACTTCTAAAATCTTTGAATTTTGTATTCAAAATTTTCGAAAATTAGAAATTTTGTTTGGCATTTTTTGAAAGGCTGTGTCTAGTCATCCCAAAAAATTGTAGCATTGGAAAAGGGGATATACTAGACATCCCGCAATTCGGGACGAGACACTTCATTTTTTAAATCTTTTCAAGCTCAAGCTATTTTCGTTTATTTTCAAAATTTAATATTCTTAACTGACTTAGTATTTGAAAATCATTTGAAATCTTCAAAAGTTTTTTTAATTTCCCCTTAAAATTAATTTTTCAGCCAAAAAATATTTGAAGTTTCCCCAGGGATCTTAATAAAAAAACTGTTACTCTTTTAAAACCTTTCAAATTCTTCAAAAGCTTCTTTTTCTCGAGATTTTCAAAAATTCGCATTTTTTTAAATTTGATAAAATCTTTTCAAGTTTTCATTCAGTCTTAAATCTTTTAAAAACCTCTAAATATTTCTTGAGCTTACTCGGTTTTTTTCTAAAAAATTGACTTTTTAAAAATTAAAAAACTTGAATTCTTTTCCACATTGTAAAAACTCATTTTAAATGTTTAAAAATATTTTTCAATTTTTTAGGTATCTTGAGATATTTTTTTGTTTTCATTTTAACTTTTGAAATCTTTAAAATCTACATTTTGTTTAAAAATTCTAAACATCTGCTCAAGATTTTAATTATTTTTAAATCTTTAAAAATAATTAAAACTTCTAAATATTTTTTGGAATTATTCAGTTTTTCCTTTAATTTATAAGATCCTACAAGATTAAAAAGATTGTCTTAAAATCTTACAACTTATTTTTGAGATGTTTCGAAGCCTTCAAAACTTAAAATCAATCTTTTAAACTAAAACCTAAATCAATTTAGATTTTCTCAAAAATCTTACTTTTAGTACCGACAGTTTTTTTTTACCAGTACCAACAATGTATACATCTCGTTTATTGAAATATTCTAATTTCTTGTCCATAATATAATTTTCTAATCTCTTCGAAGGTATGAAACAGTTTACAAAATATAATCTGGTAGCAAAATGTTAAGACTAGAATTATTTCCCAATATTAAAAAATTATCTACAATTAAAATGTACGCTTTTATCAATAATGTTTAGGAATATTCAAAAATAAATTTCTTTTTTACATAAAATTCCTCTTTTGGTAAATTAAATTTAAAAAAACTGATTTGGGCAGAAAATCCGTAATCTTTATTGATAGAGAGTAATCAAATTGAAAATAACCACTCGAAGTCATATATTCCCGCAGTGTCGCAGCCAATCAGGTTTTCGATAACAATGTATGCGAGATAACGTTACACCACTTTTCTTAGATAGGATTTCGATAATTGATGAAGTACTGATCATTTACTTAAAAAAATTTTTAAGAATAATTTTTCGATTTGAAAATTATTACCTTTTTTTTCAATTCACAAAAGTGTCAAAAGAAACTGTTACAAGGGCAATGTAAAAAATCAATGAAGGTGACTCATACGCTGATTTAAAGAACGAAAGAATAAAATTTTTTATTTGCATTAATGAATTGGATATTCAAATTTGTCCCTTGACATTGTATATACTATCAAGGCGTGTTGATCACAACATCATGATAAGACCGTATTTAATGGGTCGTTAAACTTCCCTGTGAAATATTTATAGTTCCTTGCCTGGTAGTTGTCTTATATTTTCACTTAGGCCAAGTTGCTTTATCGTGTAAATTCGAAATTCTTGTATTAACAACACCCTAGATATTGTTTTAGAATTCTTCAGAACTTCCAATTGCCTAGTCGATGCTATAGTAAATTATCCTTATCATAGTTTCTTTCACATATAGTTCATTTGTAAGATTAAATGTAATTTTCCTCAATTTTTATTTTTGATTATTATTCTAGGCATTCTGATCAGTTCCCACAAAAACTTCCGTTTTACCATGGAAATGTTAAAATGAGACATTAAATACAACTTTGGGTCGTTACGATAGATTTTTTGTTCTCGGATGGCAAACCGGAATCGTCTGTTAAAACTAATCGCAATGACTAAAATGAGAATTTTAGATAAAAATTGTTTAATTGTGTATATATAGCTAGAAAACTATAGTGAGAAAAGCTTATGTGAGAAAAGGTTGTCTGTTGACCTTAGCTCAGTTGATAGAGCGGAGTTGAAAGACTTTCATTTTTTCACAGAAAATTTTATTTAAGTAAATTTTTCGATATATTCGAGAAGAATCAATGTAAAGGAATTAATTTTTGGTCCCTTTTATATCTAATCCTACTTTTCCGCCTTTTTTCTCTTTAACTTTAAAAATCCCCTAAAATACCTAAAATTGCAAATTTCGACCCTATTTTCCCCTGTTCTTCCTTTTTTACAAAGTTTTGATTTATTATTTAAGAATACTTAACATAAATTCAAGATTTTATAATACAAGAGGCTTTGGAAGGAATTTTAAATTTAATTCCATGACAGTTGAATTCATCAAAAAAAAAAAATTTTTAACTAAATATTTGATTTTTTAACTAAAGAAGATTTTTCAGTCAAGAAAAAAAAATTTCAATCACATTGTTGATTTTCTAAGTCAAAAAGACGGATTTTATACAAAACAGTTAAACTTTTAACTCACAATGATGAATATTCAATAAAAAACTTAATTTTGAACCAAATAGTTGAAATTTTAACTAAAAGGATGACTTTTCAATAAGATAAGTACATGTTTAGCCAAACAGATGAATTTTAAACTGAGGTGATGAATCTGCAGTCAAAAAAATTAATTTTTAAGAAATTAGATCAACTTTCAATTATTTAATTTAATTTTCAACGAAAAATCAAATTTGATATTTGAATCAAAGGATCTAAATTTGACATAAAAAATGTTTTATTTATCTGAGAATATAAATTTTCAACAAGATAGTTTATTTTCACAAAATAATCTATTTTCGCCAAAAAAAGATTTTTTAGTCATGAAAAAAAAAATATCTGTCAAATTGTTAAAGTTTTAAGCCAAAAAGTTTAAATTTCTATAAACAAGTTTAAGTTTTCACCCGAAATTTTGAATTTTAACCAAAAAGTAATTTTTAACGAAGAAGGATGACGTTTTAACAAAATTGTTTATTTTTTAACAAAATAATTGCATTTTCAACTAAGTATTACAATTTTTAGCCAGAAGAGATAACTAAAGAGGTGAATAAGGGAAAGTCTATAAAGCCTGGAATGAATAAAGAGGAATTTTAATTCATTTTCAATACTTCAGAAATATTATGTTAGAAAACTGGAAATTTTGCTAATAGAATACAATTAATTTTCAACTGCACACTCTTATATTTCGGACTACATTTTTTTTTTAATCCGGACTACATAAAATATGTCAAAGTACTCAAAAATTTAGTCCCTGGAAGTCTTTATGTAAAAATTAAAAGAGAAGTTTTAGGTGATAATTTCTAACGAAACCACCATGTGGTTATAGAAACAAAATTTTGAAAATCGAAAATTATATGCAAAAAAGTAGCGTATACTAGGGCCCCTGCTAAAGTATGATTGATTGTATTTGATTGTATTTGATTGGTATATGTCTTGGTTTTACATGTTAGTAAAGTGCATATTTAAAAAATTGTTATTATCAGCATTTTGATATCCTCTTTGATAAGATATTTTTTTCATTTCTACTTTTTTATTTTACACTATAATTTTGTTTTAGCTGGCATAAAAAATATTTTGTATATATCTCAGAGTATTCAACTGAAACACGTACATTAGAAACTAATTTAAACGTCTAAGGATGCAAATCATAAAAAGTAATTTTTGTTCTTTTTTCAAATTATTCTGTTGGTTATTTTTTCAGTTTTGAATCTTCTTAAATTTATTTGTAGTGTATTAGTAGAATGTGCTGATGTGTTGAACCGATTTTTCAAAGCTAGCTGAAAAAATTAAACAGAAAAATGACTAGGAAACTTACTATGATATAAAAAGTTTTTGACAATAATCGAAATCCCCTTTTTATCGCCTTTTTCTGGAAAAAAGCTCCTTTTCACTTAAAGTTGAACTACTGAACTGCTGTGATCCCTGAAAGTTAAACAATTCATAAAATGTTGGGATATTTAGAATGTGATTTTATATTTTAGTGTGCTAGAAATTTTGTATTTTTTGTAAAGTTATTTATTATCTTTATTAATTTAATTTCTAATACATTTCCATTATGCTTTCAGCTTCTGTGAAAAAGGAAGTATTGATATCACAGACATGGGTGGAACACCACACGTGGAAGGTGGATTGAATGAGCTGCAGAATGTTCCTGTGAAAAGGCGACAGCCCAAGGATCCGAAAAATGCAATTTTGCAGAACAATGTGACGGGAAAGCCACCTACAGTTATCGACGTCGACATCATCGAGTCCAAGGACAAGGATGAAATTCTCCCACCAGGATGGGAAAAACACGAAGGTGATTCACTTAGGGACCGTCCATAAACCTTGCGGACAGTTTTTTTTATCGTTGTGTCCTTTTTAACTTTAAAAAATTTAACTTTCATCTTTATTTTACCAAAAGAAAAATATAATTTCGTTTTTTTTGTTCACTATTTCACAGACATTCTTTCTAGGTCAGTCAGCGATTTACTTTAACTTCGGAATTTTGTTTGGATTCATACTCCTCCCAGTAATAGCAGATTAACAAGCTTTTAATATGCTAAAGTAATAAGATGCACGTTTTAGGCATTCGCGAGAAAAAATGGCTTTAAAAAATCGACACAAGTTACATGGACCGCGATGTGACAGTGTTTGAACTGCCGGTCATACTAGGTGGTAGTACCCCAAGTTTGTTTCCGGAAAGCCAGTTCCTCTGCCGGTATTTTTTGCTTTTTTATTCACTCAAATTTTTGTATTGTAATTGTCTATTTTCATTGAAACTAAGCCAATATATTTATTGTTAAATATTCTTCTCGTATAAAAATATTAGATTTTTCAACCTTATTCACTTTCGAAGCGAATATTTGAAGAGTGAGTACTGCGACATCTTTGAAAAATTTGGATTCATAAAGCAATTTTTGGTTGAAAAACATCACTTATTATTTTTTCATTTTCTTTTGAAGAAAATAATAATAACAAAAATATAAATGTTTACTTGAATGAAGAAAAATGAGATTTTTTTTTTTAATTTTCTTCGAGTAAAAGTGGTAAAGGTTGAAAAAAAGTGTTCACATGAAAAAAAAAACAGTTAAAAATTAATATTGTGGATTGACTTAAATAATTCAAATACTCAATTGCAATAAAAAACTTGGGAAAAATTCGGGCCGCAGGAATCGAGCTTGGATTTCCCGGTTACTTAAAAATATTTTTTTAGAATAATTTTTTGATTCGAAAATTGTTTTATTCTTATTTACCGTATGAACATATTAATAATAAGACATTAAATATGTATGTCGCCGTCCATGTTTTTCTGCTGTTTTTCTCGGGTTGGACTGAAAATCATATTATATAACTTTAATATATTACAGGTTTGGTAAGGGCCTATCACTGGGAGAAGTATTAATCCAAACAAACTTCCGAAGGAAATATGTTTCTCTTGTAAATCCAAAAAATTTAAATTTTTGAAAATGGATAAAACAGGTTGAAAAAATATGAAAAGTTCTGCAAACTTGCTGCAACGTTTTTCGTTTCAGTTTCTGAAATTTATTAAATTTGCGAACTTTTTCGTTGCACGGAAATCGCTTTCTTCATTACGAAAGGCTTGAAAAATTTTATATTGAGTATATGCTTGTCACAAAAAATTGCAAAAGTTTTAAAACTTGGTTGAAAGTTTTTTAAATCATTCCCGGAATCTCATACTAACTTTTTAAACCTCGTGGATAATACGGAATCTTGTACAATTAACAATAACTGAAATTTGATGAATTTTTTTTAACGAAACCTTACAATATTTTTTGATTCCGAAAAAAAAGTTTTTATCCCTATTAGAACTACGAATAAAGAACACAATTTTTTCGAAATATGATATCATATGTCACTACTTTTATGATTGTCTCAAAATTTATCCATGGCAATCTTGAAATTTAAATCATTTTCACAGTAAATCGGATAATATTAATGCCAAAAAACTTCTTGCATGAATAGCGGGACCTAAAAAATAGGCTTTTCATGCCAAAATTTCGGTACGAATAACCGGCGATTTCAGTACGACTAGACACTGCCTAATTTGTACATACAAATTTGTAAAAATATTAATCACATTCTAGGAAATCTGAAAATATTTTATTTTTAAACAACTTTCTTTTTGTTAATTGTACCTTTATACACTATTAGACATTTTTTTATTATATTCATTTTTTTATTATTTTTATTTATTTTTTCATTTTTAATTTTTTAAATTATTTTTATTTAAAAAATGTGAGTTTGTGTTTCTGGAATGTCTATTTTCTTAAAAATGATATACTAATTAAGGGTTTGGATCGAGAAACTCGCCCAGCGCTTGAGATCGGGTAAAATAATTGTCCAAACGTCTCAGTGGACGGAAATTTTAAAATTCAAAAAATAAATTTTTCAAAAATAAATTCTTGTAGATAATTACCAGACGGAACTTTTTCTTATTTTCTCATTTTTGATCAGATCATTATTTTTAATAATAAGCCTAATAAACTAAAAAAATGTGTCTCCAAATTCAATTAGTTTTTAAGAAATAAATCGTCGTAAATTAGGCAAATATCATTGAAACTGTTTTAAACTTGATACACGAACAAAATATACCCTAGCGATGCTTACAAGAACAAGAAAAAGTTTTAAATAGCCTATTGCTTATTAATATTTTAGTGCAAATTGAGAAAGATCGGTAACCACGTATTTCCATATTCTCCGACAAAAAGTATCGAGGGAACTTTAGAGTTGATGCAACTTACTAATTTCCAGTGAGGCGTTTGTTCCTTACTACCGACGGAAGATTTGTAGCTTTACAGAACTCAATTTTCAATTCTTTTTTCATGGTTATCTGCTTAAGTGACCTCCTTCTTCTACCCAAGGCATATCAAAGTAACAAACTATGTTTTGCATCTACGTATAATTATTTCAGTTATATTCATATCAGGAAGAAACATTTTAAGTGTCTTGCGAACGTGAATGTTTTGGTTCTTTCTGCATAACGAACTGCTTGTTTGTAAACAAAGCAAACCAAATGCCTGTGGCATACGGAAGAATAAAAAATTAACCAGTTCCAATTTTGTTAGACAGAGTGCACATCTTGACAAACATTTAGTAATATTGTAGACAGAAACATTTCGCTTTTTGATATTTCATTTCTAATTTTTTAATTGAATATCTAAAAATAGTTTTTCATTCAATTCAGTTTTCAAACATTAAGAATTTGCATGGAAAAGTTTTTACAGAGTGGTAGAAAAAGAACGAGAAACGAAACAAATTATAAGGCAAACAAAAAGAAGTTAGCCAAAAATGAGAAGTTATTATAAAACTTTATTTATAATAAAAGAAAAATTGAGCAATAAAATAATTTTTATGGTATTGCTAAAACAAAATAGAATAAATGTGCAGAAATATTGCAAAAGGGTGAAGTTATTTACATGTCAAGCTTTTTTATGATTAAAGGAAAGGGAATATATCGCAAAATCGAACA
>JAUELO010000303.1:1874999-1904709 GCA_032357855.1 Amphibolips quercusostensackenii | reverse complement strand
TAATCAGTAGAATAGTAAGATCTTTGAAAAGCTATCCTTGTTTCTCAAATTTCTGTTCTTAACCATACTTCCTGGAAGAAGATGTGATTTCAACACCTGGACTACCAGGTTTAATCAGTAAAACCGTAAGATCTTTGAAAAATCATCCAGGTGTCTCAAATTTCAGTTTTTGACCCTACTTCTTCAAGGAAGCTGTGATTTCAATACCTTAACTTCATTTTCAATTGAAACATTGTCTTATATTTATTAGTATTAAATAATTACATATTTACTTACCAGTTTTATCTTTTTAAAATGTTCCAATCTTTTACCCTTTTTCTATTTTATCTATCACATTTTAAAAGTAGAAGTAAATTTAAACGGTATAGAATTCTCATAAGCGCCACCTAACTCTGCTTCTATAACGATATTCACCGATTTCACAACTGTAAAACCCTCTATCATTTATTTCTATAGCGCCCGCAAATATAGTGATCTTTTGGGAGAAATGAGAATTAGGACAAATGCCGATCGGGGCATTTGAATGCCTACCGAGGCTTGAAATAAAAGAATTTAATAAACATGCATTTCCCTTTGTTTAAAACAATTTTCTTTTTCTTGAATTTTTCTTCAAATTCAAATTTGAACCATCGGACACTTAATAATTTAAATTTAAATTTCCGAAAATAAAATTATAAAATTGCACGATTTCAAATTAGAACTGCTTTATTGAATCATTCAAAATTTAGCAATTTTAGATCCTATTGGTAGGAAACCAAACGGATTAAAAATTATGCTATCTGAAAATAAAAGCTGTTTGAAAATGAAATGATCCACCTTGGTACTTCTAGGGTTAATATATAGAAAATAAAATAATGAATAAAAATGGGCAAAACTTGTTGGGCAAAAATTTTTGTTTACTTTTAAGCTGGACATTTTTTTTCAAACTTCAAAATAATTAAGAATCAAATAATATTAGATGTTATTTGTGTCGACCAGGGTAGTAGTTAATGAAGAGAATGGAGGTTTTTTTGACTACCGGTCAGAAAAACCTCCATTTTCTTCAATAATTAAGAATCGTTTGTCGCATATAACTTTTTTCTTTCGGGAAATTTGAGAATTTGTTTCAGTTTTCTAATGTAAGTAAAGGTACAAAAATTGTACAATTTTAAATTCAAAGTAGACAAAACTAAAAAATTCCATATTGTAAATAGTCAAGATTGAAAAATCACAAATTTTTCAAGAGTTCAAAATCAAACAATTAAAAAAAAACATCAGATGTAAAACTTGAATATTTTTAAATTTGAACAACTTTGATTCTAAAGGTTTGTAATTAATCTATATTAAAAACAATAAATAACTTAAAGTCAACTGATCATTTGTTAGTACTTTACGATAGCAAAATTCTTTTGAAAAATCTTTATAAAAAAGCGATAAAGTATGATTTGGGAAGGAAACTAAATTCCGTCAAAAAGTGAAATTACCACCATTAGCTTCAATTTTCAAAAACTTGCTTGTCACATTTCTTTTTTTAAGAAATTATCCGATATTTCAGGGAAATAATTTGATTTCATAAAGGATAATAAAGAAAGTAATGATTTTTGAAGTATCAGTAATATAGTAATGAATTACGTTTTCTATATGAAATGTATTTATGTTTTATTCGAAATTGGTTATAAAAAATTAGATTAATTAGTTCTGATTTTTAATTATATCAATGATCTCGTTTTCCTTGTAAACTTATTACTGAAACACGGAAATCGACTGTGAAAATAATTACCATTTATGGTACGTCTCATGGGCTCCATCTCATAATTTTTGCAACCCACACATTTAATTCAGGGCTGTTTAAACTCGAACTTGCTCGATCGCATCTCCTGATTATGCAGAGAAATTGAAAAAAAATCTAATCGAAGAAATTAAACATCTCAAAAGGAAATATTATCTTTATTTCATCAAATAAAGTCCCTCTTTCTAAATAAGAAATTATTTCTTGAATCAAGATTCGCGGTAACAAATCGTCGACATGTACTAAAAAAGGTAGAAAAAAGTTCTAAATACCAATCCAAAAAAAAACCGTCATGTGAGACGAAATACGCTATGATCGAATTAAAAAAAAACGCTTAACGAAAAGTTGCTTTGGTTTTTCAACTTAATTTTGTGCGTAACAATATATAAATGAATAGAGTGACAAAATCAGAATATTTGAGATTATGGTTTTTTTTATATTAAAAAAATCGCTAAAATAAACTCGCTATTGACTTTAGAATAAATGCAAATATGCTTAAAGAACATAAATAACTAATTGAATGTAAACGCTAATTAATTTTAATAAATTCTTCCTTATATCATTTTGTTAAAAAAAAAATTGCATTGAAAGCGTTGTAATTTATTATTAGAATAGTATTAGTAACAAAAAATTATCATAATTTGAAAATCTATGAACAAATTAGGAAATGATAAATAATTTTTTAGCCTATTAAGTTTCAAGGGCTTAGATTATATAAATAATTTGTTGCATGAGAGGGTGTCGTAAGATTGAATTGCTTATTTATACTACGTAACAAATAGGGTTGAGAAAATTATTGTTTTTTCGTTACTATTTTTTTGTTGCTTAACTTTTCTACTATTTAAATTGGTCTGCCCATGAAATTTAATGAGTTAAATTTTTTAAATAGTTTTCTTAGTTTTTTACAGATTTCCAAATTATGACAATTTGTCGCTACTAATACAATTTTAATAATAAATTACAACTATTCTAAGGCAAAATAATTTGTTTTTTTACAACAAGCTGATATGCTGAAGAGTTTTTTAAAATAAATAATTTATAGCATTTAACTTGTACATTCAATTAATTATTTATGTCCCTTAAGTATACGTGCAATCATTCTAATCAATATCGACTTTATTTCAGCAATTTTCTTGTAGATAAAAAATATATTCTTAAAATTGCTAATTTCATCATTATAATTGTTGATATATTGTTGCACACATTTTAAATTGAAAATCGAAGAGCTTGAGGACCACAAAAATTTAGTTTTGAGAATTTCTGAAAATGAAACTTCAAAATCCGTCAAGAAACAGAACCTGTAGTGGATTATGAACAATCAATTCCTGGGTTTAACTAGCATACCTGGGTCCAAATGTGTATCAAAATCATACCTTGACAAAAAAATGTTCTCAAACTGATAAACAAAGTTTTGAAATTCGATAATTACTATTTTGCATAGCACAGGATTAACCTAACATTTTATACGAAAGAAATGAATTTTCGATTTCTTTGCCCTAATTGAATGAAAAAATCTTCTTCAAGTAATAATTCCACCTATAAAATTAAGTTGACATTTAACAATAAGACACTCTGCAGCAAATTACATTCAATTGCAGCAATTTTAATTCCGCAATAATTCCGACTGATAAAAGTAAAAGAATGACTAATTTTTAATAATCTGCATAATTTCGCTCACCTGGTAACCACCTGGTCGTATAAGAATGATAGATATGCGCTTGGTTCACTTTCCCTCGAGATGATAACGAAGCAATGGTCCGTGACTACTCTGTTAGTCAAACACTTAGCCAATCGGGCCATCCACATAGTCACCATAGTCGAGCCACTTTGTGTTCAACTATTAACTTCACTAGTCAGAAGGAAAGTCAAATATAGGCAATCCATAATTGCATCATTTAAATGTCACCGATTGCAATATTGATAAATGGCGCTTTGCAGACTCCAGTTTTACTGGGATACCCGGGTCCGCTTATACTAACTGCAAATAAACTTATGCACGGAACCAATACCGGAAGTAACGGGCCAAGAATCCAAGACCGGATATTTACCGATGAATGAATTCGATAATGTAACTGTTTTCTCTATCCCTACAATTTCATCATTTCCGTTCATCATATTGTTTACATTTAGACATCAATTAAAGCGGGGAATACTCTGAGAAAAAATCTTACATTTTCAATCAAATATACTATTGAATCAATAAACCTCGTTCAAAATCGGATATTTTATCAATCCGAATGTATATACATATATACTACATTATTTATGCAGCATCACTATTGAGCCGAATAGTGATTCTACAAATTCTACAGTATAGACATTTGAATCAATGAAATATGTGCTTTTGAACGATAATTATTGATTCAATAGTGGATCCATTAGAAATGCAAAATTTTTTTCTTAGTGACTAAACGATGGCAAGTCTAATCAACCTAATTTTACAGGAGAAGAAAACAAATTTCTAGAGAAACAATTTGCAACAGATTGAGAAAATTATTTTGTTTTTATGGGTGAATGAATCAGTTTATTAACCATTATGTGAAAAAGTAGATGGCGCTTCATGTGCATTTAATAATCTAATGGAAATAGCGATGGACTTAGCACGGTCTAGTTTTCCCTGGTATTATAAAAAAAAATAGTACATAAATCATTAAGAAAATCATTTGAAATATATATTTTTATTTATTTCATAAACGAACAACACTGTTCAATAGAAAATAGAATTATTTGAGTGGTTGGGTGCAATAACAGCCTGCTTGCATTTTCAAAATTCATTTGTTTTTTATTTGTTTTGTACATAACTTCATAAAGAGCCATTTCAATAAAAATTTTTTTACATAGGTGGATGAATCAGTTTAATAACCATTACCTGAAAAAATATATGGCTACATGTGCATTTAATAACCTAATGGAAATGGCGATGGACCTGGCACCATTTAGTTTTCCCAGGTATTATGCATAAAAATAGTACATAAATCTTTGAGAAAATCATCTTAAATACATATTTTTATTTATTTCATAAACAAATAACACTTTTCAATAGAAAATAGGAAGTTGACTGTTATTGCGTTCAACCGCTTATTTGCAGTATTAGTAAAATATTTGTTAATATTGATAATAAAACTACAATTGGTGAACACTCGTCAAAATCCTAGAATGACCTTTGAATTGTAAAAAAATGGGAATATTTTAGTATAGGCACTTGCAAGTATTACGGAAGTTTGCGTAAGGCTAGCCCTGAAAGAGTTGGAAAAGTTTGTTACGGAATAGTCTTGAAGAAATTTCCATAGCTGTAGACAGTACGTTTAGTATAATTAATTGATTTAGTTTGAATTCTTTGAAATTTTAAAATATTAAAATACTACATTTTAGGGTAAAACATTTCAAACCCCTAATTTTTTCACTGAATAGGTGTAATAAAACGATAATCTATGATTAGGGAAGAAAACTAAATTTCGTCAAAAAGTGAACCTACCACCATTTAGCTTCAATTTTTAAAAACTTACTTGTCACATTTTTTCATGAAACGTGACACAACCCCCTTAGAACATGTAAATAACAGCCGCGTTACTATCACGAAAATTTCAATTTGAAAATTCCAGACTTTTTTCTTGGTTTTTTTCTGTTTTATTTTTTGTTTACATTTAAAACCTTACATGCTTTACCCTATTCCATACAGAATTTTGGACTTTTGGAAATACAAAAAAGTATCAGGAAAGAATAATTTAGTTACATATTTTTAAATGTAAGAAATAACCTTCGAAAATCTAAGGCTTTCGGATTGGAGTTTATTTCCAATTTTTAAATACAATTCCAGTTTGAAAATAAAGCTCTAAATTGCTTTCAATTTAAAACTCTAAAATATATTATTTGAATTATTTTTAATTAGGAGCAACATTCCACACGGGAAGAAATGAATAACTAAACTGCAGCGATATTTATCCTTGATCTAGCTACAGACAGGTTTGGAATTTTGTTGTCATATCTTGGAAACCCGTGAACATTAAAAAAGTTTTGTTGACTTGAGTTAGAGATAAGATTTCAGAGTATGCCCTGTAAAGTTCAGTTTTTTCTTCAACAAGTTTCCTTAGTTACAGCACGAGTTGAAGTAAGGTACAAAATCTGAGAAGTTCTTGACGATCACGCTCTCGCGGCCGACACTGGTGATCGACGACTTAACTTGACGCAGACATGCTTAGATATTTTTAGTCATATCTCGGAAACGCATCCAGATTTTTCAAGTTTTATTGGCTTAACTTAAAGGTAAGTCTTCAAAAATTGTGTGTTATAAATTTCAGATTTTCACTACAATTTTCCCAGGTCGTGTCACGAGTGGAAGTCGAGGCACAAGATTCGAGAAATTCTTGAATTTTTTTTAAAGTTTTTAAGTCTTATATTCTCTTTAAAAGGTCAAAAATATCTTTATTAGGAGTCATTATATGTGGAATTTTATAAGCTTTAAAATGATTCTAAAAAAGTTTCTTGATCCGTTTTTGAAGGAGTAATCACGTTTCAAAGTCAGCAGCAGTGATTTTGAACAGTATTAGCGCTAGTCGTACCGATAATTTCCGACGGTAGTGTATGTGTGATAATTAATTCAAATTTACACCAATTCACTTTTTCTATTTTTCTCGAAATCGAGATATTAGTGGTTAGGACCCTTTTCGACAAACGGCTTCAGTTATTAAAATGAACGCTTTCAATTTGAAATGACTCCTTTTATGAACAATTTCAAATTTTTATGTTTCAATATTTTAATTTCTCAGTTTTGTGACTTTTGAATGAAAATGCTTTATGTATTTGAACACTTCATTTAAAGCGATTAATTTTAAGGCTAAAATTTTTTATGCAAACATGTGAAAAGGAAATTTACCGAATTTCAGATTTACCAGGACCTTTTAAAAAAATAACATGTCTTTTTCAGGTTTTCCAGGATCTGGAGCAATTCTGTTTGTAACCAAACTATTAATATGATCTACAGACGTGCCACCTCCCTCGTTAAATTTGAACATGCTTATTATTATTAGACTAATAATAGAATTAATCATTAAGTCTTCACTTTGCTTCGAATACATTTTGTAATATCGCCTTGTTGTTTAATATACTTAAATATCATTGAAATGTGAAATGTGTATTAAATTAAAATTGTGAAATGTTAATGAATGTAATAAAAACAGAGCTAAAAGTAACTCGCGAAAACACGTAGCAATGAAGAAATGAAGGCACGAGGACAAGTTTAAAATGGACTCGAAAGATCGAGTGCGTAACTGGAGTAACACTCCAGTTAAATTTAACTCCCGCATTTATTAGTTGCGCCAAGTCTGGACCTAGATACCTTCCTCGCATAAATTCTTTTTAAAAAAGCATCACATAATCTTTCTACAGAAAGGATTTTCTTTTCCGGGAAAATAGGCAGGAAGATTTTTTTTCTGTTCTTCAGAAAATGGAAAGAGAGAGAGAGAGAGAGACTGCCTTTTGAGTGTGATTCTACTTGAAATAAATAGTTCCTAGTGCACAACGAAACAAGGGATTTTTCTTCCTTTTCCTGCGATTGTAACGGCGTAACTGCAAACGTGGTAATTAGTTCTACTAGCGGAGATTCTACTGCGTCCTCGTAGTCAAGATGTTTTAGAATCGGAGATGCAATTGCAACTAGGCAGACGTGCAAATTGCGATATAAGATTCTTTCAGTGGTAAAGAGCGGGAAAAAATCGGGAAACGGTTACCATCTGTAATTGAGACATTTAAGAAGCTAGACACTGCTCAGAATCTTGGCGGAAACGAGACCAATTAAGTGAAAAAAATCTGCCCGCTGCGCGGGCACACTCTCATCGCGCGCTGTGCGCGCGGCTCGCAAGTTTGAGCACGCCTAGGGCGCGCGACTGTTGGTTCTTACGCTTCGCGCTCGATAATATATTTATCTCGCGCTTCGAGCTCACATCTAATTTTAAAATTAACGGTTAAAGCATCTACAACTGTCGTTTGGTTATTGGGAATTCTCTTTTTTAAAGTTCTTTTAGCTTTAATGAACACATTCTCATCACGTATCTCGTTCTTCGAACTCGATTTTGTGCAAACTGCGAACTTTTCGACATTGAATTCAACTATATCATGTCAAATGTATATTACATGTCTGTACCTCGGCCTGTGATTGCTTATTCACAAATTGCAGAATGAAGTAAAAATTTTACGTATCATGATAACATTCATATTTGTTTCTTATTTTGCATTAAATTTTAATCTTAGCTACTCTGAAAAATGTATCAATTCAATAAATTTATATTATTACCATTCATAATATGCATTGGTATTGAAATATATGTACGTATTTTCATGGTTTGGTTTGTATGATTTTAAAAAGTACGCATCCCATAAAAAAGCAATTTTGTTATTAAACATTTTATTAAAACTTGTGTCGTTTTCCCAAAAATTTAATTTGTTTATTTTCAATGTTATTTTTTAAGATTTAAACAAAAATACCCATCTTAGCGTAAGGAGGTTTTAAGCAAATTTGTAGATGGAATTTAGGCGAAACACGTTGTTAAATTATATGTTATTGTAGCTTGTGCTCTTTTTCCAAAAAGTTAATTTTTTTATTCTTAATATATTTTTATGATAAGAGCTTATAACAAATTTGTAGATCTTTTTTGATTGGACAACTTTTGTCTTTTCATTTTTATTCGTCTTTTGTTCCATTCTTCTAGTAATTTAATTTAATTATTTTTTATCTTATTTTTTACGATTAAACAAAAATCTACTGATCCTGTCTTAAAATTATTAATAAAAAATTTACAGATACATTTTGGGTGATAAAATTTTGTCAATTATTTTTTTTCGCACCTGTGTCGTTTCCAAAAAATGTAATTTTTTAATTTTTATCAATATTTTTGCGATTAAGACAAATACTATGCTTCCTATGAAAAAATGATTAATGACAAATTTGTAGCTCTTTTTTGGATGAATAACTTTTGTCTATTCATTTCTTTCATAGCTTGTCCCGTTTGTCCAAAAAACGTATAAATTTTGTCTGAGCAACTTTTTTTGTATCTTGCATAGTTTAACCGCAAAGTAAAATTTTTTATTTTTTATTATTTTTTGTGGAATCAAAAATTTCAATTTTCGATTATTCAAAAAAAAAAAATAATAATAAACTTTTATGATAATCTGGTAGGGATTTTAAAGAGAAACTTTTTTCTCATCTTGAGTTTTTTCACACCGTTCGTTGTTTGGCTTAACATTTTCATTTTAGTTTTTTATTTAATTTTGTAAACGCTATAACTCTTGTAATTTTTATTTTATTCAAAAAAATCATTAGATTAAATTGGTCACCTTTTTATGTACTATAAAAAACCGTACATTGAATTTTTTAATCTTGAAAAAAGTGGTCTAAACATTTTTGAAAATGCTCTTACTTTTTGGTTTTTAATCCAAAATGGCTGGCTAACGAACCCGTCCTTACGAACGTTATCTTGTTCACAGACGAGAACGACGACAACGACGTAAGAAACATTTGTTCTGACTCAGGAGGCCTCAAAACGTCGAAATTTTAATGGAATCCGCAAAAGTCATTTTTCATGTAAAACCAATACCTTCTTATTGATGAGAATGTAAAAATAGTCAAAGTACTAGGCAAAAAGTAAGGGTTTCGCATTGGCTATTTAAAATATTATCTAAAATATTAAATTTTCATATTTTTATTCAAAGATACTGTGCAGGCATGAGTATTTTAATAGATTGCTAATATACTTTAAATTTGCTCTAATAGACTTATAAATCCAAATTGCAGAGAGTTTGTTAAACTACCCAAATAGGGATTCACAATAAATATTTTTTATTCAATTACTAATGATCTTTGAATTAATAATTTAATGATAATTAAAATGATTTTTAAACGAAGTTTAAATTTTTTTAACGCTTCCAGTTAGATTTCATAAATTAAAAGTTTTCAATCAGAAAAAGTATAATTTTGAAGTTTTCATGATAATTACACTATAAAGGTTTAAAATATTCAAAACTCTTCCATTTTTAACGGTGAAAATGACAGAGCTTTTTTTCATAAAAATCACATTTTTTAGTAAAAAATCTGTCCAATCATTTTGTATGTCACTTGATACTACATGATATGATACTTATAAATAATTTTTATATCTATCATCTTTAAAATTACTATAAATTCAATTATAGTTCTGAATGCGCAATTACAAACACTATAATTTCTTAGGCCTTTTAACCAAAGTTATTTTCTTCAAAAGCTTAATTGGAATACATTTGGATTGAATTTTCTTAATTTTTGTAGGTTTCTAATTTCAAGTTTCACAGAAATGTAGCTTCAAATTCAAATATTTAAAATGTCAGGACAATTTCATTATTAAATCTTTCAAAAGTGTAAAATTTTATATTTAAGGCTTTAATAGTCAGCTTTAAAAGTAACAATATCATATTTAAATATTGTAAATTGCTTGATTTGAGTTTTAAACGTACAAAATTTTTTGGTTTTCTTAATTTTTCGAAATCGTAGAATATCAAATTAAATAATTTGATAGTTGCGCAATTTTCAGTTTAGAGAATTTTGTAATTAAACCATTTTTAATTTAATGCCTCAAGAATAAATTTAAAACAATGAAAAGTTAGGACAATAATTTCTTAAATTCAAGACTTTAAAAGTGAAAGGTTTTAGAACTAGTAACTGAAAACTAAATTCTTTTTTTTTGAAAATGTTACAAAATATTGAACACGCAAACTCAACTTTAAAAAAAAACCATTTTGAATGGAAAATCTTGAAAGCATAATTAACCATTTTTAAATTGTTAATTTCTAAACACTCTAAATTTACTTAAAATAATTGAAATTTTAAAGGGTTTGAGTATAAAAAAATTTGCATATCAAAATTCTTGGTGATTAGAAATTTTTCAGTTTTAAATTAAGTTCGGATTCGTTTAATTTACAACGTTCCGTTATTCTGTAGTAGAAATGTTTTCATTAGTAATTTTTCCCAGTGAAAAATACTTTTTATTTTCACCGTTTTTTTAAGAATGAATCCATTTTAAAGGTTTATGATTGAACATTTTTTCATTTTAAATTGTGAAAATGACAATGAATTTATGTTTTGATCCTAGAAAAATTTATCTAATGAATTTTAGTGTTAAATTATATTTGAAGGGTTGCAGTACAGAACTAGATAACCAAAATTTTTGCCGAAAATTGATTTTTTACATAAAAAGAATTTTATAAAATCAAATACATGTTGTGTTAAAAAGATTTGTTCAAAATCTCGTAATAAAAAAATATGTAATTTAAAATCAGATAACTGACTCTGAACTGGTCTCCCACCTTCTTTTTTTTGCCTAACCTCTTACCTTTTTTTAAATCTCTTTCTGACCATATTCTTCTTCCTAAAAGTTTTTAAATACAGTAAAATAATAAAATACTCCTTTTTTCAAAGAAAAGACCCTTAAATAAAACTATTTGTCACTTTTTACAGCACTAAAGTACCAATCAAATTCCAACCTAAAAACTTAAATCTTCACTTTCTACAAAAAACCACTATTATAAATTTTTTTCACTTCATTTTTGGCGTTGTGATCAGAAAAGATATTTCTTAAAATTATTACCGTTTATTTATAGGCTGCGTCTAGTCGTCCCGAAAAATTGGGGGACTTGGAAAGGGGGATGAGCTAGTCGCCCCGAATTTTCGGGACGACTAACCAAGCTAATGAAAAATATTGGACTAGTCATCCCGAATTTCGGGACGACGAGTCACTTCGTTACTTATGAAGGAAGATATACCTTTCCTCTTTTTATAGAACTTTCAGCGAAAAATCATCTGTTACAGTGCGATACTGTTACACTAAATCTTTATTTACTCGAAACAGAATAATTTTTTTAAAAGAAAACTTTGTTATTCTTATTGAACCTCTCCATACCTCGAGAGCAAATTTTTATTATTTTTTTTTAAATAGAAGAATAGATTCTTCAGTCGATATCCAAAAACGATGATCAAAATCCATGAAATTTGAACCTCCGAATTCTTGAATGATTTACTTAGAATTGGTCAACTTTTTCTGATCAAACTTATTTCCACCCAATTCAGTAACTCCATATCTCTGGAGTAAGTTTTTATTTTTTTTTTTAAACTGAAAATTGCCATTTTTATCGTAACCCGCGTTTGAGTCTGTTCCAATTTTAGGTTCCTGACACTTTGAGATTGTAAAATTCCACATTCTATTTCTCGAAACTGGACAATTTTTTTCAATCATACATTTTTGGTTTTAATTCAGAAACACTTTAGCTCGGGAGTAAACTTTTGTTTTATCTTTGAACGGTGATTTCGATTTTACAGAATGTGACTTTCAAACAGTCAATTTAGTTTTTAGTTCCAAATTCTCAAATTTTAATCGATTCGAATTCAAACTCATTTAAATTCAAAAGTTTTCAATTTTTAATTATTCAGTATTTAACGCTTTTAATTAGAACTAATGAAATTTCAAATTCTTTGAATTGTAAACGATACAATCTTTAAAACTCTAATAAAAAAATATTGAATTTTTAACGTTGTGAAATTGCCTTATTTTCGAAATTTTTATCTGAAATCATTTGATATCGAGATTATTCAATTTAGAATCAAATTGTTCGATTATAAATTCTTTGGATTGGAAAGATACAATTTTAACTCCTCTCTGATGAAATTTTCCAATAATCACAACTTAGTCTCAAATTTTTCAATTTTGAGAGCATCTGATTTAAAAATGTTCCATTTTGAATTATTAAATTGTAAACGTTTCTATTTAGAAATGATACAAGTCCAATTCTTTCCTAATTATGAACTACTGTTTCAACAAATTATTTAAACTTAATATTTAAGAATTTGGTTAATAATGGATTTTGAAATTGCTTAGCGCGCGTGCTTTAACTGCTAGTGTTATAATAATCTACAGTACATAATTACTTGAATAATATAATCGTTTAATTTTATTTGAATTTAATTTCCTTATTTGCGATAACTCTTTTGTGAGATCCTCAGGAATAAAAATAAGTTGTTGAATTTATTTTTATTGTATTGATTGCAGGTATGCGTGAAGTGAAGGGAAAGCAAGTAAAGCTGGTACATAGTTAGCATGACAATTGACCAGCGACCGGTGCAGTCATTGATTTCGTTTGTCTTCGCGACCTCGACAGCGATCATGAAAGTCTCATACTCTTATGTGGGTGTACAATTACAGTCAGACATATCTTGCAAGGGCACTGATTTTTTTGCCGAAGCTTTTAACTTTCTCTCACCTATCGAATTACTAAACCGTAATCAGAGAACGATAGTTACAGCACGTTACGATTCACTGACCAAGTTGTGCTCTTTCTTTGTTACTTACTTCCACTTTTCTGAATCTGCACGCAGAACAAAATAGTTTTGAACGAAAAATTAAATTTTTGTTCACTCCAAAAAATATTTGATAGGCCCAAGGAAAATTTTTTTCTCGAATCAAGCAAATACTCCTTCTACCAAAATATTTAGTTAAACAACCAATAAATTTGGTTGGTTCAACCAAATATCTTGTTGTTTATATATTAAAGATATTCTAAGGTTGCAGAAAACAAAAATTATTTTGATTCAACCAAATCGTTTTCTGAGTGTATATGAATCTTATCTCTTTACTCTAGTCACGGTCTCTTTATCCTTTACTCTCCATTCCTAAAATATGTGTTTGATCAGCATTTAAGTATAGAGAGTAGGTTAAGATAAATCAGGGTTTTTCGTGAGTGATCCAATTTTACACCAAATCTAAATTAACTTACTTATTTGCAGTAAAGGCACAACTAATTTTGGACACTTTTTAGTGACAAAACTTTCAAACATGACCCCTTCAATTTTGAGAATGGGGACGATCAAAAACCATGTCAGACTCCCAGGAGAAAAATATAAATTGGTCGCGGCTTTTTGCGACCCTCAGTAAAAATATTAATTTTTCATTTTGTGGCTTTGGGGTCTTAAACATGAATAACAATTTCCAACTATTTTACGTTGAAACTTAATTCTTTTTAACTGAAAAGTCTACTATTCTACCCACTGGGTTGAAAATTCAACTACTTTGATGAAAGTTGAACTACTTTGATAAAAATTGATCATTTTATTCATTTAAGATTTATTTATTTTGTTGAAAATTCTTTTTTTTCTGGTTGAAAACTAATTTTTAACTGAAAATTTGACTATTCCATTGTTGGTTAAACATTGAACGTTTTTAGTTCAAACTTCAATTATTTTGTTAAAAATTTATGTATTTGTTTGTGAATTCGTATTTTTTGGTAGATAATTAATCTTCTTGATTAAAAGTTCAACCACTACTTGGTTGAAAGTTGAGTTACGATGTTAAAAATTCATTTTATTAGCTAAAGATTCGTTTTTTTTGGAGTTGAAAATCAATTTCTTAACCTTCAAATTAGGCTATTCCATTTTTGGTTGAGAATTTATCGCTTTTAGTTTAAAATTTAACTAATTGGTAGAAAATTAACTTTTTGGTTGAAAAATGATATTTCCTGGTTGAAGATTTAACTCTTTTTTCGAAAATTCGTCTTTTTGGTTTAAAAATTCAATTGTTTTGTTGAGAATTGTATAATTTTGGTAGAAAATTCAACAATCTGAATTGACATTTTTTTTCTCTCTTCAATGAAAAATCTTTCTTGGTTAAAACTTCATCTCTTTTGGTAGACATTTTATCTTTTTTTTTAAGTGCACCTGTTTATATAAAATTATACTGTTCTCTGGTTGATAAAATTAAAATCTTTTTCTTCGTTTAAATATTAACTGTTACATTTTTCGTTGAGAATTCATATTTTTGGTTAAATTTGATTGTTTCTTATTTATAATTAAAATCTTTTTTATGGTGAAATATAAAATATTATACTTTTCGTTAAGATGACTTTTTTTGTTTGGAAATTCAATTATGTACTTGGTTGAAAGTTGAACTTATTTGTTAAAAATTAATTTTTTTGTATGTTGAAGTCATCTTTTTTGGTGAAAAATGTAACTGTTAAATTGAATTTTATTTAAAAATTCGACCATTAGATTAAAAAATTGTTTTTTGCGGTTTAAAAATTCAACTATTTGATTAAAAATTTAACTATTTTGTTAAAAAGCAATCTATTTCTAAAATTCGTCTTTTTTTTTTGAAAATTCGTCTTCTTGGAAAAAAGATTCGCTCCTGTGGACTAAAAAATTATCTTTTTCGTCTTAAAGATCAATTACTTAGTTGTAAATGCAACTGCATGGTCTAAAAATAATTTTTTTGTTAGTTGCAAATGCAATTATTTTGTTCAACCTGCAATGTATTTTGACTTGAAGTCTGAAGCGCTTCATATTGAATTTAAAATAGAACCTAGGCATAAATTTTAATTGAAAAATTTATTCCCCTATTTTTCTAAAAAAATCGCCCTATTTTCCCTGTTTTGAGAGTATTTTGAGCTGTGAAGTCTTTTAAAATATTATATCTGTATGTTTTGTGTTTTATTTTAGGCGTTATCAAATGAAATCAAATAAAAAAATTTTAGCTCATTTTTGGGTTAAATACTTTAGATTGTTAAGTTAGAAGTACGTATTAAAAATTTAATATTTGTAACTGAAATTTAAAATATTATGCTGAAAAAAATGAATTGAAATTGTATCATTTTAAATTTAAAGTCTTAGTGTTTAAAAGTTTCTCAAATAAAAATTTTAATTTAATAAGCTTAAATTGTAACCTTCCAAGTAAGATAATTGAAGAAAAAGTTTATGTAATAACTGTAATACTCCCTGAACAGTGAATAGTGAACACTTACAAATTTAACCGGAATCTTTTGAAATCCTTGAAGTATCCTTTTGAAATAATTTGAAAAATATACAATTTCTTAAATGAAACCCCTTTTTAAATTAGTCACAATAATTTTATATCTTCCCAACATTGTTAAATATTGGAAAAATCATTGAAACTTTTGCAAGCCTGTAAATTAAATTTCTTTGATTTTTAAAAATATTTAGATATACGGTAAATACTTTACAAATATTCTTAAGTATTTAAATGTTAACATTCAATTATTTAAGTAAATTATAAATTCTAAAATAGAATCAAATAATACTTTCTGAGGCCCCTGCCTATTTAATGGTCATCTAACGGCATATAAAAGTTTTTTACGATTAATTCATCCCGATTTACGATTCTCCAACTCCCAGTAAGTAGTCGTAATTCAACTTATCTCCAGACAGAAAAAGCAATCCATTATTGGATTTTCTTGCCCATCAAAGTATCAGAAAAGAATTCTTAATGATGAGTTCGAGAAATGCCTGAAAAGGATTAATGTTAAATTAAATTTTAAGGCCTATTGAAATTTGATGTTGCATTATCTCAAGAAAATCGGTTATAAGTTGCGTAATTTTTTCTTGAAAATTACGATCTTAGTATTTGAGAAAGTAAAGTCTTAAGTAAGTTTGATGAGTTATAAATTTTATAATTGTAGACTTAAAATTTGTTAGGTTTTCATTTTTAACGTGAAAGATTGTATAACTTTTTAATTCTTTAAAATCTCAGGATATAAAATTGAAAGACTTGATAGTTGCACAATTTTCAGTTTAGAGGATGTGTGATTAAATAATTTTGAATTTAATGTCTTCAGAATAAATTTGAATAATGAAAAATTAAGATATTAATTTTTAAATTTGATAATGTTTGAAAATATTGAACATTTCAATCACAACTTCAGAACACAATTTTGAATTGAAAAGATTAAAATTTTGCACTTTCAAACATTGGAATCATATATTGAAATTTTGTTTTGCATTATTTTTTTTAATTTATAATTTTCAATGTAATATTTTTTAATTGTCCGTAAGTTAGTGTTATATTTTATTTAAAGTTTCATTTCTCCCTTTCATGTGTTTTAGTTTTGCAATTAAAATTGATATTGCTTAAGTTTGGAAGGTATAATAAAAAATTTAGTCATACATTTTTAAATGATTTTAATTTACGTATAATACTTAAAATTTAAAAGGGTTTTTAAGTATGAAAGACTTAATATCACAATTTTTTGCAAGTAACATTTTTTTAAGTTCTAAATAAAGTTCGGATTCGTTCAAGTTTTAACGTTCCGGAATAGAAATTTTTTCATTTTTAATGTTTCGATTTAAAAAGTACTTTTTATTTTGAACGTTGTTCTAGAATAATTTAATTTTAAAGGTTTATAATAGGAATTTTTTCTACTTTAAACGGTGAAAATGAAGGTAAATCCCTTTGTTGATTTTTGACAAATTTTTTCGAGTCAGTTTCAATTTTTAAAATATAATTTAAAATTCTAGAATTTTAGCAGCTTTGACTTTATAACATTCAACTTAGTTTTCAATTTTAAATTGTCAGATTTCAATCGCTTGATATTAACAATTTTTAATCATTCAATTTTAAATAATTTTAATGAGAAATAATACAATTTTCATTCCCTTGAATTTTAAATGATTCAATTGTCAAAATTCTAATCTGAAAATATTTCAACTTTAAGAATCTTAATATTTTCCTACTTTTGACATTTTAATCCTAAATCATTCAATTTCAAGTTTCCTTAATTTAAAATAAAATTGTACAATTTTCAATTTGTGAATTAAAAAGACATATAATTTCAATTCCTTTCTAATAAAACTTTCCAATTCCTAAAATTTTAGTCTGAAATTTTAAACGTTTTATTTATAAATTATGCAATTTCAATTCCTTTTCATTCTATTCGAAATACTTTACTTTATCCAAATTTTACCTAATCCAAAATAGTTGGAATTAGAACGTTTTCAATTTAAAATCATTAAGTATATTTTTTAAATTTCAAACGCTTTTAATTCAACATTATATGTCATTGTTAAAAAGAAATTAATTTTCTAATTTCTTAACAAATGCATCCTACTTTTTTAATGTTTTTGAGCCTTATTACGAGGTTTATTAACGTAATAAAGTCTAAAGCAATGATGACGTTCCGGACTTGGTTTTCAAAGGCAGGAAGTGCACTGCACAGGATTAAAAAAATCCTTTCCTGTGAAACGCACGCAAGACCGTTAAAAGAAAGACAATGCGCCAGAAACCAATCAAGTATAAGGTCAGGCTCATCACAACGGTAAAATTCTAATCCTGCAAAGAATCCAAAACTAATCTAAAGTTTAGCTAGAAATTTTAATTAAATAAACAAGCATAGAAAATACTCTGTATAAAAAATAAAAATATGGATTTTCATGTAACCAAATTTTTAATAAATTTTTATATTGCATAGGTGCAACTTTATTTTCTTAATTTTAACATTTTACTTCTTTTTCCTAAATTCGATAAAGTTTTCGGGCTATTTTCCCA
Organism: Amphibolips quercusostensackenii; assembly: GCA_032357855.1. Taxonomy (NCBI): domain Eukaryota; kingdom Metazoa; phylum Arthropoda; class Insecta; order Hymenoptera; family Cynipidae; genus Amphibolips; species Amphibolips quercusostensackenii. The sequence goes on along the minus strand of JAUELO010000303.1, from coordinate 1,886,598 downwards.
CTCTGCTGAATGCGGAATTTACAAAACGGAAGTTTTTTTACAACTCATTTTGAAATATTCCAGTACGCTTCCTAGTAATTATTTCTATTTCTAACAAGTTTCTTCTTATCTTATCTTATTTAAGCTTTAAATTTAAGTTTTCCATGATAATAACTTTACCGCTTTTATTCTTTCTCTGTTTTTGCCATTGGATTCAGTCTAAAAAATTCCAAGAAAAACAACGTTTTGAAAAAAGAAAATCAAAAATAATTTTTTTCTCCTGAAAGACAGAAAATGCCAAATAAGAAATTTATGGTAAGTAGATTATATTAGTCGGTATTATTTCTAAAAATTTCAGGAAAAAGGTTGGGGTATCAAAAATTGCACGGTTTTCAAAGTGAAATTGACAAAAGATCATTTTACCCTTGAAAATTTTTAATATTGATAAAAAATGTAAAAATATCGATATGCTAATTAAAAAAAAATAATTTTCCACTTTTGTTTTACGAACAAAAACATATTTTATTGGCTAGCCAATCGTGAACATTTCACGAGCGAGACTGCATGTCGTGCTAAAAATCAGCTCTGTAAAAAAATAGTTTTTTCTATGATTTTCAGGATCAAAATAATATTAGTCATGATTATATTTCAATTTTAAAAAAATTTGCCCGCTGCGCGGGCACATTCTCATCGATATATTTATCTTGCGCTTCGTGCTCGATGATGTATCTCGCGCTACGCGCTCGGTCTTTGTATTTCCCCCACATTTGTGCACAAACCTTTTAAAATTAAAGGTCAAAGCATCGGGAACTGTAATTTGGTGATTTTCAATTCTTTTTTGTTAAAGCTCATTTGGCTTTAACGATCACATTCTCATCACGTATCTCGTGCTTCGCACTCGATTTTGTCCAAAATGTGAAGTTGTCTGCATTATATTTAACACTATTATATTATGTCATGATTGCTTTAATATTTTTTCACCATTTTGCATTTAATTTTATTTACAGCTACCCTAAAAGTGTATATCCTTACAATAAAATTATATTATTACAATTCATAATATGCATTGGTATTGAAACGTACGCATTTTCACTGTCTTGTTTTTATAATTTAAAAAAGTGCGCATTCTATAAAAAATTATTTTGACATTATATATTATATTGCAACTAGTGTAATTTTTGCATAAATAAAGTTCATTATTTTCAACGGTATTTTTTAAAGATTTAACATCAAAATAAACATCCTAGCATAAATTTGTTTCTGAAAGAATTTGTTAATATGATTTAATCAAAAAAAATTGTTAAATAAAATCTTATTGTGTCTTGTTTCGAAGAAATTAATTTTTCTATGTTCAATGTATTTTCACCACAAGAGTTTATAACAAATTTCTAGATCTTTTTTGGTTGAACAACTTTATGCTTTTCATTCTTTTTGTCTCTTCTTTCGTTTTTCCTAAAACCTAATTTTTTAGTTTCTAATCTTATTTTTTACGATTAAAATAAAATCTACACGTCTTATTTAAAAATGATTAATAACAAATTTGTAAATCCTTCCTGGGTGAACAACTTTTGTCAATAATTTTTTTTTGTACCTTGTGTCGTTTTTCTAAAAATTCACTTTTTTTTATTTTTTATGTTATTTTTTGCGATTAAAACAAAAACTACGCGTCCTATTGAAAAATGATTAAAGGGAAATTTGTAGCTCTTTTTCAGATCAACGACATTTGCCGATTCATTTTTTCATAGCTTGTGTCGTTTGTCCAAAAGTTTTATATTTTTTTTAAATTTTATTTTTTACGAATAAAACCTAAGCTACGCGCTACATAAAAAATAATAATATGCAAATTTGTAGCTCCTTTCACAAAAAACAACTTTTGTGTTATTATTTTTTTTCGTAGCTTGCGTCGTTTATACAAAAATTTTATTGTTTTTTAATCTTGTTTTTTACCTTTTTTGGATGCACAATTTTTGTAATTTTATATTTTTTCGTATCTTGCATAGTTTGAACGCAAAATGGTATTTCTTATTTTTTATTAATTTTTGTGCAATCAAAATTTGAATTTTCGGTTTTTTAAAAAATTTCAAAAAGTTGTTATGATAGTGTTTTAGAGCTTTCAGAAAGCTACGTTTTTCTTTTTATGCCTTTTTTCATATTGTGCGTTGTTTCGCTTAAAATGTTTATTTTCGTTTATTTTTTTGGATTTTGAAAATGATATGATTCTGATAATTTTCTTTTTATTAAAAAAAGTTGTAAAACAAAATTTTAAAGTTGCTGAGTACTTCGAATCACCGTTCATAGAATTTTCAAATCTTAAAAAAATAGTCTGAAAAATTTTGAAAATGCTTGAGCTTTTTGAATTTTTATCCAAAATAGCTGACTTACGAACTTGTCCTTGAATTTCTGGCCTTGAAAAAGCGTGCTCAAGCCTAATCCAATCTGATCATTTTTTTGCAAGTTATCTTTATTTTTAATTTTATTTTTTGCGATTAAAACAGAAACTACGCATCCTATCAAAAAATGGCTAATGAAAAACTTGTAGATCTTTTTCTGAGTAGCCAATTTTTGTGAATCCATTTTTTTCGTATTTGCATAGTTTGACCGCAAAATAGATTTTATTTATTTTTTATTACCTTTTTTAGTAGTTAAAATCAGAACTTTTGGTCAGAAAAACTAATACCTTTTTATTATGATGAGAATGTAAAAATAATATCAAAAAAGTGGTTCTAAGCAAATATCTAGATATAATTTAAGCAAAAAATTTTGTTTAATAAAATATTTTTGTATCTTGTGTCCTTTCTCCAGAGAGTTAATTTTTTCATTTTTATTGTTATTTTTAAGAATTAAAATAAGAACTACCTATCCTATAAAAAACCTCAAATAACAAATTTGTAACTCTTTTTTTGGTAAACAAATTTTGTCTATTTATTTTTTTCGTATCTTGTGTCCTTTGTCTAAAAATTTTATATTGCTATTTTTAATGCAGTTTTTTACGATTAAAACAAAAACTGCGCGTCCAATCATAAAGTACTTTATGTAAAATTTATAGTTCTTTTTTGTCTGCACAATTTCTTTTAATCTTTTTTTGCATCTTGCATAGTTTAACCAAAAAATAAAATTTTATTTTTTATCATTTTTTGTGCAATGAAAATTTGAATTCTTTATTTTTCAAGTAGATGAATTTTATACCAAGATTGTTAATGTTCTACCATGAAAGACGAATTTTCAACTAAAATGGTGAATCTTTAACAAAAAAAAAAAATTTTAACAAAGTATTTCAACCTTAAACCAAGTAGTTACATTTTTAATCAAAAGCCATTAATTGTGCAAAAAAAATTAATATTTGATTTAAAGTCAGAAAATATGTCACTCCTCAACCAAAAAAAATTAATTTTCAAAGAAAAAAATGGAATTTTAACCAAGAAGATTTTATGTTAAAAACACGAATTTGTAACTAAATACATGCATTTTTCAACAAATTGATTACATTTTTAACTAAAGAGATGAATTTTTAACTAAATTTATGAATCCTTAATAAAAGAAATTATTTTCTTTTACAAATTAGTCTAATATTTAACCAAGTAGTTAAATTTGCATGTAAAAAAGATTTTTCATTCGTGAAGAGAAAAAAATTAATAACTGGGGTGAGATGAAGAGATCGCGATTTAAGAAGATAATTACAAACCTTATTGTAGAGAAGAGAGTTTTTCAAAAATATTATAAATATAATTGCTACTGACTTTAAATTTTCCATACTTGATTAAATAAACGCCGATACTTTTGAATTTTAGTCTAAACTAAATGGAAAAATAATTCCTTTAATTAAAAAAAAAATTTTAACAACTATTTATTTTTCAATTTTTCTGTTTAATTTTTTTTTAAGTTAAATGAATATAATTATCTTAACATTTAGTAGAAAATTTCAAAAGATTATTGAAGATTTTATTTGTGTCAAATCACCATTTTAGCAAAAAAGGGTATTTTTAAAGAAATAGTCGAATTAAAACAGAAGGTAAATTCTCAACGACAAATGTAATAGAAAATAAATATTGTAACCAAAAAAGACTTACGCTCATAATATGAAACAGTTGAATTCATTTAAAGATATGAATTTTCAAGTAAATAGTTTATCCTCAACCAAAAAAGATTTATTTTCAACCGTAGCATTTAAAAAACATTAAATGTTTTCCAACAGAGAAGAATTTTTTACCAAACAGTTAAATAAAAGTTACTTTGACAAAAATGATTTAAAAGTAAATTTTCAACCAAATTATAAAATTTTCAGCCCAATAAATCAATTTTATACTAAAAATATTAATTTTCTACCCAAAAAACCGAACTATTAACGAAAAACTTACATTGTCAACCAAAAACTTAAATTTTCAACTAAAATTATGAATTCTCAACCAAAAAAATTGATTTTTTGACAAAGTAGTTTAATTTTTAACCAAAATAGATCGTTTGTCAGAAAAAATGTACCAAAAAAGAATTTTTAACCAAGAAAGAAACTAAATTTTAAGCAAATTATAATTTTGAGGGGAAAAATATTTTTGAATGCAAATAAAAATTTGTAATAACTCTTTTTGTACGTATATATCTGTTTACCTGTCTTTAAGATTATTTAAATACAATTTTTCCAGGTTTTATGAGAAAATTCAAAAAAAAATTTTGATAATTCCAGATATATCAAAAAAGTTCAATTTTTTATTTTACATCCATTACTATTTTTTTATACTTCTTTAGAAATAATAAAAAATATTTTTATATCTAAAAAAAATTTTTTTACTAATTTATCAAAAAAAGAAATTTTAAATTTCCCCAAAAGCCTTGAGAAAAGTTTTATATATTTTTGAAACCTCTCAAAATTCTTAAAAACCTTCGATTATTTTATCTTCAAAAATGTAGATTTTGTTTTAAATGCTTAAAAATATTTTTAAATATTTTATCATTTTTTAATATTTTCAAAACTTTTAAACTTCTAAATATCTATTCTTAAACTGAAAAAGTTTACTTCAAAATCTTTAAATTCTTTTTTGAAAATTTAGAAAATCTTTCAAAATACTTTTTATTATTCTTAAATTTTATCTAAGAATTTATTTTTTTAAGTAAAACAGTATTAAAAATTTTCTAGGGTATTTTAAAGAAACATGATTCTACTTTCCCCCTCCTTCACAACTTTTTCTTCCCACACTTTAATCTTCGCTACCACTCCCTTCCGAAACTTCTTATTTATCTAATTAACCCTCTCCTCACTTTCCCTACATTTACCATCACTTTCCCTAGTTCCGCTTTTATCGTTTCCCCTACTTACTCTCCACTTATCTTCCACTACTTCTCCTACTCCCCTGAACTCATTTATTTCACGTCCTCTATTTTCCTTTACTTTCCCCAATTCCCCTCTCTTCATTTCATCTAATCAACTCCCTTTGATTTCCCTCACTTTCCCTACCCCCTCTACCTAATTTACCTACTTTCCCTCCCATACTCCCCCTACATTTCCCAACTTTCCCTCTCCATCCCTACTTCTACCCCTCACACTTCAACCTTCGCTTCTACTCCCTTGCCGAACTTCTTCCTCATCTACTGCCCCCTCTTCTCACTTCTCCATCATTTACCCTCACTTCCTCTAGTTCTTTCTCATGAATTTCCCAACCCAGCCTCCTCTTATTTGCTACCACTTATCCTACTCCCCCTGCACTCATTTTCTCTCGCTTCCCCCACTTCCCTTCTCTTATATGCCTTTTCTTTCCCCACTTTCCCTACCTTCATTTTCTCTACTCACATCCCTCAATTTCCTTTGACTTTTCCTACCCCTCCTACACAATTCACCTACTTTTCCTCTCCTCCTCTACTTCCTCTACACACACTTCAAACTTCGCTTCTCTTACCTTTCTCAACTTCTACCTCATGTACTTTCTCCTCTCATCACTTTCCTGACATTTTCCTTCACTTTACACTACTCCTCCTACTGCCCTTTTTTTCATTTCCTCTCAACAGTTAACTTAACAGGTAGAAGTTAAGCGTTAGGAATAATGTGTTTGGAGTTAGAAGTTAGGAATCAGGATTTTGTAGTTAGGGGTTAGGATTTAACAGTTAGGAGTTAGGAGTTAGAAGTTAGGAGCTAGGAATTAGGATTTAGCAGTTAGGAACTAGGAGTTAAAAGTTTTATGTTTGATTTTAGGAGTTTGAAGTTAGGAATTAGGAGTTTTTAGTTAGGAGTTAGGAGTAAACAGTTAGGAATTATGATCTAGAAGTTAGGGGTTAGGAATTAGAAGTTAGAAATTAGGAATTTGTAAGCAGGAGTAAGGATTCAACAGTTAGGAGTTAGGAGTTTGATGTTAGGAGTTTGAAGTTAGAAATTTGAAGTTAGGAGTTAGGAGTCAGAAATCAGAAGTTAGAAATTAGAAGTTTGTAATCATGAGTTATGATTTAACAGTAAGGAGTTAGGAGTTTGATGTTAGGAGTTTGAAGTTCGAAATTCAAAGTTAGGAGTTACGAGTTAGGAATTAGAAATTAGAACTTAGGAGTTAGGAATTGAAAGTTAGGAGTTTGATGTTAGGAGTTTGAAGTTAGGAGTTTTAAGTTAGGAATTAGGAGTTTGTAGTTAGGAGTTAGGATTTAACAGTTTGTACTTATGAGCTACACGTAAGGGATTAGGATTTAGTAATTAGAAGTTATAAATTAGGAGTTTGTTATCAGGAGTTAGGATTTAGCAGTTAGGAGTTTAGAGTTAGGAGTTAGGAGTTTGAAGTTAGAAATTTAAAGTTAGGAGTTAGGAGTTAGAAGTTTGAAGTTAGGAGTTAGGAGTTTTCCTCACTTCCCTTTCTTGAAAGAAATAATATATATTCCATTTTTCGGAATTAGAAATGCCTTAAACTAAAAAGTGATGAAATGCACACCAATATTTTCTTTTATTCAAGAAATGAAAAAAAAAATATATTCTGATTAGACGCTATTCTTCAAGTCCCAGAGGGCCAATTTACATGGTGCTCTTGCAAATCTATCTTACTTTAGAGAAAGGAAGGATATAGCGGTTGCCCAGAGAAGTAGTATTTTCTCTACCACTCTCCTTATACTGTCTTGTAAATCCTGCCAGCGACAGCTGTTATCAATAGCCGACTATCAATTCTCAATTTTCATATCTTTGCAGAAGAAACGAGACCAGCGGGCAAAAAATTATTCCTTTATAAAGGATATTATGTTTTGGACATGACAACAAATGACAATAGATGAGAATCGCATAAAATTAGATTCTTTTGCGTCGCAAAAAATTTTAGTATTGAAAAATCTTGAATAAATATTAGGATGCCTCCTCAAATCCTTTCTTTTTTAGATTTTCTTAAACCTTGACTCGGAAATTTGTTTCTTTTGTCTCTCTTATTTCTACCTTTTCCACTTCCATTTTTCCTTTCCTGTTTTCCCTTTTTACTCCCCCTTTTCCCCTTTCCGTTCTTATCCATTTTCCCTTTTCTTTTCAACCTTTCCCTTTTCAGCTTTCCTCTTTTCCCTTTTACATTTCCCCTTTCTACTTTCCCCTTTTCCTTTTCCACTTCCATTTTCCCTTTCCGGTGTTTTCTTTCTTCCCCCCTTTCCACTTACCCTTTTCCCTTCCCCTTTATCCCTTTGCCCTTTTTCTCCTTTTCCGCTTCCTGTTTCCCCTTCCCTTCCCCCATTTTCCTTTTTAAAGATTCCTAAGAAATTTTGAATGATTTTTTATTTTGAAACATGAATTTTAAAAAAAAATTGAAAAAGACTTAAGAGCATTTTAAATGATTTCCTCAAATTTCTTTAAAAAATGTAAAAGATTTCGCAGCAACATTTTTTAATTTTATAAGATTATTAAAATTATTATTAAAAGATTATTAAAAGATTGAAAACAGTTAAAACCTAAATTTTTTTAAATCTTGATGAAAAAATTTAGAAGCTTTTTAAGAATTTTTAAAGATTTCAAGAAAATTAAATTTTGTTCTTAAGATTCCTGGGAAAATTTCAAATGGTTTTTTTATTTTTATAAATTGGTCTTAAGAGATTATTCAACAAGATTTCAAAAGATTTCATAAGCTTTTCCAAAATTATGCAAAATTCTAGGAGATTTTAATGAAATTTCTTTTAATTTGAAAGATTTTTCAAAAATTTTAGGTAAAATTCAAATCTTTTAAAAATATATTTAGAAAGTTGAGAAAATTTCAAAAATAATTCAAAATTTTAAAAAACTTTAATCGATATGTAGATTTATTAAGATTTAAAAATAAAATTTTGAAGCGCCTCAAAGGATTTTAAAAATTTCTAAGCTAATAACAAAATTTTCTTAATATTCTTAGGAAAATTCTAATTAATTTTTTCATTTAAAAAAATTAAGCTTAGGAGAAAATTGGAAAAGATTGAAAAAAATTTTTAAATGATTTGCTGAAAATTGATGTAAAAGATTTTAGAGCAAAAATTTTAAGTTTTGCAAGATTAAAAAATGATATTAAAACTTTGAGTAAGTTTAAATAATATTTCAAAGTTTAAAAAAAAAAAAAAAAAATAACTTTGAATTTAAAAATATTTAAAAAATTTTTTAAGGATTTCCAAAATTTACAAAAAAGAATCGTGAGATTTTAAGGCAAATTTTTAATTTAATTTTTTTTTTATTATAAGGGAAATTCGACTAATTTAAATCATATATTTCAAAGACTTAAAAGTTTCAAAAAGATTTAAAAGAAAATTAAAATTTCGACAAAAGTTGAAAAAAATGTACACGCTTAAAAATTTCGAAAAAAGAAGCTTTTCAAGAAATTAAACAAAAAAGATGCTTCATGCAAATTTATAAAAAAGGTGATTTTTAAAAAATTTTCAAAAATTTTGAAATAATAAAAAAATGGAAAAATAATGGAAAAATTAAAAATAATATTTTATATTGAAAAATGAACTTTAAGAGATTATTAAGATATATTTAAAAATATTGAAAATAATTTCTAAAATTGTCAAAAATAATTCTAAAAGGTTTTTAAGTTATTTTTTTAATTCTGAAAGATTTTTTCAATTTTTTTAAATAATTCAGCTTGAAGGATACTTGAGAATTTTAGAAGTTTTGATATGATTACAAATATTTTGAAAGTTTGACGATTATTCGCAATCTGTGTTTCGTAATAAAATATATTTTTCCCCCGAAATTATAGTTTGATTAAAATTTCTTTCTTTCTCTTTAGGTTTAACTTAACTGTTCTAATTTTTAAATAAAAATTTTTGGTTGCATTATCAACTCTTACATTTTTCGTTTAGAATGCATCTTTTTGGTTGAAAATCCCACTGTTCGATGAAAAATTATCTTTTTTGTTGCAATTTTGATTTGACATCGGAAATCTTCAAAATTTTTCTTTAATTTTCTTAAGAATCTTAAAGAACATATATGTATTTATACTTTAAAACAAATAAATGAGTGAACCTAAGAAATAAATATTTATTTTAAATTTTCATTTTGTATTGAAAATTATTTTCCCTTCAAGTCAAAAAATCACAGATTTTCATTTTTTAATTATTTTTTTGATTTTAAACATTTTTAAAAACACTATTTTCTAATCATAGGAAAAGAATTGCTTTAAAAAAATTTTCAAATCGAAAAAAGCTGAGGGCCATATGGCACTTTGCTGAATAATTTTTTGCATTGTACAAGATGGATGGTTAAAATTGTAAAAATGAAAATATAAAAACTTTAAAAAGTTGAATTTTTGGCCTAAAAACCTACATAGCGACATCTAATTTTTTTTATTTTGGCTAAAATAGGAGGACCTTTTCTTGTCAAAAGGAATAAATTTTCTATTTAAGGTTTTAAAAAATCTAATAAAAAGGACTACATAGGGCACCCTTTTAAAAATACTGCAGAAAATGCTGAAAGAAGAATCTCAGTTGAAAAGTCGTATTTACTTCAAATCAGACCCTTCCTTTTTTCTTGATAAACAACATAAAAGTTTATTTTATCTCTTGATCATTTTTGTTGCTTTTTCACTTTACTGCAATTCTTTAAAATTCAATTCTAAACTCTGATTGTCATAATTTTAAAAATAACTTAAAATCTGAAAAGATTGAAAAAAATTAAAATCAATGTGTAGATCTTTGAAGATTTTGAAAAAACTTGGTATATTTTAAGAAAATACTTTTATTTTGCGGAATTTAAAAAAACACGAAATCTGAGTTTTGGAAGGTGTTTAGAAATTAAAAAAAGAAAAGGTTTCGTAAAATTTTAAATGAAAAAACATTATAAAAAAATTTTTATTTAAAAAATTTAACAAAATTTTTTTCAACTACATTTTTTTTAATTTCGTAAAAAAATTTAGTAAAGTTTCAAGAAAAAACAAAATTTTCTTAAGATTTCTGGGTAAATGTAAAATAAGTTCTTACGTTAAAAAATTAATGTTAAGATCTTTTGAAGTCTCTTGAAACTTTTTAAAGCTCTTAAAAATATTTCAAATCTTTTAAAATATCCTAAAATCTATAAAGTCCTTTGCAATCTCTCTAAATTATTTAAACTTATTAAAAATTCTCTGAAATCTTTCAAAATACCCTAAAATATTAAGAATTAAAACCTTTGAAATCTTTTGAAATACCTTGAAACTTTTCCAAACTTTTAAAAATTTCTTGCAATAAAAAAAACTAAAATCTTCATAATCCTGGAGGATACCTTTAAATTGTTTAAATCTATTCAACAATTTTCAGAATCTTTAAAAATATTCTAACATATGTTAAATCCTTTCAAATATTTTTAAATCCCTTGAAATTTGTTAAGATAACGAAAATTACCTAGAAATTTAAAAAATATCCTAAAATCTTTATAATCCTTTGGAATAACATTAAATTGTTTAAATATATTACCAATTTCTGAAAATCTTTTGTTATACCCTAAAATATTTTAAATCCTTTGGAATTTTTTGAAATCCCTTAAAACCTTTTTAAACTCTTAGAAATTTTTTGGATTTTTAAAATACCCTAAAATCTTCAAAATCCTTTGAAATACCTTCTAATTATTAAAATCTTTTCAAAATTCCTTGGAATCTTTTATAACACCCTAAAATATTTCAAGCCTTTTAAAATCTTTTGAACCTTGCCAAAGCTCTTAAAAAATTACTTATAATTTTTTAAAATACCCTCAAATCTTTCAAATTATTTGAAATACATTTAAATTACTAAAATCAATTGCAAATTGCTTGGGATTTTTAAATTATCCTAAAATCTTTTAAATTCTGTAAAATCCTTGGTCCTTAAAGAATTTAGAAATTTTTAGAAATCCTACGAAGTCCCTTAATTCTTGTGAATACGTTGCTTGGAAAAATACCATTTTTTTTAGAATTCCTGAAAAAGTTTCTAATTAGTTTTTATGCTAAAAACTTAATTTTAAGGTATTATCTAATATGAAATTAAAATATTTCTAAAGATCTAAAAAACTGTCAAAAAAGAAGCTGAAAGATTTTAAGGGCATGTGATACTTCGTCGTGTGGAAAATCTGGTTTAGTTCCCCCGGGTTTTTGCCCACAAAAATTGAAATTTTTAAAAACTAAATTCGGAGATGCTATAAAATTGTATAACGGACGTCCCTCGACCCTTTTTTGAGGGATAACAACCAAAAAAATTTATTTTGCTAAATAAA
>JAUELO010000303.1:1864124-1874899 GCA_032357855.1 Amphibolips quercusostensackenii | reverse complement strand
CAATTCATAATATGCATTGGTATTGAAACATACGTATTTTCATTGTCTTGTTTTTATAACTAAAAAAAGTGGGCATCCTGTAAATAAATAAATTTTGTTATTAAGCTTTTTATTGCAACTTGTGTCGTTTTTCCACAAATTTAAATTGTTCATTTTCAATGTTATTTTTTCGGATTTGAACTAAGAATGCGCAACCTAGCGTGAAGTAGTTAATTTTTTATTTTTAATGATATTTTTTTACGATTAAAACAAAAATTACGCGTCCTATCAAAAAATTACTAACAACAAATATGTAGCTCTTTTTTGGACGCGTAAATTTGGTCTATTTACTTTTTCATAACTTGTGTCGTTTGTCCAAAAATTAAATTTTTCAATTTTTAATTTTATTTTTACGATTAAAACAAAAACTACGCGTTCCATCAAAAAATAATTGATAAAAAATGTATAGCTCTTTTTTGGGTAAGCAACTTTTGTCTTATTATTGTTTTGTAGCTTGTGTTGCTCGTGCGAAAATGTGATTTTTTATTTTAAATGTTGTTTCTTACGAATAAAACAAAAACTACGTATCCTATCAAAAAATGGTTTAAAAACAAATTTGTAGATCTTTTCGATGCACAATTTTTGTTGAATGATCTTTTTTCGTATCTTGCATAGTTTGACCGCAAAATAGAATTTTTTATTTATCATTGTTTTTTGAGAAATAAAAATTAGAACTTCCGATTTTTCATAAAAATTCTCGAAACGTGGAGATTCAGAAAAATTCGCGATAGTCAGTTTTCACATAAAACTAATACCTTCTCATTATGATGAGAATGTAATATTATTCGTGATGAAAAAATTTCAAACTTACGAAATCATTTATTTTTACCGTGTTTTTTCTTACTATCGCTTCTTACCATTTTTTCAAAAACGGTTAAATATTAATAAAGGATGGATTGTTTTTTTCGGAAGAAACATTTTCTGCAACTCTACTGTTTTCAATTTTGAAAGTATTTGCTATGACTGAATACCTTTAACAACTGTTTTAAAGAAAATAAATTGTAAAAAAATAACTGTATTTGATGATTATTGACTTTTTTTTGAATAAGAAATAATAAAGTTGTAAAAAATGTCCCCCCCCCCCCAACAGCCATGAACTATCAAAATTCAAACATTTTTTAAAAAATGGTAAGAAGCTACAGTAAGAAAAAATCCAATTCCAAAAACATTTGTTAAAATTTCTCGTAAGTTTTTAACTTTTTTTGCAAAAAGTAATGTTTTTCCTTCCATAAGAAATGCCTAATAAAATTATTTCAATGCTTAAAATCATAGAAAACTTTTTTTTTCTAGACACCTGATTTTTGGTATTTCACAATGAAAAAGAAAAAATAAAAACGAAAAATGGGTATCACACTTATTCCATAGTCTGATTTTCAATTACTCTGTCGTAATTTATCATTAAAAATAATAAAAATGTACAATGTGCAAAAAAAAACAACTTTCTTCATTTCTAAAAAAATCAACAAAAGGTGCTTTATGTATGAAAAACTCAAATCAAAAGACCAGATGACAAAAATTACGAATTGTAGTTTTCTGAAAACATCGCAATTTCTTGAGAAATAATTGATTAAAACAATAACTAATAACAACCACCTTTTTCCTATGAATAATAATGATAAATAGTGATAAAAAAAGTTAATAACTGATTTGTTTTTCATTCCAAATTTTCTCTTGATCACACTAACCCCGTTATCACACTTACCCCTATCGACCCTACTTTATAACTTAATAATAACGTAAAAGTAATTTTAAAAAGAAAAAAGAAAATTACAATCGAAATTACGATTTTACTAAAATAAAAACATGTCTCAAGCTCAATTCCACTAGCCTACATATAGTATTATCTTCAATCATGAAGTGAAATATTACGCACGAGATTCACACGTCAATTAGAATTCGTGAACGCGCTAATTGCAATTCTATGCAGTTCGTGAGAATAAGATGTACTCAAAATGCTTATAAATAAAGATGAATAAAGTTCACGGTATCATCTTCAATAGCGCATTAAGTCGGCCGATTAACCGCGATCAAGAAGATGTTTGAAAGTTGTGCGGAAGTCGTAAACGTGCGAGTTGCTCGATCGCTATGAGATAATTGTAATTGTAAATGGTCACCTGCTCGAAATTCCCAGGATTCTGTGAAATCCTAACTTTCTAGGTCTTGCTGTCAAATCGGTATCGAAGAACTTCGTCAGCTGTGGTTAGGCTTTTTGTCCGACTATTGCCAATCGCGCTTACCCGCCTTCCATCGTCACTGAACAAATTATTGAGCCTTGTAGAAAAGCCTTAATTTCAGAAAAAAATTAATTTCTAGCTATTGAGTTGTTAAATTGCTGCAAAATGAAAGTTGAATTGGAAAATGAGATCAATTTCCGATAAAATGGAGAGGGGGTTTCATTACGTACGTTTGTAAACAATGTGTATTACGATTTATCTGTTTTTTATTCCAATAATATAATTTGCGACAAAAAGGCGTTTATGCCTTTACGCAAGGCTTCCTTTCAATTATGGAACAATTTTTTCCTATATTAACTTATAAAATTATACTTTTTTCTCTGAGAAAAAATGAATTTTCAAAAATAATGGATTGAAACAGTATTACACTTTTAAATACTATACAAAATTCTATGGCAAAACTGGAGATTCTCATGAAAGTATTTAATTCTACTATGAGTTATATTTTTAACATACTTTCAAAAAACGAACTTATTGGCTGCGTGCTGCGTGAATATGACTGTAAGCGGCTGTTTTCAATTTATTCTTTAGAATTTTCTGGAATTTCGTGAATCTTAATATCCAAATAAGGAATTTTAATTCTAAAAATTTATCTCTAAAAGAGAAAACTAAAATTGTAAATGATTCTTCAATAAAATGCAAAAAATGTGTTCTTAACTTTTTGACCAAATGTTTCAAAAATAACAAAAGGATTTCTATTCTTAACCCCTGGACCACATTAAATAATTTTAGTAAAAGTTCGAATCATGTTGAAAGATATTTAGAAATTTTAACAAAATTTTCAAAATAATTAAAAATTTAAATCGATTTAAAAAAACTTAAGACAAAATGTACATTTTTGAAGGTTTTAAAATAAAATTTTGAAGTTCTTTAAAGATTTAAAAAATTTTTAAGGTAATAAACAAAATTTCTTAAAATTCGTAAGAATATTTAAAGTGATCCTTTATATTTACAAATTTATTTTTAAAGTATATTTTTAAAAACTTTAAATAATACAAAAGATTTATAAAATTGACAAAAACGAATCCGGAAGATTTTAAGACAATTTCAGGAATAATTCGAGTCAGTTTAAAAAATATTTTTGAATGTTTAAGGTTTTGAAGAGATTAAAAATATCTTAATACTTTGAGATAATTCCGAAATCTTATTAAATATTTTTAAAAATTTTCCAAGCGTCAACATGTCCTAAATATTTTTTCAACTAGCTCAAATTTGTCTAACAATTTTGTCAAGTCCTGTTAAATGAAAAAAAGTTCTTAGCAATTTTTTAGATACTTTTTCGAAATATCTAAAATCTTCCAAATTATTTTTTAATTTTCACGAGAAACATAGCAAAATTTTACTTATATGAACTTGAAGCAAATAAAAATAATACACTTAAAAGATAAATAGTTATTCAAAATTTTTATTTTGGATTGAAAATATTTTTACCTTTAAGTAATAATTTGCCTATTTTGTTTATTTTTTTACCGAAAAATCTTTTTTGATTTAAGAATTCGACTATTTTGTTGAAAATTCGTTTCGTCTTTTTTTGGCGAATTCAAATCTTTCAGATTTAAAATAAAAATTTTTTTTCTTTTTAATATCAAATATTATATTTTTTATTAAAAATTCATTTTTTATTGGAAATTTAACTACATAATTGGTTAGCAATTTAACTACTTTGTTGAAAATTCACTTTTTTTAAATTCAAGATTCATCAGTTCAGTTCAAAATGTATCTGTTTGTATGAAAATGTAACTATTTTGTACAAAATTTGTCTTTTCTTTTTGCAGAAAATTAATCTTCTTGAAATATCAACTATTACATGCTTCATTGAAAATACTTTTTTTTGGTTAAAAATTCAACTACTTGGTTAAGATTTGAACTACTTTTTGACAAACCGTCATTTTTTTGGTGGAAGATTCATCATTTTAGTTGAAAATTTGTCTTTTTTTGGTAGAAAATAATCTTCTTGGTAGAAAATTCACGTATTTCTTTGAAAATTTGACTATTTGGTTAAAGATTATCTTTTTTGTTGAAATTTCTATTCTGTATTTAAAATTATTTTTCGCTCAAACCGAAAAACTACAAGCGCGACTGGTGATGCTCGTTTATAAAAAAATATCCTATCTAAAACAAGTGGTACAGCGATCTGTTTCGAATGTCTCGCAATTATTGTTGTTAAAAACCTGATTAGCTTTTCATTACCTAAAGTTGTTTTATACATGTTAAATTTGAAATTTTGCAAATTTGAGGTTACGTAATCTTTAACTTAATTGATAAAATTGACAAAAAAGACCTTGAATAATAATAAAATAGCTGAGGTCATAATTGTTTATTCAAATGTATTTATTTGCGTATTTGTGTTTTTCCATCGGCATGAGGCAAAAGTCGTGATAAATTTTCATTCAATTTTATTAGAGTTGACCAAGAACTGAAACTTTTAAGAACGGCACAGAAAACCGAACTGTAAAGACGGCAGCAAGGTCTATGTCTTGATGTCTCTTTATTAAATTATGAAGAGATAAAAAAAACGTCAAAAAATTAAAATTGTGTGACAAATTGCACAGAAAGAGTTAAAATTAGAGAAGTATGTTTCTTAGCAACAGTGTAATCGGCTCATTAGATACAGTTACATAACAATGGAAAAAGGGAAAAAAGAGACAACCAAAACACCTCACTCTCTTTTCCTTATTCTTTATTTAATTTTCATGTAGTATGCGTAAAATCGAAAATAAAATAATAAATTCGGTGGCTCAAGATTAATTTTCAATAAATTATAAAGAAATTTTCTTATATTTAGTTATTTGTAAATTTACAGATGTTAACGAGATAAATTTTAAAAGTAAAAAAAAAACAATAAATTTATAAAAGTTTAGACAATGTTGGGATATATTTCTCTTCCTCGCTGGATTTAAAGGCAACAAAAGGAAGATCGTGTTGGTGTTTCACCTGAAATTGGTATTTAAAAAAAAAAATTAGTAAATTTTAATCCAATGATTTTTGTTTAAAACTGATAAGCTTGAACAATTTCAAATTGCCTTTATGTTTTTTATCGGAAATTGAAATTTTTATTGGAAAATCATCAGACTTCAAAGAAGATTAATAATTTTTGTATAATTTTAGGTTGCGTTATTATTTTTTATAAAAAATAGTATTTTCAAGCAAAAAGCATAATAATTTAAATACTAATTCAAATGTTTGAAAAACCTTGTCAAACATTTCAAGGAAGATTCATAACTTTTTAACAATTTTAAGTTATGTTACTGTTTTATGTTGAAAATTTGTATTTGTAATTAAAAAATTGTAAGATTTTTCAAATTATAATGATTATTCAGATTATCATTCAGTAATTAAATTTGGAATCTGTTTACGATTTTTGAATTTGTTAAAGTTTTATCCTGGAAAGGGGCCCTTTTAATAAAAAAAACATTTGAGTTCAAAGAAGATAAAAAAATGTTGGATCAATTTTAGGGCATGCTCACGTTTTTAAAATAGGATTTACAATATTTTGTTATTTTATGTTAGTGTTTTACATACTAAATCGCTTTTAAAAAAATCATTAGATTTAAAAAAACATTAACAATCTTTAAACAATAATAGGATATGTTATCGTTTTTCACGGGAAATCGGTCGTTTTAAACAAAGATCATTTGACTTCAAAAATGAAACTTACAATTTTGAACAACTTTAAGTTATGTTAGTACTTTTCATCGGATATTGGTATTTTTCATTAAAATACAACGGCTTTATTGTCTATACAAAAATATTATATATTCTAATTCTGAAATTGGGATATCAATTTTCATTAACAATTTAGTTATTCTACATTTATGTTGTGTTAGAAAATGGATATTATAAAATACAACAATTTTATATTAATATTAATTTTATATTTTAATTAAAAAATTGTTAACTACCCTACACAAAATGTAATGATCTTTTTTTGGTAGATGAGCTAAAAGTTTAAACTGTTACTTTACTAAAATAAACTTGCGTGGGTTTCCCAGATATGAGCACTTTTTTTACTTGTCACAATGTCACAGAGTTACTTAATTCCGTGAGCATTTATTGACCTAATTTTCTAGACTTACTTAATTAAACAACTTCCAGGTACGCTTGGGTATTTTCTGTCGTAAATTATTTAATTAACTTCAGTGACTAAACACACCGAGTGAGAAAAACTCGGGGTCCACTCTTTTTGTGTCAGGAGCGAAGAAATGCAATGCGAATTCAATAGCGAGGTAAGAATCAAGTGAACAGTTAGTTGCTTTCGTCTTTATAAACGACGTATGATGCAATTAGACAAATATTAAAGATTCCAACTTATACCATATTACCTAATTCTATTTTTTTATGAGAAAAATAATTATATGGTGTCCAAATAAGCATACAGTACATATTACATATCACACATTACGCGCAGGTGCGCTTTCGTGCGCGTTTCCGTACGTTTAATGCGTGCATTTCGACTTCATTTTTTGATACATCATAAATATTGTCACCTCAATTAAAAATCGAATCGTATCCGAAATTGTTATTCAATTGGACTTTAAAAAGGTTTTTGAAGCGCCTGTGGATTTGAAAAAGATTACATTTCCATTGCGACACTCGCGCTTCGCGCTTAACAATTATGTTACATAGACGATTTTGTTTAAAAAATAAAAGAATGTAAGCAAAATGAAGTATAATAAATAGGTAAATTTTTCAATATAATGATAATAAAAATTAGATTTAAGGGTGTTTTCAGAAGATTAAGTTTGAATAAAAAAAGTCAAAAAATTCGAAAAAGATGTTGAAAAGCAGATCACTTTTTTAATTTTCGTCGAATTTAAAAATGTCATTAAGATAATTTGCTAGTCTCTTTGCAATCTGACATAATCATTGAAAAAAAGTTTCTGAAACTCTTAAAAACATTTTGTTTCAATTTTTGAAAATGCTCCAAATTTTTTAATTTTGGTGAGATTTATCTGGTTGACGAACTTGAACTTTATTTTGAGACCCTTAAAAATTGTATCAAAGGCTGATTCGATTGTCAAATCCTTCCGAAGTCAGCGTAGCTACAACATTCAAGTAACGAAGCATGCCGACATAAAGACACCGACATTTTTTTATGATTTTCGGAATCTATGACTGAATAAATGTGAAGATTTGTTAGAAACTAGAGATATAAAATTTGGATGATTCCACTTCACTCATGAATGAGAATGCAAAAAACACTTTTGGGTAATTGTTTATTTTGATGACTTCCGAATTTTTGGGTAAATGGTTGAAACCTTGTGGAAAATCTTCTTTCTAGTCCAAAAGTAAAATAGCATTCAGAGGACACCCAACAAATTTCATATTTTCACCCCAAACCAAAAAAAAAATCAGATTATGCAAAAAGCACATTCATAACTAATTCTAACTTTTTTTTTTTGAAATTACGCATACTGACGTATTTTGAGGTGCTGAATATGAATATAATATCTAAAATATTAGCAAATGACATTTTCAAGGTCAATTCGAAAAAGTAGTTATCGAATTTCCAAAAAGAACAATTACTGGTAATATTTCGAGCTGGAAAAAGAGTAGGGTGTGACAAAAATTCATGCTTCCCTTTTCCAACTGAAAAATTACAATTGTAAAAACAAATGTTATAAACATTTATAATTTATTAATGAAACAAAATTTATTTCACATATTTTTATTTTAATGTTAATGGTAGTAATTTTCAATTCTTAATTTTATAATATTTCAAATTAATCAACTGTTAAATATTAAGATTATTCATAAATTATTCAAATTTATTAAAATAATGATAGTGCCTATACGTCCGGACGTAAGCCACGCCCCCTTCCCTTTCCAGCTCCCCCTTCCCCTTGTTAAGTCCGTCCATATTTAGCCTCGCCAATTTTATAAACATAAAACGTACGGACTGTCCGGACGTTTAGACTAAACCTAAAATAATACGGAAAAGTCAACAAATATAATTATTCTGACAACATTTTCGAGTAGGAAAAAGGAAAAAATGTTTTCCGAACTTATTTGAATTCCAATACGAAGAATTTTGGTGACATAAACAAGAAAAACTTGTGACATAAGAAATTCGCCAAAAGGATGCATTCATGGATTCCCAGTTGTTATGTACTTTGCTTTCTCTATTCTATTGTCCCATGTTATAAAAAAAATACAAAAGACAAAGGACAAAAGTGAGAAGACATTAATGGGCGTCCTACTGCACTACTAACCCGATTGCCATTCATAATCGTAACACTAATTCTTTATTTTTCTTAGAATTCAATAATCAAGTTTTTAAAATATTTTTATATAATAATAACACTAAAAATAAAAAATAAAATTTTCTTCGGATATATGAATAAAATTTCAGTATTATTTTTCTTTTTCTTTTATATTTAAGTCAAACTCAAAGATAGGTAGTGTTCACTAAGTATACAATCTGATAAGAACGGTATTATAGTAGATGGGTGAAAATAAAAATGTTAGAATTATTCAATTAAATTTTTTTTATCAAAAGTATTTAAGAACAACATAAAACCTTTTTCAAATTAAAATTAATCTAATTAATCAAATTAGTTAGATTAAGTTAGTATAATTAAAATAATAAATATGAAGAAGTAGGCCCTTCTTTAAAATTGCAATGTTTAAAATCTAATGATAAATATTTAATTTAAGTTATTGAAAATATTCTTTGATGGCGAAATAATAATTATCTCTACCTTCAGAGCCTTCAAATAGGCAAACTTAATTTAAAAAAATATATATAATTAATAAAACAAGTAACTTTAAGGTTACTACAATTTATTTCTCAATTAAGAAACAATGGATATATATCGATTACTATTTTTCTTCTTATACAGCTAACTTCATTCCATGAAAATAAATATTGTGTTACCGTGCAAATCAAGTGTATCACAGATAAGAATTACATGTGCTAAGTTGGTTCTTTTGGTAAAACAAAGACACTTTAAGTGTAATTAAATTTCCATATCGTGAAATATATTAAATAAACTTTAATTATTAGTCAATTTAAATGGGAAATTTTAATTCTTAAGCGACGCAATTAATGAAAAACTGTTTTGTTACTGGATGAGATACGCATTCTGGGACATTTAAAAAGTGATTATAACTGTGAAACTATAATTTTAAACGAGAAAAAAGCTTTATTTTGTAGTTATGCAGTTAATTCTGAAAAAAGTATATTTGAGCCTTGATTATCTTAACCTTTCTTTTAAAAGATCGTCATAAATTTGAAAAAAAGTAGTCACGAATACGTTACAGGATGTCATTTACTCACATTTAATCGAATTTTCTTTTATATCGAGTAAACTAAAAAGAATTTAGACATAGGGTATTGTGGGAAAAACAAGCTTAACAAGGCCCTGTAATCTAAAAAATTATTCCCCTATAAACAGAAGCGTTCAATATTCCAGGGCCATGATATTCTTAACTTTTTGATTTTCACCCATATATATAATGCTTGTTTAAAATTATGCAAATTGTTATTTCGTGAAACATAATAAACAATATTATATGCAGTGAATAGAACATTCGTAGAAGATCACGAAAGTCTCCATAATTTCAGTGGGTATGACAGAAAATGATGTACAGGTACACATGTTTTTCTTACTCATAATCTCGTCACGCGACGCTCATCGTGTTACCGCGAATATGAAATTGTACATATCACCTGCTCAGAGAGGCTTGAAGTACCCGGAAAGGCTTCAGGAACAATTGGAACACATTTGCCACATGTATTTCTATTAGTCTTATTACTTTTTCTTTCAAAACACATTTTTTATAGTATACATCATCAGTAATGGATTTAAACACTTGAAATAAGGACGATAATAGTTATCTTCTTTCACTGGTTGGTTTTTGTGCCAGAAAACCAAAATAAAAAAAATAAAGTTTTCGAAAAAATTGTAATAACCAGGGAAAATATACTAGGCCATCTTCATCCATGCTTTCATTCTTTCTTTCGTATTACAAAACTTCAAATTAAAAAGGAAAGTAATTATTTATGGTTCTATCGGCCTTAAGATACGCATTTTTATATTTTAGAAAACTCGCGCTACACTAATGATTTTTTATATATGCATTTCTATAATTCTCTAACAGTGTAGTATATTCCTTAGTCATTACTACGACAGTGTGATCGAAAAAAAAAATATGGACTAAACAATTCAAATTTTAAGGATTTTTTATATTTTTTGTTTATAACAACTACATATAATAATTAAAATTCTCCTCTCCCATTTCAGAGTAATTTTTACCTGTAACAAAAATTATCTTCAGGTGGTAATATTTATCCGACACATTGGGTATGGTTATATCATGTCATCTTAATTGTATTTTATTTTAATGAGACATGGATAGAATCAGTGATTCTTTATACCTTATAATTAATATGCGCTTGTGTTCTTTCGTATTACAAATTTTTTAAATTAAAATATTACATTTCGAAATTAACCAGTAACTAAAAAAAGATAATTCAGAAACGTATTCCCATTCTGCACA
>JAUELO010000303.1:1805333-1819089 GCA_032357855.1 Amphibolips quercusostensackenii | reverse complement strand
ACCCTGCACACACCGCGTGCGTCGCATGCCGTGCGGGTAACGTGCCTCGCACTATTGTTATCTGGGAAGAAAATAAGGTTCAAAGTTTTAAGGATAGTATTCCCGAATTAAATATTATGAAATATCTAATTGATTTATAAACTATAAATCATATGAACTTATAAATCATATGTAACAAGGGAACGCACTGAAATAATTTTTAGATGTAATTAATACATTAATTTATCAGAAATCCAAAGAATATTTTGGACATAGCACAGTATGGACTTAATGAAATTCATTTTTTTAGAGTTACACTGTGCCATGTCTAATAAACTTTGACTTACAGTATTTACAAAGTTGAAGGGTGGCACGGCATAAGGGATTGACCCACATTTTTTCGTAAATGAGATTATTAGGTAGGAAATTCTGAATAATTCAAATACACATTTTCACCAAAGGATTTTTCATAACTTGTTTTTTGAACCTTTAGAATACGATATCGACTCCTTTGCCAACCTCCAGTTCACAAAAACTTTCACAGGGTCAGGACTAAGCTAGAAGACAAAAAAAGATCTAACAGAGATGCTTCCCTTAATGTCCCAGGGGCACAGGATTACTACTTAGGTATTATTAAAAACTACTAATTAAAAGTGTTGGAAGTATTTCAAAAGTATAAAATACACTAGACAGTTTTTTTAGGAATGTAATGAAAAAAAATGAAACATTACAAATTTTGTATTCACAAACAATTTTTAAATCATTTTTACAAAACCTAATGACTTTTTTCAATTAAATTTTCTTCCTCCCTTATCAGAAACTGATAATCTACCAAATCGTTTTTTAGTTTTTTATTTATTCCAAAAATCGATTTTTTTTCAACGTCCGAAGTACTAAAAACGCGCGTCCAGATCTGATACTGCATTCTATCTCCTTTAATTCCTTGAAACTGATTGACTTTTTCTGATCAATTTTGTCTGGACTTTGTTCAGCACTAAAATATCCCTGTAAAAGACTTTTTTTTAATTTAAAATTAAATTTTAGAGAATGTTTCTTGTTTCTCCTAAAAAATCGTAAAAATGTGGGTTAATCCCTTATTCCGTGCCACCGTTCAGTTAACTTTTATGAATATATGAACAGAACGTAGAAATAGATAATAGAATATAGAAAATAAAAATTATTAAGAAATTATTAAAATTTTAGAAATATTAAAAGAACACTTTAAAGTTTTTTTTTAGAATTTGATGTTTTCAAATTCTTACTCAACCCAAACCTCAAAATAAAATTTACCAGTCGCCCAGAAATATTAGGAAATTAATTCCTACATTAAAGAAGATTTAAAAAAAAACGTCTTTAGAATACAATATTTGCATCTCGATAGTGGTGTAGCGATATGTAACAAAACTCTTGTGATCATTGTTGTTGGAAATGTGATTGGCTTTTCATGACTTAAAGGTGTGTTATATCTTAAATTTAAAATTTGGAAAATCATATCTACAAATAATATCCCTTTTAACAAGAAAAACCATCCAAAACTTTGTGCGAATCGAGAAATATTTGAGTCTTTTAAATAATCTCAGGTGATTAAATTAAAACTTTCAAATTATCTAATAAACTATATAAAATAATATACATGTTTTACGTAATGCTTTTCGCTGGAAAATTAGTAATTTTTAAAAGAATTTTAATACAAAATCATAGAGCTTTGAAGAAGACTTGAAAATTCTAAAAAATTTAACTTGTGTAAGTTTTTTCACCTGAAATCGGTATTTTTAAACAAAAATCATCAACAAGATTTCTGATTTTCAACAATTTTAGATTATGTTCGCGATTCAAAGCGAAAATGGATATTTTTAATCCAAAATTATTAGATTTCAAAGATTAATAGTTTTTTTTAAAAATCAATTTACGTTCTTCAGTTTTGTTCGCGCTTCTTGTCACCTTTTATCGTTTTTAAACGAAAATATATATATTTCAAAGGTTTATAATTTTTTAAGAATTTTAGGTTTCATTAGCGTTTTATATCAAAAATTGGTATTATAAAACAAAACAAAAACATAATTTAAACAAAATGTAGAATCCTTTACGAATTTTGAATTATGTCAGTGTTTTCCGTCGCATAATTGTATTTTTAATGGAAAAATATATATAAACAAAATAAAATATATAAAAATATATAAACAAAAACCATTACAATTTGGACAAGATTTAGAATCTTTTAATAAATTTCGAAATTTTTTTTTTAACAAAAATGGGTGTTTCAAAATAGTAATTGGAACAAGATTTGCATTGTTGAACAGTCAAGTAGTTAGTGTTTTTCGACGGGTATTGCTATTTTCAATTTTCAAAAAATAATATTTCAAAGAAGATATAGAACCTTTCTAAGACGATTTATAATCTGGAACAATTTAAGGTTATGTTAATCTTTTTTACCGACAATCGGTTATTATTAGTAAAAATCATTACACTTCAGAAGAGATTTATAATGTTGAACTATTTTTTGTTACATCATGTTAGTGTTTCTCTCCTCGAAAATTTTGTCATATAATATTGACCTCACTTTTCTATTATTTTAGATAAAAGAAACTATTAAATACAAAATTTTTTATTAATATTAATTTTATAATTTTATTTAAGAATTGCGCAAGACAAATGATAATAATAATCGCGCAAATAGCGCGCGTGTTTGTTTTCTAGTAATTTTGAATTTAGTTACTGTTTTTCTCTGTCTTTTTGTAGATTAAAAATCTGCTTTATGGGTATAGCACAATATAATCATAAACCTCAATTAAGATACAAATTTTCAGAAATAATTTTTATTTTTTATAAGTTGAATATCATAGCAAAGATATTTAAAAATTATTTTCCATGCTCTTAGTATGAAAATGCTAAAAAAGTGGACTTAAACGCTTGAATGAAAATCTGTATGTTTACAAGTTCTTTTCAAAATTAAAATACTAAAAGCTGTAATATTCGTTCAAATTAACAATTTTCTTTTGAGGCAATTAATATTGAAAATTGCGACATTTAAAAAGTTTCAAATTATATGATATATACTTAGATAATTCACAATTTAATTGTTTTAAATTAAAGACACTCAAAATCAAAGAATTTTGAAGATTTATATAAGGCTTTCGAAATTGATCACTTCGTACTATCAATTATAGTGTTCGAAGAAAATTTGAAATATAAATATTTAAAATTATAATTACGGGATTACAGATTGTAAAGATCGAAATCAAACAATTTTCAAAATTATTTGCTTGGAATAAGGTAGCTGTTTACTTTCACATCTAAAAAGTAACACATTTTAAAATTTAAAAAAAAATTTTAATTCTCTACCACTTATGAATTTTAAATAGCAAGTTGTCATGGCGTAATTAATTTAAACGAAGTTTCTAAGCTGACCGAAAATATTTGTGTTATGCACACCAAATTTCGGTGAATCTAGACACGGCCTTATTGTAAAATGAAAGCTATTCAAAATTGCTTATAGGTATTCAAAATGAAAAGTTAAAAAAAGTCTTTATAAGCTAAAAAACGGGAATATGTTCAAATTGAAGAATTTAAAATTTACCAATCTGTGCAATTTTGAAAAATTTTTAATGCTGGGAGTGATAAAAAATTAATTCAAAACTCAAATTTACCAATTCAGTTAATTTTAATAAATTATAGCTTAAAAGTTTTTTAATTCAAGTAGATGCAATTTTTGTGTAATATTTTTATAAAAACTCTTGAGAAATAATTATAAAACATCTAGTATTCAAAAATTGCAATACAGGAGAATCATTTTAATCATTTATCATTTTAAATTAAGTATCTATTTAAAAAAGAAAGTTTAAACCAAAATTTGAAATACCTTTCAATTCAACTACTTCTCATTCGAAAACTTTTTAATTAAAAACCTCAATCTGAAAATGAAGGAAAATGAACATCCTCAGATTTTTAAACATGTGAGAAATTGGACAATTTTACAGTATAAGTTGCCAAAAATTTAAGATTCTTGTAGTCATAAAAATTAGAAAAGTTTCCAATTCGAACGCTCAAAATGCAACAATTAATGTAATTTTGATCAACCTTCAAAGCTGCTAACATTAAAGTGTACCATTTTAAACCGGGAGCAACAAAAAATTGATTTCAAATTCAAATTGGTCAAATTGGTTGATTTTTAAAAATTATGTTTTAAAAGTTTTTTAATACAAGTAGATGAAATTTATGTATACCATTTGCAAAAATTTTTTTCAGAAATAATTACAAAGCACTCAATATTCAAAAATTGCAACGCAGGAGAATCCACCCTGTAGTAGATAATGCAACCTACACTAGAGATTTTATGACTGAAAGTACAAATATACGTGAAAGAATTAATTTTAATTTATTGAAAAGTTGCATTCTTTAGTGTAGGAGGTTTCCCCTTGAACAAGATGAAAAATTTTGTTTTTATATGAATAAATAAAATGAAAAATATAATTAAACTAACCATATTAGTGCTAGCTTCCTCTAAAACTGCAAGACTCTGATCTTGACTTTCAGAAAGTACTTCCTTAGCTTCTACCAGGGTTTCATATCGATTAAAAATTTCAGGAATTGATTCAAATTCATTTGTTTCTCTTACAACTCTCTCTAGATAATTTTGGTATTTTTTATATTCATTCACATAACTCTTCATTTTTTCCCGAGTGGCTGACAATTTTTCCAGATTGCTTATTAGTTCATATATCTGCAAAATGATCGATTAAGAAATGTAATTTATAATTCATGAGTTTTGTAATTCAAAAATTAATTTTTTTTCTAGATTATGTTCTTTTTATTTGTGAAACTGAATAAAGTTTGTAATTTTTCGCACGTATTCCTGTCTTCTTTCTTGACGTTCGTGTTCTTCCTTAATTTTGTTCTCAGCTCGTTCCCTTTTCTCACCATTTTCTTTAACAAGCTTATTAAATTTTATAAAAGATTGACGAAGAGACTGCTCGTTACTCCTTAATTCGCTCCATTGTTGATGCAAGTTCTTCCTTTTCGTTTTTTGATCTATAAATTTTTCCTGCAACTCATTTTCAGCCTGGGACAATTCCCGTCGAGCTCTCATTAATTCTGCCACAGGACTTGACCTGGGTATTTCCCATTCTGGGTATTTTCTGTACAGATTACATAGTATTTTATAATGAAGCAAACATTTCTGTATTATAAAGTATTTGAAATGGCATCAATTAAAAAATTATTTTTAACGAATTTGAACAAAATTTTTGCTTCTTAAAACTTTTGTAAAATTTAAAAATCGTGTTTATCACGGAGGCTCTCGACTACCTTTGACCCAAAAGGGCTTGCACCTCCTGGTTTTTTATGTTTAAACTTCTAAAATAACTCACTTTAATTTTAATTTTTAAAAAAATCGCTTAAGGCCTTTCTGAGAGCTTTTTGAGGCCTTCATGGAAAAATGTTTAAAGTAAAATTTCATTGTCTCAGACCATTTAGTTAAGCATTTAAAAAAATGCTCTAGGTGCTGAGTATGTTACAAGAACTGAAACCCTTGAATACTTTTGAAGAATGGCGACAGAATTGGGAGAAAATTTGTTTCTTTAAAATTGTTTTTTTCCAGTCCAGTCCAAGACCAAAGTACCCATATAATAATTAAATTGAATGAAATTTCCTGCAAAAAATCGAATGTTCTATCCCTATAGGTTTCAGAATTATAGCCTATAGATGTCGACTTTTAACGAATATTAAAAAAAATATTTAGTTTTTTTACATAACTCATTTTCTCTGCATCGCTGGCAAAAACTGCCAGTAAATTAATTAAAGAAGACTTCATTTTCAGTAGATCTAAAAAAATATTGCTCTAGCTTCAGAAGGATAGAAATTGTGGACTTCAAAAAATGACGCTTTTTTATGAAATTTTGTTAAACATCAATTTTTTAAATAAAATTTCTCGTTTTTCAAAAAAACTCATTTCCTGAGCATTGAATTTTAAGTTGCCATTAAATAAATTAAATACGACTCAATTTTAAGCACATCTAAAGAACAATGATCTAGCTCTAATGGTATCGAAGTTAGAGCCTTCTGAAAATTACCCTTCTAGTGAAATTTTATTTCACATGCTTTTTTTTAATATTTAAAAGACAGTGAATGTAAATTTATGTAATGAATTGAGTAATACTCGTGAATTAAAAATTTTCACTATTATATGTGTAAATATCAGGATGGGCCGAAAAAAGTGGATTTCGTGCGATCAATTTCTAATAGCAAAAAATTGTTATTCTTGATGAACTGAATATACTGTTAATTTTTTTTTTAATCGGTTAATATCCCTTATCCCCTCAAGCGTGTTAAAAATGAAAAAAATTGAACAATATATATGCCATATTTCAATCAAGAGCTGAGATGCTCACTTTCGAAACAAGGCGGATTTTAATCAAAAATGTAATTGTTAATAATAATTAATTAATTATTAACTTCTTATGATGTATTTATAAAGTAAATTCAGCTCATAAATAACTAACAATTTTTTACTAGAAATAGATCGTCAGAAAATTTTTTTTCGGACCACCATAGTAAGTGTGTCTCATTAGGGTGGTCCAAATTTACACATGTATAAATTCGACTTTCGATTTTTGGTGATCGCCCCCCCCCCCAATTTGTTCGTTTTCCCAAAAAAGAAATTCCTTTTTTTTCAAATTAGGCAACAATAAACCGCGCCCAAGGCTTTTGAAAGTAATATTGGATTTGAAATGAAAAAAGCTCGGTTTTTGGAAAAATTGAAAAAAGAAGTATTGTTATTAACTTTTTGAAGTTTAAAGTTTAGTCACCTCTCAAGTAATATATAAGGAATAATTCCTTAACAATAAATTTCAATTTTAACCCCTTAAAGCCTCTTGTACTGTGCCCTGAAATTGTCCCAAAGATGCAAAAATTTAGTTTTATTTAAAAATAATGCTAAAGGCGGTATTTTTTAAAAGTTTTTCAACATTCGTTATTACTATTAGACGAGTAACAAGTTTTCAAGTATTTTAAAACTAATTTTGAATTGTTAAAACAATTATTATTTGTTCAATCCATTCCCCCCTGTAATTCGTGAAAAGTTATTATTTTGAGAGATAAATAATACAGTTGATGAATGTCAAGAGTAATATTTCTTTTTTAACCCAGTTTTTTAATATTTAAACAATTTTCATTTGTTAATATAATTTTTTCTCGGTAAATAATATAGCATTGTTCCAGTTTATGTTTTTAAAAAAATTTCCTTAAAAAAATTCTCATTCACTTAAACTATTTTTCCTCTGCAAATATTGAAAAGTGACTCCTTTCTGGAATTATGATCGCAGTTAATGAATTCTATAAGTGAAATTGTTTCCAAAAGACAGTTTTCAATTATTTAAATAATTTTTATTTGCTCGAACAAATTTTTTCCCTTAAGTATTAAAAAGCTACTATTTTCTGGAATTAACGATACAATTCACGAATTTTGAGAGCAATATATTTTTTAATGACATTTGACAATTTTTCAACCAATTTTCATTCTGTAGAGTTGACCAGGAACGGAACTCTCGAGAACAGCACAATGAACTGCATTTTTGTACACAATTACACTGAGAAAACGAACTATTAACCGAGCTAAATTATTAGTTCGGTTAAAGACATATTATTTGAAAAGAACAGAGTAATGGTTGTAAGTAATCATGTGCTTGTTGCTATCACAGTCGAGCTAAAACGGTTAAAGTCAAATGGTAAACAATAACACATCAAAGGGTTGTCGGAACCGAGTTTAACTCTGCAAAATTTGAAGGAGTAGTTCTTTGTTAAAATTAAACTTTTTCGGTTAGAAGCAAACAACTGCTCTGCACTGAGTTTAAGCCAAGCTCCACATAGTAGTTATATTTTCCCAAGCAAACTAGTCAATTTTTACACAACCAATATGCTTGTTATTTTTTCTCAAGTAATATTGTCTGTTTTTAATCAATCAAATTTACTGGACTCATTTTTAACATTTTAAGTAGCTGATTCTAACGAATTGAAGTTGACAAGTTTTAACCAAGTGCTTTTGAACTTAGTAAAAGTGAACCAAGTTGAGTTGAGAGTTTTTAACCCAGTAGATAAAAGCTAGCATCGTTGTTAACGTCATTTCGCTTTGAATCCATTATTTTTTGGTAGCGATCGAGAAGATTCAGTTGCGCGTCCAAAAAAAGTGAAGTGAAACAGTTATAGTGAAGTGAATTTAATAATTACTGTTAAAGTGCATCACGTTATTTAAAAAAATTAATCACGAATTACTACTGATAATTACGATTATTCACTTTATAAATTTTTAATGTATGTATGTATGTACGAGTATATAAAGCAATAAAAATACATTGTATTTTCACATTGGACATTGGACAGTTATTTCGATATTTCAAGTATTTAATTATTTTATACTTTTCAATATCCTTCTTAAATTCAAATTCTTATTTCACAAAATAAAAAGTATACCATACCGCAACAGAATGAGTCGGTTGCGACAACTAAGTCCATTGGTTACTGTAACCGAGTAGGTTAGTTAACGCAGCAGAGACAGTCGGTTGCAACAACCAAGTTCATTGGTCACGGTAACCGAGTAGGTTAGCACCGCAACATAATGAGTCGGTTGCGACAGCCAAGTTCATTGGTCACTGTAACCGAGTAGGTTAGTTAACGCAGCAGAAACAATCGTTTGCTACTGTGAAAAAGTAGGCTGCTAATTTTAATCAAAAAATTTCAGCTAATACAACTGGGTTAAATTTTACAACGAAGTTTGCATGTGCTATATTAGCAGTCTTACCTGGCTATTTTCATCAGAATGTTGGTTATATTTAACAAGTATGTTTTCTCAGTGTAGAATTTTTTAAGTTTATGTTCTTTACAAAATTTAATTCCAAAAATTCTTATTTGCATAAACCATTTTTTTCCTGCAAATCTTGAAAAGATACTACTTTCTGAAATTAATATCCTAGTTGATGAATCTGAAGGGTGATATTTTTTCTAAAAGACAGCTTTTAATTATTTAAATAATTTGGTTTGCTTCAGCAAATTTTTCTCTTTAAATCTTAGAAAGGTACTATTTTCGGGACTGAATGTCGCAGATGATAAATGTTAAGAGTGAGTTTTTTTTGGAAGATAGTTTGCAATTATTTAAAGAGTTAATAATCGTTCACTTGCGCCTTTTTACATTAAGATAGAACATATTCTAGTTTTTTTTCGAATCTCTTACTCTACGTCGCTTATTATTCAGTATTTTCTTATTTCAAAATTTATAACCTAATTTTTTAAAACAATAACCATTTTCCTAAATCATTTTTTTAAGTTACATTACGGATAGTGATTTTTTTAGGTCAATTTCTTTGAGATAAGAATATATTGATTGAGGGGGTATTCTGGTGTAGAAAAAAAAGAAAATTATTATTTTTTTAAATATTTTTAAACTTAAACTATTTAAGAATATGTCTACAAGAGGATTTTTCAACATTCAAATTATTTTCGGAGATATAGGTGTTTTGCTAAAGCGGCATCCAAACTGTCTCGGCCGGAACTAAACGAACAGAAGACATTAGGGATTCTCCGTCTACCTGAATCCATATTTCTCAGTAAATCCTTTTGTTCACATATATATATATATATATATATATATATATATATATATTTATTGTGTACAATAATAATAATAATAATGTGTATAATTGTGTACAATAAACCATAAAGGAAGGGCAAGCAAAATGGAAGTTTTTCTCGAAACTGTCTTTTTCAAAACGATACCCACGATTTCTTAAGTTCTACTGGACCGATTTACCTGAAATTTTTTTAATAATCTTCTTTTTAGATTTCTCTATATCTGGAACTATCCTTATCCCCAAATTTCAATTTTTACTATTTTTAAAAAATTCCAAAGTCAAAAAAAGTGGTACAAAAATTGTTTTTTTTTCCCGGGCAGTCGCCATTTTGTGAAAAAATTTTTTTTAACTTTTCCGTAGTTCCAGACATTGCGACATTATTCTAGATTAATAATCTTTTTTTTTATTTCGGATTGCTAGGAGGGTTGGAATCGTGGGTATGGTCACGTGCCAATTTTTTGAGACCCCTTACTTCATCTGCTGCTAATTTTTTGAATTTTTACCTTTTTTTTCATTTTTTGCTGTATTCTTGTAATGTTAATAAATAACTTATGAAAAAATAAATGGTAAAAATATTGATTGCCTATTTTTTTACAACAGTTCAAAAATTACCTGAAATTCATGCCTCTACACCAGAATACCCCCTTAACAATTTTCTCGAAAATTAGTTCTTTTTGGCTTAATTAATTTTTATTTATATTGAAAATTAGAATCTTTATCTGTTAGATTATCAAAAATTATATTTTTTATTGAAAATTTATCTTTTCACATTAGCCATTCAACTCCTTAGTTGAAATTTAAACTATTTTGTTCTTTTGTCGAAAATTGATCTACTTTTTGGAAACTTTCCCGTTTTTGAGACAAGAATTAATTTTTTTAACTAAAAATTCAACTGTTTCGTTAAAAATAAACTTCTGTTTTCAAATTTCATATTTTTGGATTGTTGATTAAAGTTCTTATTTGAAAGTAGATCTATTTGATTAAACGTTCGTTTTTTTGTTGAAAATTCATAATTTAAGCTCAAAATTCATCTCCTTATTAAAAAGTGAACGTTTTTTGTTGAAAATTCGTATTTTCGAAGAATTAAAAATTTTTTTTTTTTTTTTAATGAACACTTAATTATTCCATTTTTGGTTGAGAGAGGATCTTTTTTAGGATAAAAATTCACACATTTTTTTGACGATTCGTCTTTTTTGGTAAAGAATTAATTTTGTTCGGTTAAAAATGCAACTGTGGTTGAAAATAATTCGGTTTTGGTTGATGATTTGTCTATTTATAAAATCTTCATCTGTTTAAATATCAAAAATTATATGTTTTTATTGTAAAACTCATCTTTTTAGGTTAAAAATTTAACTACTTAGTTAAAATTGAACTATTTTCTGAAAAATTTAATTTTTTAGTTTAAGATTTATAATTTTAAAACAAAATTCATCTTCTTAGTTAAAAATTGAACTACTTTGATGAAAGTTCCTTTTTTTGGGGGGTAAAAATTAATTTGTTTTGTAACTAAAAATTCAACTGTTTCGTTGAAATTGAACTTCTGTTTTGAAATTTCATTTTTTTGGGTTGAAAATTTAACTGTTTGGATAAAGTTTGAACTATTTTATTAAAAGTTCATTTTTTGGTCGAAGGTTCATAATTTTAACTAAAAATTCAACTCTTTAGTTGAAAATGAACTTTGTTTGTTGAAAATTCGTATTTTCGAAAAGTTGAAAATGATTGTTTTTTAATGAAAATTTTCTCACGTATTTCATTTGAGGATATCACTATTTTGTTGAAAATTCTTTTTTTTTGGCTAAATTGAATTCTTTTTCAATTAAAATTGAATTTTTTTGGTTCAAATATCAACTATTATATTTTATATTGTAAATAAATGTCTTTAGGTTAATAACCAGATGCTAGGGGGATGTCCTTTTCTAAATAACTTCAAATGATATGAAATTTCGTGTTGATCAAAGACCTTCTCTATAAGTATGTATTTATATTGCTTTAAACTTTTACATTTTTTTAACTTTTCCAAAAATGATTATTAACAAATTTGTAGATATTTTTTTGTTAAACAACTTTTCCCTATTAATTTTTTTCGTATCGTATGTCGTTTTTCCAAAAGTTTAATCTTTTTTTGTTACGAATGAAATAAAAACAATTTGTTCTATCTATAAATTATCTGTATCGACTTTGTAGATCCTTTTTGAATGAACAACTTTTGCTTATTAATCTTTTTCGTACGTTGTATCGTTTTTCCAAAAATTCAATCTTTTTTTTTAATGGTTACTTTTTGCGATTAAAACAAAAACTACGCGTTCTATCCAAAATTTATTGATGACAAATTTGTATCTCTTTTTTGTATATGCCACTTTTGTCTATTAATTTTTTTCATAACTTGTGTCGTTTTTCCAAGAATTTAATTTTTGTATTTTATATGTCACGATTAAAACCAAAACTACGCGTTCAAAAAAAATTATTAATAACCAATTTTTAGCTCTTTTCTGAATTAACAACTTTTGTCTAATTTTTTTTTCGTATCTTGTGTGGTTGTCCAAAAATTTAATTTTTTTATTACATTCTCATCATAATAAGGTCTTGTTTTTACGTGGAAAATTACTATTTTTTATGTTGTTTTTACGAAAAAATCCAAAACTACGCGTCCTATCAATAAATAATTCATGAAAAATTTGTAGCTCTTTTTTGGTTGAACAACTTTTGTCTTATTATTTTTTTAAGAGCTTGTGTCATTTGTCCAAAAATTAATTTTTTTATTTTCAATGTTGTCCTTTTATGAATAAAACAAAAACTACGTGTCCTATAGAAAAGTAATTTATAACAAATTTGTAGATCTTTTTCGGGTGCACAATTTTTGTTATTACATCTTTTTTTTGTGCCCTGCACAATTTGACCGAAAAATGCATTTTTTGATTTTTCATTATTTTTTGTGTAACGAAAATTTGCATTTTCAATTTTTTAAGAAAATTCAAAAAGTGATTATGATAAACTTGTAGGGCTTTTAAAAAGCAACGTTTTCCTTCTCTTGGCTTTTTTTTCATAACGTGAATCGTTTGTCTTAGAATGTTAATTTTCGTTTGTTTTCTTGGATTCTGAAAATCCTATAACTCTGGTACTTCTTTATATATGTATAAAAAAAGTCATTAGAATAAATTGTTCGTCTTTTTGTGTGCTGCAAACAGTCGTGCATAGAATTTTCAAATCTAAAAAAAAGTGGTGTCAAAAAGTTTGAAAATGCTCTAACTTTCTGAATTTTTTTTCAAAATAGCTTGTTAACGAACTCGACCTTTCTTTTTGTCCCTTCAAATTGTGTGCCAAAACACAATCAAATCCGATCGGTGTTTCAAAAGTTATCCTATATAAAGACGACAACGGCGACAACAATGACAGCAACGACAACAAAGACAGATAGACACCATCGTAAAACCAATTTTTTCGGATTCAGGCGGTCTTGAAACGTGGAGATTTAAAGAAATCCATGATAGTCAGCTTTCACATAAAAACAATACCTTCTCATTATGAGAATGTAAAAATGTTTAGCTTTAATAGTTCGAATCTAAATTTCAATGACCGTGAAAAATTTTTAGCAAACGGGAAAAAATAGGAATTTTTTCCCTCGATTAAGAGGGCCACCTGGTTCCTGCTTCTGTGGTTAAATCTTTGTGCTAATAAATTGTTATTTATAAAAAAAGTTTAAATTAACGATATTGTTTGATTCGTAGTGCGTTATAACAACTACAAAAAAATTTGTTACGTCGTCGTGCCTGGGAAGCTTTATACAAACCAACGTTCAATTCTAAAATAATTTTTTGTTCGTAAGTACATAATTAAAAAACTAGGGCACGGTGAAGATATCCAAGTATTGTTAAAATGTAATTTGAACTTTTTGATTTCAATAATAAAAGACAAAGTTCTCTGGCGGACCGGCTGAACGCAAGCCTTACGCTACAGCGTAACCATAAAGTAACCCCAAAGTAACGTTAAAGTAATCTCGCGACTTCAAGCGCATTTACTCTTAGTGGTATAATAAACAGTGTTTGGAGCATGTTTGGAGCTCCTCTTTGACACCTCCCCCCAACATTAGGAGCAGAAAGAGGCCGGTCGTTACCGATCATACAGGAAGCTGAAAAGAGCCGTTTTGTGCGCAATTTAAATGC
>JAUELO010000303.1:1565106-1577393 GCA_032357855.1 Amphibolips quercusostensackenii | reverse complement strand
AGAAGTCATTGAAATAGTACCTTACAGCCTCGGATGCCGCACAAGTGTACTGTACAGCCTTATGTAACGTATGACTGCACTACGCATCTCTATGTACTGTAAAATACTACTGCGCATCCGTTTAGTTCTATAATTGAGGTAGAGATCACATATACAATATCGACGTGTTTAGAAATTTGATGCAGGCAAGAGCCCTACGCGCAACGAACCTATGCACCTCTTGTAGTTATTGACAGTTCTAAGCAAAATAAGTCACTGAAATACGGACCAGTTGACGTTTGTTTGGAATTGAAAACAAGTGAGAATTTTCCCGCTCAAACATCAGCACATTGCTTAATTTTGCATGATCGTATAGTTGAGTATAAACTAATAACATTTGAGCAGAGCGCAATCATCATAGAATACCTTAAAATACTGGTGATTTACTGTATTCATTTTTGCCTGTGATACTCGAGAATATTTTAAAAGATGCAACTAAAAATTAATGTTAAAGTATTGGAAGCAAAGAATTGGCTGAAACAATTTGCAGATCTACCGAGCGAAATTGTTGTTGATATGCTTGATTTGGAATGCTTCCCTCTACACTCTACAGGGATTGTATGAAAAATTCGAAACTATTGGTTTAAATGTGCGCATCATATGTATAAAAATTACTTTAATTGTGCAATTGAAAATGTAGTTTTATCTGCAAAAGTGGATGTTTTTAGAACAGTCACGTTAGATTAGTTTTTTATTTTACAGGGATAAGAAAATCTTTTTTCAATATATTTGATTTAAATTTACTTATTTTATAAGTATAATGCACTGGTGTTTTTTGGAAATAAATAAAAAGAAAGCAAATGAAAAGAAACTTGTGTGTTTTTTCTCAGAGTTCCTTGTCCTTATAATAATAAGAGCGAATAGTAGATATGCGAACAGTATATATTAAATATTAAATATTAAATATAATTTAACTGGTTAAACGTCAGCTATTGATTAAATCATCTATTACATTTTTCGTTTAGAATTTTTTTTTTTTGTAAAAAATTAATCTTCTTTGTAAAAAAAATCATCTTTTTGGTTGAAAATTCAACTGTTTTTGGATTATAGTCCAAATCATTTCTTGGTTCAAACATCAATCATTACATCTTTTGTTCAGAATACATCTTTTTGGTTGAAAATTCAACTGTTTTTTAATCATAGTAACAAAATTTTCCTGGTTAAAACATCGACTATTACATTTTTTGCTAAGAATTCATCTTTTTTGGTAGAAAATTAATCTTCTTCAGAAGCGGCAGAGCCTTTTTTTTAGGTGGAAGCAGGAGCATAGACTTATAATATTAAATGGCACAATTTTTACATGGTACAATAATATTTTACTATGTCAAAATGTTACATAAATCATAATTACTAAATTAACAAAAAATAGAAAATAATAATATATAATAAAAAATATTGAATACAGGTATAAAATTCATATTGACAAAGATTTCACACAAATTTTAATGATTTTCCATAGATTTTACAAAGATTTCAAATATTGCTCAAAGGTTTTAAAAATATTTCAAATATTTCATAAAGCTTTTAAAATATTTCAGAAAGATCTCAAACATTCAGCACAAATTTGAGATAGATTCACACGATTTCACAAAGACTACAATGATTTCAATGATTTCACAAATAATACCAAATATTACCAAATATTTAAAAAATATTTTTGAGATTTCACAAAGATTTAAGAAATATTTCACAAAGGTTTGAAAGATTTCTCGAAGATTAAAAAAATTTCAGAAAACTTTCGCAAAGATTTCGGATACATAGATTGAAAGGATTTTACAAATACTTCAATTATTTAACAAAAATTTGCGGTACATTTCAAAGATTGCAAAAAGATTTCAATGTTCCCCAAAGATTTCACAAATATTTTAATAATTTCACCAAAATTATCAGATATTTAAAAATATTTGACATATTTTGCAATGATTACTAAAGATTTTACAAAGATTTTGATGATTTCCCAAAGCTTTTAAAGATTTCACAAATATTTCAAATATTTTGCAAAGATTTCAGATCGATTTCAAATATTTCTTAAAGACTTTAATAATTTTAAGAATTTCACCAATATTACCAAATATTTGAAAAATATTTTAATTATTTTGAAAAGATTTCCAAAGATATCAGAAAGATTTCACAAATATTGTTATGATTTTCTAAGGATTTTAAAGAGTTCAAATATTTCGCAAAGATTTCGAAAAGATTTAAAAGATTTTACAAGGATTTCAAATATTTCACAGAAATTCCGAATAGATTTCAAAGAGTGCACAAAGATTTTAATGATATTCCAAGGATTTCACAGAGATTTTAATAATTTTACAAATATTATCAAATATTTTGCAATATTTCAGATAAATGTCAAAGATTGCACAAGGATTTCAATGATTTCTGAAAGATTTCATAAGGATTTCAGATTTCAGCAAAGATTTCAGACAGATTTCAAAGATTGCACAAAGACTTCAATGATTTCAATAATTTTACAAATATTACCAAATATTTCAAAAATATTTCAAATATTTTGAAAAAATTTCCAAAGATATCAGAAATATTTCACAATATTTTAATGATTTTCTAAGGATTTCAAAGATTTCAAATAGTTCGCAAAGATTTCGAAAAGATTCAAAAGATTTTACAAAGATTTCAATTATTTCACAAGAATTCCAAATAGATGTCAAAGAGTGCACAAAGATTTCAATGCTTTTCCAAGGACTTCACAAAGATTTTAATAATTTCACAAATATTATCAAATATTTTGCAAGGATTTCCCTAAGATTTTACAAATATTTCACGAATATTTCAATGATTTCCCAAATACTTCAAAAAGATTTCAAATATTTCGCAAAGAGTTTAGACCGATTTCGAAGATTGTACAAAGATTGCAATTATTTCCCAAAGATTTCAATAATTTCACAAATATTATGAAATATTTCAAATATTTCGCAAATATTTCAGAAAGATTACAATAATTTTATAAATATTTCTAAAACTTTACAACGATTTCAAATATTTTGAAAAGATTTCAAATGTTTCGCAAAGATTTCGGATAGATTAAAAAGATTTCACAATGATATCAAGTAGATTTTTGAAAAAATTCAAACGATCCGATCAACCTAATCATTCGATTTCAGAGGGGGGGATCAATACTTTGTCCCTCCCTGGTCGATTTTTTGTGGGGGCATTGATCCCTGTGTCCCCTAGGGCTCCGCCGCCTCTGATCTTCTTGGTTCAAGATTTGAATATTTGGTTAAAAATGTATGTATTATGTTGAAGATTTGTATTTTTTAGTCGAAAATTTATTTTTTTGACTTAAAAACAACTATATTTTATTTAAAATGTATGTAAATTTGTGAAAATTAACTCTTTAGTAGAAAATGTATCTTCTTGGTTGAAAGTTCAACTATTTGGTGGAAAATATGTATGTAATTTGTTGAAAATTCTCTTTTTTGGTGAAAAATTCAACTGTTTTCGAATTATAATGAACATTTTGTTGTAAAAATATCAACCATTACATTTTTTATTGAGAATTCATCTTTTTTTATTAAAAATTCAACTACTTGGTTGACCAGTTGAACTACTTTGTTAATTCATAAGAAACAGATTTTGACGAAAAATACGGCCCCTAAAAAATGGATTAAAAAAATTTTCATTCAAAAGGGTTACGTGGTTCAAAATTTCAGAAAAAAACTTCGTAATTTATGCACGAGCCCTTACTAATTATTTTCTCTGATTTTTATTTTTCAATATTTTTTTCATTTATTTATAACTTTTCATTCGCTCTAGTTTTTCTGTTTATTGTCTAATTTCTGACAAAATATATTTGAATTCTTTACATTATTTGTTTATAATTTTAATTTCAATTTTTAATTTATATTATCCTGCATCTTCTTCAGCGACGTGACGTTTTAGGGAATTTTATGTGGTGAAACAGGTGGCTGTAAAGTTCGAGGTATAGTGGAAAATCTTCGAGATTCTAGGGGAAACGCGTATCACATTAGAGAGAGAGAGAGGCGTTTCCTCCACCAGACCACCCCTGATTCAGTGAAAACCGTGAAATCAGTGAAAATAATGCAGTGATTTGTGATAAGAGTGACTTTTATTGTTAATTTGCAACAATGTAAAGCCGGTGAATTGTTATCCGGTCAAACAAATGATAAAATTGACCGATTGTGCGTCCAAAGTGTGAGTATATAAAAGTTAATTCTACAAGAGTAAAATCATGTTGTGCATTTGAACGAATATAAACACAAGACATGATTGGAGCAAAAAGTATTTCTTGTAAAAATATTTTGTTTTTTCTATCAAATCTTTGTATGGAAGAGTGTCATCCAGAAATCAATTACCTAACCTATAATTTCTGTCGTTTGTCTTTCATTTCACACCAATTTTGCTCCGAATTTTTTAAATTTTGACAAATTTACCCTAATAATACGAATCTATCTAAAGTACAGAATTTTCACCTACCGATTTAGACAGATAGTTTTATTTTGTAACATGCATATAAAACATAGTGTTTCAATTTGTGCACATTTTTCCTGTATTGTATGTCTATAATTACAAATTTATATTCTCTTATTTATATTTCAGAAAACTGTACCTAAATTTACAAATTAATCACGAAGAATGGCACACAATGTGGTGAAATTTGCTAAGTTGAGATCTGCTGCAGAATCTAGTTTCTGGGCAAAATTCTCTGAATTGAAGATTGACAAGTTCAAGCTGGAAGATAAAATAGATATACCTTTGTGGGGAAGTTACAGTTTAGATGAGCATCCATCGAATCCATTATTTTTGGATTATACATCTTTTAATGAGTAAGCAAATCCTGATTAGGATTTATAAGCTTATTTTAAACTCTAGCAGGGTTTTCCCCTTTTGTCTTTAAATATACGATATTTGAAAATACAATTATTTATTTTATATACACAAAATTATTCTATTCAAAACTATAGAATATGCTATCGCGAGTAATGAGTTTTTTTAATTGTACATAATTATTATAATTAATTTAACTTTTTTAAATTTGACTAATTCCAAACTAAACTATTTAGAATTTAAATAAAAGTTTAAAACTACAATATTTTTTCCCTGGGTCTATACAAATTAACTATATTTGAAATTAATTGTATAATAAATTATCATGGTCTGTCTGCCCACGTTGAAGATCATGTTTCAATTTAAATAACGATGGTCATTATGTTAGATATATAGTAATTATGACCTGACTGTAGGATCATTGAAAGGTATCTGAAATATTCTAAAAAGTGCTAAAATTAAATAAAATATTTTTTTCTGGAATAATGAAAGGCAAACTAGATTTTCTATTAATGAAAACTAAATGAAAAGTTCTTTTTCAAAAGAGTTCTGCACTAAAGAAAGAATTTCATTTTTCAATTTCTTTCTGCAGTTATTTTTCTTTCGTGTAAAGTGATGCAGGTGAAACAAAATTTTTATAGTGGACTGAATCCATTTAAAATCAGGCAGGTTTCTACACTTGAAGTCGCAGAATCTCTCGGGGACGAAATATGCTGTTTTTTAGGGGAAATTAGTCAATGCCTATTTTTCCGATTTGCATAAAAAAATGTCTACGAAGTTATGCGTAAAGGGTGTCTACTCATCTGGAAAACCTGGAATTGTGAGGGAATTTTCGTGCACCTGCAAATTCCTGGAAATGTCAAGGATTTTTTTTAATAACCATGTTTTTCCATTTTTTTGTTGAAAATTCGTTTTTTTGTTGCAAATTAATTTTTTTAACTGAAAATTTACCTTTTTTAATGGAAAATTCAATTATTTGGTTGAAAATTAATCTTTTTGCTTCAAAATTCAACAGTTTGGCTGATTTTTGTTTCTCTTTTAACTGAAAAATCTTTCTCAG
The DNA here is from genome assembly GCA_032357855.1 of Amphibolips quercusostensackenii. Classification (NCBI taxonomy): domain Eukaryota; kingdom Metazoa; phylum Arthropoda; class Insecta; order Hymenoptera; family Cynipidae; genus Amphibolips; species Amphibolips quercusostensackenii. The sequence goes on along the minus strand of JAUELO010000303.1, from coordinate 1,571,488 downwards.
TCAAACATTTAACTCTTGTTGAAAATTCGTGTTTTTGGTAGAATTCATCTGTTTTTGACTTGAAAAACTTTCTTGGTTGAAGTATCTACTGTTACATTTTTCATTGAAAATTGATCTTTTTTGGTTGAAAATTCATCGTTTTTGGTTGAAAATTCAAGTACTTTTTTTAAAGTTAAACTCTTTTGTTAAAAATTCATTTTTTGTTGTTGTAAAGATTAATCATTTTTATCAAAAATTCACTTCTTTGGTTGAAAAATGAATTATTTTGGTGAAAATTCGTTTTTTAGTTGAAATGTTTTTTTAGTTGAATATTTCACTATTTGGTTTAAAATTCATGTATTTTGTTAAAAATTCGTCTTTTTGATTGAAAAATATATGATTAAACTGAAGATTTAACTAATCTAGTGAATATTCCATCACTTCAGTTGAAAATCCATCTTTGTGTTTGAAAGTTAATTTGTTTGATTGAAAATTTAACTATTCAATTTTTCGATGAAAATTTATTTTTTTTAGTTGAGAATTCATGTATTTTGTTGAAAATTTGTCTTTCTGGAAAAGCATTTATCTTCCTGGTTTAAAATTCGTCTTTTTGGTAGAAAATTTATCTTTTTGATTAAAAATTTAACTACTTGGTTTAAAGTTGGCGTGTTTTCTTAAAAATTCTTTTTTTCTGGTTAAAAAATAATTTACTTAACTAAAAATAATTTTAGTTTTAAATTCATAACCTTAAAAATTCAACTATTTTGTTGAGAATTCGATTTTTTTGGTTGAAACCTAATTTGTTGATCTGAAAATTTAACTATTCCGTTTTTGGTTGAAAATGGATCCTTTTTTTGTTAAAAATTCAACGTTTCGAGTTAGATTTATCATTTTAGTGGAAAATTTATCTTTTTGGTTTAAAATTCACCTATTCTTGTTGAAGATTCATCATTTTAGTTGGAATTCCATCACTTTGAAAATTGAACTATTTGGTTGAAAATAAACTTTTTAACTGAAAATTTAACTGTTTCACTTTTGGTTTGAAATGTTTATTTTTTAGTTGAAAATTGAACTATTTGGTTAAAAATTGATCTTTCTTGGTTGAAAATTCATATATTTTTTCAAAAATTCTTTTTTTTTATAGACAATTAATCTTCTTGGTAGGAAATTAATCGTTTTGGTTTAAAATTTAAATATTTCAGTTGAAGATTCATAATTTTATTTGGAAATTCATCACTTTGGTTGACAATTTTACTATTTTGTTATGATAAAAAACCATTTTCAGGTTGAAAATTATTTTTTGAACTGGAAATTTAACTTCCACTTTTTGTTGAAAATTTATCTTTTTTAGTTGAAAACTAAACTATTTGGTTGAAAAATAAACTGTTTGGTTGAACATTCGTCTTTTGGTAAAAAAATAATCTTCGTGGTTGAAAATTTAACTATTTGGTTAAAAATTCATCTATGTTGTTGAAAATATTTAGACTTGAAATGTTAGTAATTTGAAGCGTTTTTAATTGAATTTAATATATTTTTCACATTCATTTCACTTACAAGAATATATTTCCTTATTTACGTGTAAAATCTCCTTATTTCGGTTGATAAATAATTAAATATGCACTGAATTTTAAGTACGTAAAGATAACGATAAATTTGTTTTAATTGTTATTCACATTCATGCACTTATTCAAGAAATGATAATGTTTTTAGTGTTATTTATTCTATTATTTGAAGGTGATGTGATATTAAAAAATATCTTGTAGTATAATTTGTCAAATCTTTCTAAATTAAACACAATTAAATCCCTAGAAACCTGTCCTATTAAGAAATTACTTATCCTTTAATAAAGTTACTTGCAAAAATGAAAAAACATTTATTAATTTCACACATGAATAGTACTTCTTTTACAAATTTAGATATTTTGAAGAACTGCGAAAATTATTATTTGTAATAAATTCGCAAAATCGTTTGCATATTCCGAGTCGACTGTTTACAAAAATTTGAAATACTTGAATACTATGAAAAATTATACCTAGAAAAATCTTGAGATACCTGTAAAAACCCTGAAATTGTCAGAGAATTTCTCTCCAGAATTTGAGTAGACACCCTGACGTATTTGGATTTTGTACTTTTTTTTTAAATAGCAAATTTTTTCGTTCAAAATTACCAAAATGGCGGCGGTTTCTATGAAAATATTAAAACTCGATACTCTCAAAAAAAAACCCACACTTATATTTTTTGCCAATTTTTCGTTGAATTCGTAATTTCATAAGGAAGACAACTTTTGAGTTTTATGCACGCTAAATAACTTTTGTAGCCAGGAGAATTTTTTTTCCTAAAATAAATAATATTTTCTGAAAACTCCCACCTTTTTCATTCTTTTCAATATTTTTGAAAAGTTTCTGCTACTAGGAAAAAGGCATCTTATCAGCCCTATGTGGGTAAACCATTTTTGAGGTGTAATTTTTGTCAAGAGAAATATGGTTTTTGAATTTTTCTTGTAAACGTTGCAAGATATCGCAAAAGAGCAAGAGGTTTTTCATAACACTTTTTAGGCGTACAAACTTTTATCTCAAAGTTTTTTTTTTGTATCTGTCGTTGTTTGTGAGAAAAATTAGAAAATTTGATTTTAGGGTAAAAAATTCTCTTGGACACAAAAGTTGTTTAGCTCGCATAAAACTTACAAGATTTATTCCTTATAAAAGTACAAATTCATCGAAAAATTGGCAAAAAATATATATGTGGATTTTCTGAGAAAATCGAATTTTAATATTTTCGCAAAAATCGCCGCCATTTTGTTGATTTTGTTTTTTGAAAAACAGAGGACAAAATTCAAATACCTATAACCTTGTAGAATTTTTTTTGCAAATTGAAAAAATACGTCTCAGTTGTTACATGAGACAACTTCAAATCAGAAGTTTGTAAAAATTAAACATTTTTTCTTAAAAATGTTTTAAATCGATTAATATAAAATTAAAATATTTACAATCAGGCAATTTCAAATTTAAATCTTTAAAATCGAACAATTTCTAAGTTATCAATAAGTTTTCAAATATGAACAATTTTGTATAAAATATTGTAAAAACTTTACTACTTAAAATTTAACAATATTTGACTGAAAAAGAAAAGCTAAACGATTCTAACTGAAACATTTACATTTTATGATTTTAAAGTGTAACTGCATAATTTTAACATATAAATGAATCAATTTAAAAAGTTTTAGGGGTTTCAAAATTTTCAAAAGGTAGAAAAATTAACTTTCTGACAGATTAAGCAGTTTAATCTAAATTTCAGTAGATAGAAAATATATTAAATAATTAACCCATGAAATTGTTTGATTAGACCAAAATTCAAAGAAGATTTATAGCTGATCTTAATGATATTTTTCAATTAATCAGAAATTTAATAAGTTCTAAAATTTAAACAATTTTCAAAAACTACCAAAAACCAACTTTTAACTCTTCGAAAAAATTTAAGCGCAGTTTTTAGTAGATTTTAAATATTTTTTCTTTAAATGTGCATTCCATATAATATATAATTCATGTATAGATTTATCAAAATTTAAACAAATGTTTTTCTAAACCTAATCTTTTCTTTCAGACTAAAATAAAACCAAAAAATGGTTGTTTTTTATTTAAATATTTACAAAAAATTGTATTTATTATTGTTTTATCGATCAGGGTTTAATTAAAAAATGTCCATAGTTAACTTTTTAGTTTTACTTCGTACACTAAAATTTTTAGATTTAATGCTCTCACGATGATTCATTATAATATAAGAGTTTCTTCGGGTTTCGGCAAGATTCGTAGTTTTTCACACGATTGAAACCCGAAGAAATGCTTTTATTTTAAAAAATTTTGTTAATAGATACTGATTTTATTGATTAGTCAGTTTCAAAATAATGGCGTTTGTAATTAAACAATTTTAGTTTTATAATATTAGAGAATTACTAGACGTTTTGAATTTAACAATTTATGAATTATTAATATATGTGTGACTAACAATATTTATAGAAACAATTAAGACCTCCAAATACGTAAAAATATTGGCATCCATGAAAATATTAAAATTTCAAAAGAGTTTTTTCAAACATATCTTACTAACTGGAACTAATTTCTTAAATTGTTAACTTGTTTAAAAAATGTGTTGAACTCTTAATTTTATTTTTTTTTATATTATGGATTTTTAAGTATATTGTTTTTAATATTATAAAATAAAAATTCAGGTTCGTGAACATGCGGCTCGCGCGCGTGCGGTTGCTGCTAGTATAAAATATTTTAGGCTCTAAAACTTAAACTTTTTTTCATTTGAGCTTAAGAGCATTAAAGAATGTATTTTCTAATTCACATTCAAATTATTAATTATAGTAAGCACGAAATGATAAATTTTGGAAAGAAATATTTAATTATACTTTTAAGTACCACGATTTAATTACTTATGACGTAATTTTTAGAGGAGGAAATATTCTTGATTGTAAAACCGATTTAAAACATATAAAAATAGTTTATTTAACAAATGTTGTGCTTTCCCTGACTAGTTTCTTTCGCCGTAAATCATTAATAGCAGAAATCATTACCATATCTTTTAACATGATTTGAAAACTATACCATGTCTTATAAAAAAAAAGTTTCTTCTTTTCTAAATGTAAAAATAAATGTTTAATCTTTCCCCCATTTTCCCCCTTTTTCGTGAAAATTTTCCCCTATTTCCCCTTTTTTGAACTCTTTTTGGGCTGTGATTTTTTATGAAGCAAAGTGGATTTGAAATGAATTTCTTTATCTTACATCTTTTACTGCGTAATTTTCTATTCTAAAGTTTACATAATTGATTTCAGAAATCTTGAAACAACATCACACAATAAAGCTATCGCCTGCAATGGTTTCATGATCAACACCAATACTTTCGAGTTGTTCAAACAAACAGACCCTGAGAAATTTATAGACTTGCTAGGAAAATACTTGATAGAATCAATAACAAGTGGAGCTGCTATTCAAGAACCATGGAGGCTTTCTTTATTCCTCATGCTCTCTTTCTCTGATTTAAAAAAGTACAAATTTTATTACTGGGTTGCACATCCGACTCCGTATAATCTGCCTGAAACTTATTATCAGCGGAATCCAACGCCAGTTTGTGATGAATTCACTTCTAGTCAAATTGAGGAAATGCAAGCAGGGTTTTTACAACTAGATAGTAAATCCAAATCATTTTTCTCTCTCTTTGTCTCAATTGAAAATAATAGTTTAAAAGTAACTAGTCTAGCACAAGGAATAGAATTCGTGCAAAGTCTGAACCCAGATGGTACAAAATCGGTAAATTTTTCAGACGAATGATGTGCATTATTATTTTTAAGACTTCATTTTCAAATACATTGAATGCAATTATTTAATTATCAACAGGAAACCAATAGTAATATCTACTTTGCATTTTATGACCCCTGTGGAAACTTAGCACCAGGTTGGCCTCTTCGAAATCTGCTTTGTCTACTTTTCTGGCACACTCCAAATTTTAGTTTTCATAGTTCGATAAATTTCCTCTCGATAAGGGGAAGCGATCTTCAAAAATCTATCATTTATACCTTGAAATCTAAAGAACACAAAGATGTGGAATCTGTTAGAAAATCTATTTTGGAGGGTCGATTTGTGGGATGGGAATCAAATGCGAATGGAAAAATGGGACCTAATATTACAGACTTGTCAGATGCAATGGACCCTGTAAAGTAAGTTGGACATATTAAGCAATGAAATTGATCTGATTTATAAATAGATTAAACACGTTAGCACTGCATTTTTAAAAACAGGTTATCAAGCAGAGCAGTCAACCTAAATCTAAAACTGATCAAGTGGCGTCTAGTTCCTGAGTTAGATCTCGAAAAAATCAGTGGACTTCGGTGCCTTCTTCTGGGCGCTGGAACTCTTGGTTGTTCTGTCGCTCGAGTTTTACTTGGATGGGGAGTTCACACAATAACTTTCGTAGATAATTCCGTTGTATCTCATAGCAATACCGTAAGACAGAGTCTTTATACTCATGAAGATGCTGTGAAACGTCGACATAAAGCTGAAGCTGCGAGGGAGGCTTTGATCAAAATTCACCCTAGTTTGGTAGGCACTTTTTTATTTAATTCGATTGAATTTTTTACAGATCCTCAAAGTGTTATAGGGTGTCTACTCGCCTGGAAAACGTGGAATTGTCAGGAAATTTGTATATACCTGGATACACCGGGAAATTTCAAGGCATTCTTTTTTAAAGTTAGGGAAGTCTTTCCAGCGTGCATAATTTTTTCTAAAATTAATATAAAATTATACAGTAGACTTCCGTTTCTTTGAACACTCGCTTGTTTTAACGTTCACTTGTTTTCACCCCCCTACACTCACTTCTTTGAACTTCTCACCTCCCACCACGGTCC
>JAUELO010000303.1:1477685-1491503 GCA_032357855.1 Amphibolips quercusostensackenii | reverse complement strand
ACCACCATCAAACTACGGTTTTGACTATCATTTCTTTGTAAGACCATTATTTAAAATCAATTCTTATTCACTTATGGTATTAGAAAGTGTTTGGAAAGCATAAAAGCTCCAAAACTATTTTGGAATTTTTTCCATATATTATTTTTATGTGGTGAGAGCTAAGTTTAAATATAGTAATCCTGCAGATATTCTACAATTGAAAAAAATTAAAGTTCCTACAGTTTTGATTTTTGAACAACCTCTGAAAATCACACCTACAAATTTTATCCAAAAAATCTGCCCGCTTCACGGGCACATTCTCATCGCGCGCTTCGCTCGCAAGTTTGAGCGCGCCTAGGGCAGGCGTCTGTTGTATCTCGCGCTTCGTGCTCGATAATATATTTACCTCGCGCTCGGTAATGTATGTACCTCGCGCTACGCGCTCCGATACTTTTTGCCTAGCGCTCGACTCTTTTCAGTTTTCGCACATCGTGCTTAGCTTGGATAGAAAAAAGTAGTATACTTGTAACTATTGTAAAATTGCTGACAGTAAATGCTCGCTTTGTAAGCTGTATCGCCGTTACATGCTTTTGGTTGTATTACTTTAGTTTTATATGAAGAGGGAAACTAATTTACTTAAGGTTGTATCGACCTTAAGGAACACATTTTCATTCGGCCACTCGCGCTTCGCGCTGGATATTTGTTTTAAAAATCATTTGAATCTCGCGCCCCACGCTTGGTTCTGTGCACCGTATAATAGAAACTAAAAAGTTTGAAAAAAGTGCCGCTTACGGCACGCGATTTGGTAGTCGCGCTTCACGCTCCAAAATACATTGATTGTGCGCTTTGCGTTCCGTGTTTTGTGCTCTTCATATAAAAATTACTAAATTTGTATTTGATTTAAAATTTAATTTTCTGACCGAAAATAATAATTTCTAACAAAATTTTCAAGAATGCTAAACAAATATTTTGTATGGTAAAGTAATTTTCAACCTAATAGATAAATTTTTAATCAAAAAATTAATTTATAACCAACAATACTAATTTTATATCCAAAAATTTTTATTTTTAACAAAATCGAGGACTTTTTAAATAAATAATTGAAGTTTAAACTGAAGAAGATAAATTTTCAACCAAACATGGATTAATTACATTTTCAGTTAAAAAAATTAATTTTCACCAACAAAATTTTTAACAAAATAGTTTAATTAAAAAAAAAGGATTTTCAACTAGAATGATGTATCATAAACTAACAAGGATTAATTTCCAACCAAGTAGTTTCACTTCCTACTAATTAGTTGAAGTTCCATAAAAAAAAGATAAATTCTTAAATAAAATATAATAGATGATATTTCAACGAAAAAATAATTTATTTTTAATCTAAAAACAGCTGAATTCCATCGAAAAAGACTAATTTTTAACAAGATAGTTCAATCCTCAACCAAAAAAATCCCGCGTCTTATCAGACAGTGATCGCTAACAAATTTGTAGATCATTTTTAAACGCACACTTTTTGTTGATTAATTTTTTTTCGTGCCTTGCGTCGTTTTTCCGAAAATTCAATTTTTCCATTGTTGATGTTATTTTTCACGATTAAAACAGAAACTACGCATTCTATCAAAAAAATATTTAAAAACAAATTTCAAGCTCTTTTTCAGGTAAATAAAGTACAATGTTTTCGATTTTTTGTGCCTGGCGTCGTTTGCCTAGAAATTCAATTTTTCTCTTTTTAAAGCAGTCTTTAACAAATTAAATAAAAACTACGCGTCCTATCAAAAAGTGAACTGCAACACATTTGTGAATATTTTTTGAATACACGATTTTTGTTTGATCATCTTTTTTTGTATCCTGTATAGTTTAATTGCAAAATGGAATTATTGATTTTATATTATTTGTGCGGTCAGAATTTGAATTTTTGATTTTTTAAGAAAATTCAAAAGTTGTTATGATAGTCTCGTAGGGTGTTCAAAATGCAACGTGTTTCTTTCTTTGACATTTTTTCATACCGTGCGTGGTTTGTCTTAAAATGGTCATTTTCGTTTGTTTTTTTGAAATTTGTAAATGCTACAACTCTGGTAATTTTTTTTATTAATTAAACAAAGTCATTTAGTGCATAGAATTCTTAAATCTTAGAAGAAGTGTTTTCAAAGATTCTGAAAATGCGCTTACTTTTTGAACTTTTATTCAAAATGGCTGGCTAAAAAACTTGACCGTCATGTTAGGACACTTGAAGAGTATACCAGAGCCCAATGCAATATGCCAATTCTTTCAGAAGTCATCGTACTCACAGACTAAAAATCTACACACATACACACATACACACAGTCAGACAGACACATTCACAAAAACCTGTTTTTTGCGTTCAGTAGGCTTTAAAACGTGAACATTTGACAAAAGCAGGGGCGGGGGGTTATATTTTACACAAATCTAGTACCTTTTCTGACGAGAATTCAAAAATCTACATTTCGTTAAAGATTTTTTAAAATATTATTAAGCTTAAAATATTTTCTCAGAATTGATTTTGAAAATAAAATTCAATTGAAATTTTGCCCTGCATCTTAAGAAAAAACTTGTTACCATCTCTTAGCCCTTCAAAAATTCGGAAAACTTCGAAATTTGATTTCAAAGTCTTTAAAAATCTACTTTTTGTTTGTAGTTGGTTGAAATCTGTTCAAATATTAAAATTTTTTTTTTAATTTCTTAAACTTCGAATATCTTTTGAAATGATTCAGTTTTCCATAATTTTCTTTGAATCCTAAAAAATAAGAATTAAATTATTTTAAAATCCTTAAGATTCTTTTTTGAAAAAATTAAAAATCTTTAAAGCTTAAAATTATATTTTAAAATAAAACCTACATCATCAATTAATATATGCAAAGTTTTTGTCCATTATTTCATTCTTTTTATCTCATTTAATGAGTGGAAAAGTTCACAAATTATTGGGATTCGCTACGCTGCAGTACACGATCTGTTTTCCAATGCGGCCAAAATGTGAACTCGCGAAAGCAGGTAGAATTTTTAAGATGCATTTTAATTTGAGCTTGAAAAAATTTTGTCATTGTTTTGTGTATTTTAAAACGATTTGTAAATGAAAACAATTGGGATTAATCGGAAACTAAGTGTAACATGTGAGATTTTCATCGTATACTGTTAAAAAACGTATTTTTTGTTAAAACTGTTTTTTTTTAAAGAAAAATTATTTCAGTATGTTAACTAAGTTTTAACACGTTATAAGCTTTAATTAACTTATCTGTATGGTCAAAATTTGGATTGTTGATTTTTCGAGAAAATTTAAAAAGTTGTGATTATCTTGTAGTGTGTTTTAAATTCAACGTTCTTCTACCGACGACATTTTTTCATATTGTGCGTTGTTTGGGTAAAAATATAAATTTTTGTTTGTTTTTCAGAATTTTGTAAATGCTATGACTCCGAAAATTTGTAATCAAAGAAGTCGTAAGGATAAATTGCTCGACTTCCTGAGTGCTACTATAAATCGTACATAGAATTTTCAAATCTTAAAAAAGTGGTTTCAAAAATTTTGGAAATGTGCTTACTTTTTGAATTTTTATCTAAAATGGCTGGTTAACGAGCTAGGCTTTGATTTTCGGACACCTAAAGAGTATACCAAAGCCCAATTTAATATATAAATTATTTCGAAAGTTATTGTACTTACAAACTAAAAATCTACAGACATACAGACAGAAAGACCGTCAGACACATTCGCGAAAATCTGTTTTTCGGGTACAGGAGGTTTGAAATGTGGACATTTGACAAAAGCGAGGGAAAGGGGGGGTCAAATTTTACACAAATTTAATACCTTTTCATTACAGGATGGAAAAGTAACAAATTTTCAACAAAATAGTTTAATTCTGAACCAAAAAAACAACCACGCGTCCTATTAAAAAGTTATCGATGATGAAATTTGTAAATATTTTTTAAATACACAATTTTTGTCAAAAGATCTTTTTCTGCATCCTGTATAATTTAACCGCAAAATAAAATTTTGGATTTTTGATAATTTTTTGTGCTGTCAAAATTTGAATTTTCGATTTTTTGAAAAAATTCTAAAATTTGTTCCAATAATCTTGTAAGGTGTTCCAAGTGCAGCGTTTTTCTTTCTTTGACATTTTTTCATATCGTGGGTTTTTTGGCTTGAGATGTTCATTTTCGTTTTTTCTTTTGTGTATTTTGAAAACGCTATAACTCTTGCATTTTTTTTTATTAGAAAAATTAATTTAAATAAATTGTTTAGCTTTTGGAGTACTACTTACAACCGTACAGGGAATTCCCAAATTAAAAAGAAGTAGTCTCAAAAAATTTTCAAAATGTGCTTACTTTTCAAATTTTTATCTAAAATGGCTAGCTAACGAACTTGACCTTCAATTTGAGACACTAAAAGAGTATACCAAAGGCCAATTCAATCTGTTGGTTTTTTCTGAAGTTATCGCTCTAACAATCAAAAAATCTACAGACCAACAGACATACATACAGACAGACATACATACAGACAGACACATTCGTGAAAACCTGTTTTTCGGATTCAAAGGGTCAGAAGGCGTGGACAATAGACAAAGACGGGGTGTCAGGGGGGTGCAATTTTACACAAATATAATACCTTTTACTTATAGAATGAGAATGTAAAAAAATGAAAAAGCTGAGTTTCTAGAAGCTTCTAGGGCGACAACTTAATAAAAAAGTTTGAATCTTTAAAAAAGTATCTAAACAGAATACAACATTTTTTTAAACCTTAGACATCGTTACTGATCGGTCACAAAGGGTTCATCACTTAGTCGATCGATACGTCTTGCAGATGCGAGCAAATTTACTAGATATAGTATTGCTGTATTTTGAATACAAAAAACCAGTGTGTGTCAGTAGGTCCACACGGTAGAAGTAAAACTTCAATGGATTAACTTGAAAATGTTTCGTAAGAAATCCCCATGAGTTTTTAGTAGATTGCAGTGCTGTCATATATACAACCAAGTTCAAATCCATACTTGAGGCCGTGCAGCAGTGCACTGGGAGTTGTTTTACAAAATCGTGGAAGATTCACAAAAAACCTATTTTTGAGGCAAGGGAGAAAATTTGTTGTCATGTAAAAAATTGTTTGGAAATTTTTTTTGTAGAAATAACTCACCTGTGTAGGAGACATCAAGGTATCAGTCGTGTGAAGTATAGCTTCTCTATAAGCCAACAAGTGAAGCTCTGCAGACCTGCGACATCTGAATAAGCTTTAAGGATCAGTCTTACCGGAGAGAACGAAAGACCTTAAGTGGATGGCTCTATTTCCTAATCATATAGATTCCATAAAAAATAAGTTAATGTAGGTCAAAGGGCATCGTAAAACTTTCTGACATAGTTCTTGTTCAGCTAGTCCCAGGATGTGAGTTGAAGACAGCGGAAGTCAGTTTATGGGCACCTATCACAACAAAAGGAGAAACAGAAGCCATATATGAGTCTAACTTGCATTTGGATTCAGCTCGAATCTCACCGATAATGGCTCCAGTTAGAGAGCAAAGAAAATGCTAGTTAAGGAAATGGCTTTAGCAAAAAAATATTTAAAAATCTCCATCTTTAACAAAAATTCTGAAACACTGAACGATTTGGAACAAGAATTGTAAGACCTCAGTTTTCATCAACAAATTGAGGACAAACAAGATACATTAATACATGGCTCTTACGCCGGTATTGTATTACTGGCTTCCGAAATGATAGCATACTGCTAAAAATCCAATATCTGGGCGGTGATAATGATCCTTAGATGCTGTTCTCAACGGAAGCCAGCAGTGATCACTGTTAATGATACAGAAAATTCTAGCAAGCTAAAAATTAGGCAAGATGCAGAAACTTCTTTTCTAGAAGCATTAAGCTTAGGAGAAAATAAAGCGACGCAGGAGACGAAGACGATGACGGATACTGCAAACTGCATAAAAAACTTAATCATTTTCATAGAAAATCATTATTGTGTTAAAAGTTTGAAGAAGGGAAATGAAGTCTCGAGATGTTGAAGCGAGTGGTGTGTACGGATTTACATACTTCTAATTATACCTTCGATATTTAAACCTTGCAATGTTAAATCGATATAGAGAATTGACTGAGTGTTGTCTTCTTGGTAGAATATATATATATATATATATATATATATATATATATATATGTATATCACATGAAAAAAATTAAAAATTAGGAACATTACTCGCTTTTCAAAGAAAAATAATAAGCACTAACTCGTGATCACTGTTTCAGACAAGGCCAAAATCTTGAAGACATTCTCATTCTGCTAATACGATTATAACGAATAAATTGAATATTGTCATGCGTAACTCTTAATTAAGGGGCCCAATTACTATTCAAAAATAAAAATAAGAGTTATGAAGCAAAAGCAAACAAATCTTACAAAAGTATCAGAATCTCGAGAAGCGAACAAAAGCATATGAAATTGATTAAAATCCGTTTCGCTCTTTGCCTCGAGCTCCCCGTATTTCCGGAAATAAAAACGAAATATACCGGTGTGTATTGTTACAAGCATATAAGGTTGGGTGAAATTCTGCAATGAACAATTTCATTATTTGTTTCGGCACAACGGGCATCAAACTGTTAAGGCAGCATTTTTACCTGCCCGCGAAAGACACTTGCAGGCAATATTCAGGTAGCACTTGTGTTCCATTCTCTTTGCACTTGTCGGTTTTGGCGTCAGGCATTCTCTGTTTAAATAAGAGCATTATAATAACGTAAATACTGTGGTGAGTCCGGTGATGTATCATGGAACGCCTTTCCTTGCAATTCCTCTAGCGCCCCCTTCCGTTCCTCCCAACTTATGAATCCTATAAACATATATCTATGCCTCAGTTGTTGACACATGTCAACAAACCCACGTGCTTGGATCTGATTATAGGCTGAAGGCGGAAATTTAATGGAAAAGAACATCTCTCTAGGTATGTACAACATTTCGCAACCTGTAAAAGATTCCGATTGTGAAAACTCTAGAGTGCAATCGGGAAATTCTTTCAATTTATTGGCCAATTTTCTTTCTGAATACATTAAAAGATTGGTTAGAGGCGAACCTACCGGGGTGTTAGCTGTAAAATTGCTCACCATGCAGGCATGCCAATGATCCAAACATTATTTTTTGCAAATTTTCCTGTTGCTAAATCCCTACTTCACATCAATCATCGCCAAAAATTACCTGTGGTGCATAAACGAGGCACATTACAGATAATCCAGATTTGCAATTTGTCGGGCGGCTAGAAGTAGTTTAGACGTAAACAAAAAACGTTAAAGTAACCGCTGCCCGTCTAAAGTTTGGAAGACGGATCCCTAGAAGATTTTAGAGACTATCGTGTTAGACGTTGAAATTAAGTTCGCAAAAATAAATTTTTCCTTTAAAAGGAAACTCAAAAAGTTATGATATATTTCCATTTGCCATTGTTGTTCCCACAAGCAGCCAAAAAAAGGGTTCGTCCTTCATTGTAGAGCTTTGCATAGAAGGATAAGGCTGAATACTCTGAGAGGTCGCTCGGTATCTCAGAGTCCCAGACAACTTATTCAGGTGCTATTCCGCTTTCTGCACGGTTTTTACGCCTCTGCTTAGGGTTTATTTCTTCGGGACCATCCCTAGACAGCTGTCCGCGACTGCATATAAATTATTGCAAACACATTTGGCAGAAACCCTTGGTTTCTGCGATCCGGGGGCGCTTTCGCTGTCTTTGTCATGGGCCCTTTGGTTTGACTTAGAAAAATCATAAAATTTATATATACAGGGTGTACCAGGCTCAAGTGTCCGTGCTTATATATCTGTATAAAAATTAAAACAAATAAGAAATAAATTTTCCAAAAGTCAGTTTAAGCTTAAGTTTATGAGTTATAAATTATTTAAACTGGGCCAATCAGGAGTGCCGTATGAGCAGCCGTGTGGGCCTAAGCGAGAGTCCAACGTAGTGTTAACGAATCAAACGCCAAAGTGGGTTTAGCAACGGAAGAAAATCGGTCACTACACTAGGTTTGACTCCTGCTTACATATTAACGGCTGTTTATACAGCGCTTTTGATTGGTCAAGCTAAAATGGTTTATAATTTATTGAAAAAAGAGCTCACAGGGCTATGAAGCACCTTTAGGAGCTGAACAGAGTATACACATAATACAATATACGACATGTATATATATAAAGATGCAGAATCTTGAGTGTAGTGTTAATATTCTAGGACACTGGCTTACTATAAAAAAATGAGCATTTACCGACATTAATCGTTTGAAAAAAGTAGGTAAGTTCAAGTAAGTACATGCTGTAAAAAGTTACTTAGATCTTACATTAAGATAGCACTGTTGTTAAACTTATTTTAATATAAAAGTAGACAAAAGAAAAAGACTAACATTATCACACCTTATGTTGAAAAAACATAACTAAACATCAAATAATAATGGAACTAAATTGACTGATGGAAAAAAATAAACGCCAAAAAACTTTTTTGGATATTTAGTGATTTTTTAGAATGCTGTATCTCAATGAAAAATGGTCGAATCAAGGTTTCAAAAAAAGCATTTCTAAGCCTCAGGTTTTTAGTTTTGAGTTCTTTTGTCAAAAAATTTTTGTGGCTACATGTTCTGCACAATTTTGAAAAGTAGTGTAAAAAAAAATATTGCGAATTAGTTTGCTTTTTTTCAAGTCCACGAGCTTAAAAAACATTTTGTTTACTTAGATATGCTATGGTCCGGATATTTCGTTCACTCAGCTTCAATTTTCTTTTTTTTTTTTAAACTACGGTGCAACCAGCTTTCACTAAGATATCAAAGTTATATTAAAAAGGACCTTTTCATCTTTGGTCAAAGATATCTAAGAAACCAATGGTCGTGGCTAAAATTTAATAAACATTTTTTCCCTATTTTTTTGGAAAATACTGCCAAAATTTACAAAAAAAAAATTTTTTTAATTTTTTTTAATTGAAATTTTTTTTTTTCAAGGCTTCCAAAACTAGAAAAAATTTTGATTTTTACTACCGCCGGCATTAGCGTTACCCAAAGCGTACCAGGTGGAGGTTGCACGGTCGGATTTACGCTTGGCTCTGTGTGTGTATGTGTCTGTCTGTTTGTTTGTCTGCCCGTATGTAATCTTGATGAGTAAGTAGGTTGTTCAATAACGCGTGTTGCTACCCCGAGTCTCAATAACTGCCTTTAAACGTTGGACCATGTTGATGCATCGTGCAATTTGGGGCTGCGGGATTGTGTTCCAAATTTTATGAAGTGCGCGCTCCAACGCATCCAACGTTTGCAAATTTGGATACTCTCGTCGCAAACGACGACCCATCATGTCCCAAACATGTTCGCTTGGGTTGAGATCAGGGCTCATTGCAGGGTGTTGGATCAATGCGATGTTGTGCTGTTCAAAAAACCGCCTAGTAATTACAGCCCTGTGAGCCGGTGCATTATCTTGCATTAAAATGAATGCTCTTTGCCTTTCTCTTCTAGGCATCACAATCGTCGTCAAAATTTCGTCGATGTAGTGCTTAGCATTTAAATGTACCTGAATGATTACCAGGGGTGTTCTCCAGGTCCGCGAAATGTCACCTCATATCGTCACCGATCCGCCGTTGTAGGCGACGACCAGGCGCACGAAGTTTTGGGCAAAACGTTACCCTCGACGTCGACAAAGAAGGGGACGTCGGTCGTTTCCATAAAAGCAAAATCGGGACTCGTCGCTGAAGAAGATACTACTCAACTGCCTCAATGTCCAGTTCAGGTGTTCGTTGGCTTACCTTAAATGGGCTTGAAAATGCCTTCGTGTTAACATCGGTACACGATTTTGATGTCTTGCATTCAAGCCACTTTTACGAAGACGGTTCCTTACCGTTTGAGCGGAGATGTTTTGGGCTCGTCGTCGTCGTCCTCGTTGTCCCTGTTGATGTTGTTGTCGTCGTAGAATCGGGAAATGCTGCGCAATGACGTTCGCGTGAACAAAGGTTCACAACGAACATGTCGAATAATCGTTCAATCATCCTGAGGAGAAGTCAGTCGATGGCGACCTTGCCCTGGTACCGTGCATACAATCGGGATACTACGGACTGGGTCACGCTCATACGATTATTAACTTCACGACGGATGTATCCCTCTTTAACAAGAGTCACTAAACGAGCAACTTCTGGCTATGAGAAGTGACGCCTCGGCATGACAAAAAGTCAAAATGAAATGAAAAAAAATGTCAATAAAGAAAAAGGGTAGTTAAAAAAAAGCTGTTTTTAGGTGTTCAGTTCGCACGATAATCGAGCAAAGCTTTGTCTCCAAAATAGGTATGAATCGGGGTCGGAACGCTATTTGGGTCATCAGATAAACAGGCAGACACACTCCTACATACACAATCCTATTTGCACACACTCACACTTCTATTCTCTCTCTCAAACACACACACACACAGAGAGAAGCGTAAATTCAACCGTGCAACCTCTACGTGGTACGCTTCTGGTAACGCTAATACCGGTGGTAGTGGAAATCAAAATTTATTCAAGTTTTGAAAGCCTTTGAAAAAAAATTTTAATAAAAAAAAATTGTTGAATTTTTTGTTGTTGTACATTTCAACGGTGTTTGTTAAAAAAAATTGAGAAAGAGGTCAGAAATTTTTAAAAATAATTTTAGCCATGATTTGGACATTTTTAAGCGCAAAAAACGTGACTCTTTGATTTTTTCAAAAGTTCGAGCGCTTGCAACGAGAAAACGGTCTGTGAGATCGAAATGTAACTTTGCAGAATTCTTAGGGGGTTATTCAACTGTAAAAGGCACACTTAACATTAGTAATTAATGAAGATTTAAAATGTAGCAAATTTATTCTTGTTTTCAGAACCGCCCTTAAATTTTTTTTGCAACCATTGGTTGCTGAGATACCGTCGATCAAAGCTAAAAAGGTCCTTTTTAATCTAAAGTTCAATATCTCAGTAAAAATGGTCGCACTGTAGTTAAAAAGAAAAAATTAAAGCTGAATGAACAAACTATCCGCTTCATACCATATCTGAGTTGGAAAACATTTTTTCAAGTTCGTGGACTTGAAAAAAAGCAAAAAATTTGCAAACTTTTCTTCTCACCTTACTTGCTAGAATTTCGCAAAACGTGTCGCTCTGAAATTTTTTTTTACAAAAAATCTCAAAACTAGAAACTTCAAGCTTCAAAATGCTTTTTTTGAGATCTTGATACTGCCATTTTTCACTGGGATAAAGCATTTTGAAGAATCATTTAAAATTCGGAAAATTTTGTTGACCCTTCAATTTTTTCTATTAGCGTATATGTGAACGCTTAAGAGGAGGACCTGCATAAGGACCATATAAAGTTACAAATAAAATGTTATTAAAACCCTTATCAACATTTTTCAACAATTTCTAAAATAATGCAAACATACGTCGCTATGTCTTCTCCAAGCTTTCAAAGTCACGTCATTCCATATAAACTACGATATAAGTGTATTTGTTCATAAAAATTGTTTAAAGCAGGTGAAAACTGTTGCTCAAAGAAAATCTATGAAAAAATAAAATTATTTTTCAGATAAAAAGAAAGAATCTCGTAGTGAAGAGTTTTTTCTTTTATTTCTGTGCTCATGTTAAAGTTATTTTATCAAAGAATTCAACAAATACATCGCTTTAAAGATCAATGTTTTTTAATTAAATCATTGTTTCAAATTTATTGTGTTCTGTTAATTGACACATCTAAAAAACTTTGACAATAAGCAACATCAAAAGCAAGTCATACTTCTTATAGCTAAACCAAGAACATGAATAAATATTACGTGATATCTAAGTTATTATAAGATAATGAAATTATAGAATAAGTGAGTTGTAAATGTACGTGGAAAAAATTTTTTCTTAATTTTGACCTGTAGAAGAGAACATTTGTTGTTGTTGATATTAAAAGAGTTACAAATCACGAAAGTGGATGGTACTCGTAAAAAATAGAAAATAAACCTTCTCTTTCGATAAATATTTCTCTTGATTTCAAAATGTTCAACTACAGAGCTTTTGTTTGAAGCAGAAATAATTTTATTTTATCATTTGATTCAAAAGACAAAATTAGATTTATTTTCTAAACCGGGCGCCAGTTATGAATGACGTCACGCTGCAACAGGAGAAAGAGGGGTAAATTCTAACGATTTTTCTATACGGACACAATGTTTAGTGGAAGGATACAGAAGTGAAAATGAAAAGAAATGGCATTAGGTTATTCATGGACTATAAGCTATAACGTCTGTTGAAATTGTGCTAAGATCTGATAAGGTTCTTTAAAATTCTTTTTAGTTAACTGGAAACCCTCAAAATTTTTAAAATTTTGAAATCAGGTGTATTTGTTTAAATAAAATCTAAACCAGTCTAGTTTCATGTTCAGCCTTAAATTGTCCGTTAAAGTGTACACTACATAAATTTGCCATGTTTATATCAGTTTTCCATGTAGCGTGAAAGATAACAGTTTCAATTAATTCTAATTGAATTTTTAACGAAATTTATTTTGTCAAAACTGACTCTTATCAAATGTAAATATCTTAGAAGTGTAAAGTTAAGTCTTTAATCTAAATGATAACGACTATAGTATAGATTATATAAGCTTATCTGTCAGTAAATTCATCAGTTACGTTGTTAATAAAATTCTTTATTAATATATTATTCAGTTGTCTTTATAATTTGAAAAGATGAGGATTATCTGTACCTTGACCTTGGTGATTATCCTGGATTCTATTGGTAAATATAATGCTAAGATTCAGAATAAAATACTGAAAAAGACGAATTTTTAACAAAGTAGTTAAATTTTCATCTAAGGATAATCTATTGCCAACAGAAACCGAATAGTTGAATTTAAATTTTAAAAAATTGATGTTTAACTCAAAAACAGAAAAATTTTAAACTTAATAGCTATAGTTTAATCCAAAAAAAAGAATTCAAAAACTAAAATGAATAATCGTCACCAAAAAAATTAATTTTTTTTAGGAGTGGAACTTTAATCCAAGAAAATTAATTTTTATTCATAAAGATGAATTCCCAACAAAAAATTAAATTGTTGATATTTAAAACAAAAAATATTGTAATTCTATATACAAAACATTTAAATTAAATTTGAAAAGACAAATTTTCTGTCGAGCAGTTCCATTTTGAAGTACGAGTAGAGAAGATACATTTTCAAAAGGTATATAATAGTTACAGTTTCAGTCTAAAGATTCTTTGACATTAGATTATACGACGAGTTAAACTTAGAAATGCAGCTAGAAATTCGCCTATGAGTTCCTGTGTGAATTTAATGTAATCTCTTTAAATCACGTGGAAATCCAAGAGGACCTCCTCATGAATTACCACGCATAAGGGCTTGTTGAATTCAGATGTCTACTTGGATTCCTACCTGCTTTACTGCGGAAAATTCCACATTGATTTTTCTTCTGAGTAACATAAAAAATTTTTTTGTGACAAGCAGAATTGGATGACGGCGCTGTGAACAGTTGATAACCATGTTCTCACATACATTGTACCTTACAATCACATTCGCAGCTGATGATATATCAACATTCGATTGTATAGTTTAACCAGTTGACTGTGTATAACGCATATTCTGTCAAAAAGAAAAGTGTCTAAGAGGGCGTTTGACCTAATATGCGTCATGTAAAATAAAAAAGCTTACGAGGTGTGTTCAAAAAATAAGGTGACTTTATGGTTTCCTCAAAAAATATTTATTTAATTCTCAATATTTATGTTGTCCCCTTTAAAGTAATCCCCCTTAGATATAATACACTTGTGCCAACGCTTTTTCTAATCATCGAAGCACTTCTGATAATCATTTTGTGGTATAGCCTTGAGTTCTTCCAGCGATGCAGTTTTTATCTCCTCA